>VWZE01018600.1:130481-356571 GCA_013396675.1 Eubucco bourcierii
TTTCCTTTCCTTTCCTTTTTCCTTTCCTTTCCTTTTTCCTTTCCTTTCCTTTCCTCTTTCCTTTCCTTTCCTTTCCTTTCCTTTCCTTTCCTTTCCTTTCCTTTCCTTTCCTTTCCTTTCCTTTCTCATTTTTTGCTGGCTGGTGCATCATACTGTGTGTCTACACTGTCAAATAACTTATTTAGATTCAGGTGGAGACCTGGTCTCGCAGTCATTGACTTTGCATGTGGATACAAACTGTGCCGGAAGATTTCAAGTACATGGTGTTGAAAGTATATTTGTATAGCTGTTGGCACTGGGGGAAAAAAAAAAAAAAAACACAAAAAAAAAACCAACCAACCCACAAAAAAAACCCCAAACCATTTGCCTCACAGAAACTTTCCTGTGCCTTAAAAACAAAGGCAGGAGGCAAGGAGAGGAGATTGTCCATCTAGTTTGCCTCCTGTTCCCTTAGGACAAAACAGTTTTATCAGTTTCCTTATCTATGAGATGGGCATAATTCCACATTTTTTACTTCATGGGAACAGCCTGAAATTTAAGACTATATTGTTTGCAAATCCAGGCTGGAAATTTTATGTACAGATGGCAGCTACTGAGTTTTTTTCTTTCTTTTCTGAATGATTTCCCAACAGTTTTTGCTCACTGTCTCCAGTTACATGTGTATTTGTTGAAAGACAGAGTAACATGCAGGAGAGACGGATAAAGCTGATAGATAGTTACTAATTAAGGTAACTGGACTCGATGCCCACTCTCTTATCTCACTATGCCTCTTTGTGGTCTTTGGTATCTTAAAACTGTGCTGCTAAACAGCTTGGCATTTGGGTTCCACCAGAGACCTGCTCTCTGTTTTTCCAGCTGCATGCACACACAAAGTCTTCTGGTCTTCTTCAACAAAAGCTAGTAGCAAAGAAACTCACTCCACCTGTAGCAAACATAAAAGGACAGAGTCCTCATAGTATTTCAGGTACTTGAGACTCAGTTTCTTCCCCCAAAGGTACACAAAAAAGTAATTATCATGTCTTAGCCATCATAGCATAGGTCAGATAATAAAGATGGAACCTATGAAGAGACAAGAAAAGAGCCAGCAAGGATGTGTGTTTTTGTAGGTCTAACCTCCTATAGTCTGCTTGCTGACTGCTTAAAAGAAGCATAACAGAAAAGACTCAGCAGTTTAGTTAACAGAACTCAAAGTATACATGGATTTTGAAATCAAATATAATGGCAAAGAAATTTCTTTGGGCCAATGCTTGTAGGCAGCTCTTTGGTCAGTGCATTTCTCATGTGTTTTCAGAGAAGCATTCAGCGGGTTGGCTATGGATTTGTATTTCAAACAAAACAATACACAGCTATGAATAGGGATAGATTCTTCCTCTGAGTAATCATAGACATTGTTTACTGTTTTAGGTGCAAGTTATGATTATTCTTCTTGCCTTCTGCAGCAGAATAATATATTTGAAACCAGTAAAACAAATTAAAATGCTCCTCCACATATACAACGTCACCTGGAGGAGAGGGTGAGACAAACAACAGAAGGTGCATGTCAGAACTTGGCAAGGGTCATGTTTTCCAGAAGATATGTGTGTCCAGTAATAAAAATGTTTCCACTTTGCCAGAATAAAGCATAGAAAGTTGGAACTACGTCAAACACTTTACAATTTATAGCATACTAAATTCCCTTCCTGCAGTACCTTTCATTCTCTTGCCTCTCACAAGCTCAGCACCTCAGATACCAGTTCAGGCGGTTGCTTGCCTGCCGTGATTTCACTTGGACCAGCACTTGAAGGAATCTTGGGACCACAACATATTAGGGGATCACAAAGCCTTTTCCATCAGTAACTCTGTAAGCAAGACAGTTGTTTCAGCAGCACCTGACTCTTGTACAAATGCTTCAGTTACATCTCATGGTTTGAAACACCAGCCTTATCAAGGGATTTTATCAGGTTGGGAAGTTTCAACATTTGATATACAGTACCTTTGAAGCAAGTGGGATAATAACGTCAGAGAATACCCTAAAGCCACCCAAGGTCATAAAGTTAATGGATAATAAAGGCATCTAGCTCTGTATGAATAATGCCTTAGTTGCTTTGTCTTCAAAACAAGCTTCATCCTGAGGATCTGGAGTGTCCTAATGACCTGACTCAATAACATAACATTGAGAGGGACAATAAGTACAGCAATGACTATAACATTGTTTAGAAAACAATGAAAATGGACTCAAATTCAAGCAAAGGTACTGAATTAATTCACTTGGAGAAGATTCTTTTTCAGACACTGGGTGTTTCCACAGAGTAGCTCATCTTCTAAGATTTTCTTATGCATTTAACATTGTGTCCAAATATTTCCCACATTTCACTATTTCAGTTTCTTTATTGCTGCTTTAGATGGTCAGCTATTTGGTGAAGCAGTAGCTGATCTTCAAACCTAGTTGTGCTGGACTGCTGTCTCTGAAAAATGCAAGGTTTTCTTTGCAAGCAGTTTGTTAGTGCTTGCTGCAAGCGCATGGCCTAAGTGCCACCTAAGTTTGCATTATAAACAGAACACAAAGAGGGAGATGCTGCTCCAAAAAGTCTCTGAGAAGTGATTCAAGGAGCCAAAGTAGGTGGTAGGGAGGAGAAGCTCAAAATCCAACACCAGTTGAAAATAAAAAGAGGAATTGATTCAGTTTTCTGGGTAATTTTATGAGTACTGAAGATGTGATGATGAAGTAGTGCATTACTTTAGAAGACGAAGAACAGGCTGAGGGCAGAAGGACAGCTATGTGGAAGTAAATTCTCCTGCCAGGTAATTCCAGAGATGGCCAAGCCCCAGTGAAGTTCTGAGGAGCAATGGGGAGACCTGATACCCACCACCCTTCATTCACATTCTAGTGAGACCTATCTACAGAGATATGGGCAATTGCTGATGCCAAACTCACAAGCAAACAAAGATGTTGAAACAGCTGAGTCAACAATGTGTATTTCATTGCATGCCTTTGCCACCAGACTACAAGTTTATTACAACTCCACATTTCTGTTCCTTTCCTATTTTGTTCTGCCTGTTTTCTTTGCGTTTTATTTACCTGCAGTGCTAATTCTGCTCTGCTGCTTCTTTACTCTCCGCCTTACTCTGTTCCACTCTCTACTCTCCCAGTTCACTTTCCCAGGCTTCTGTCTGGGCCCACCTTCCCCCAGATCTTCTCTGGGTGGCAAAGGGAGCAGAGAGCTAACAGAGTCACTTCTTGTGACAAAGACAGAGGAAAACCTCCTCTACTATCTCAGCCCTCCAGTGTCACCTTCAAAGCTTCCTCCACCTGAATTGCTGCCATTCAGATCTGAAAGACAATAGAGCAAAGGGAAGAGGGTGTTTGAAGAAGGATACCATTAAATTATAACTTCGACACTTTCTCTCAGACATGTGGAAGCACAGCTGCCCTATGTGTTGGTAGACTCTGCATTACAGTTTCCCAAGCTGCTATCAGCTTTTTCTTTTCTGTTTCCTCAGTTTGATAAACCCACATTTCACTATTCAGCAGGGAAGCTAAATGCTCCCTAAGAAGAAAAAGATGGCGAAAGCTCAACCCGTCACTCCAGCTTTCTAGGGGATGCATCTCAGCCAGTTATAACTTATGTTCAGATCTTGTTTAGCAGAATGATAAGTCAGTCACAGGTGAGCTGAACCTATGAAGCCTTAAGGGAACAAGAGGTCCCAACAGCTGTCTGAGTCACGCTCTGAGACGCAGGTATCACATATCAGCAAAGCAGATGCAAGATCAGACATAGCTTTTCAACAATCTAGAATTTGAGAGTTTGAATAGAAGAGTTTGAATGAAGAGGTGAACCATTAAATCTGTCTTTCCTTAAGTGCCACGTTAGCTCTCCTCTCCAAAACTGTGTCTGTATTGCACACATAAGGCCCTGGATCAAAAGACAAAACATTTGCCCTAAGTAATAAAAAAGATTGTAAATGTCATGACTGACTTCCCTTTATCACAAAGCTCCTATGAAAGACACGCAAAAGTAAGCACCTATGCTGGCTCACTGTTCCCCCTCACAGACAAACTTAATAAACTCCTCCACGTTCTTACCATGTTGCCTTACAAGTGTACTGGAACATAAAACAAAACAAAACACTGAGCAAGAACAAAATGAATGAAAGAGAAACTCCCCAGTGAGACTATAGTCATGTTTGTTCCTTAGTGAACCACCCCTTGACATCTCATACTTTATACCAATGAGCTCTTGATGGTCTCTGTGTTAATTTATAAAGTGCCCCCTGCCCCTTTTGAAGTATGTGCCTGCTCCAGTGGGGTTCAGCAGCAATGAATACAACATGCAGGAGCATTGAATAAAGTTTATTAGGAACAGCTCAAGCATGCAGGAACAAGACAGGCCTTTGGAGATTGCAGCAACCTGGGAGGGGCTGCACAAGCATCAACAGCAAGATTAGAACGCAAGTGATCTTGGCAAACTGGAAAAACAGTCTGGAAAAAGTAATTTAGCGTGGACAGCTAGGAATGACTATGTAAAAAGAAACTGCAAGTACAAGACAGAGAACATTGCTGCACACAGCTGATCTACTGAAAATTATGTGGGGCACATTATGTGCCCATAAATGAGCTACGTGTTGTGTTTTATTTGCTATGCTATCCTGTGTTATACGATGACTCCTGCAAATCTCTGATCCCGTATTCAGATATATGAATAACTGCTGCATGCAAACACTCCAGTGTCCTGACCACTAGGACAGAATCCTAGACCAGGCATGCTCTCCAGGCAGTTAGCAGTTTAAGGTCAGTCAGCGGAGCTGACTGGAGTTGGTTCACAGGTGTATCCCATACTATAAAAGTTATGTTCATTATAAAGGGGGAGGTTTAATAAGGACAGAGGCTCTTCTGTACATGCTCCATCTTGGATACCCTCTGACTCTGCTCTTCCTTTCTTGAGGACTGCTTTCCTGTTTATCATGACCACTGTACATGTGCTGAGCTGACTATGACTTTTTATACTTTGTATTTGCATTGGTATCAGCTTGGCTGCTTCATGAAATCTGTTTTTGTTTCACCCCACAAGCCTTCTTTTCCCAGAGGGGCTGCACAAACATCAACAATCTCCTCTGCTGAGGAGACGTCACCAGGTAATAGAGAAATCACTGTAGTTTAGTGCCAAATATGGGCTGCGTATAGACATCAAGGTAACCTATTACTTGCACAGCAAAGCCTTAGGGGTCAGTTCAAGGAAGTCCAGAACTACTGAAGAAAGGGAGGGGGGAGGAAGAAATGGAGGTAAAAATGTAATTATCAATGTAATTCAGAGAAGAAAAAGAGTAAGACTGAAACTGTCTTCAGATAACCTAAGAAGTGCCTGCAAAGAGACAAGAAATGTTTTCTTTGTCCATTGTGTGTGGACAATGTGTGTAAGTTACATAACACTTCTGGTGAAGAAGGTAATGTCTCTATTTCTCTGAGGTAGATTACTTGTGAGATTAAAGGATTTGAATAACAGATTAAAACCACTTTAGCCAGGAATGGTTTGGAATAAGGTGATTCTTCCAAGGCTTATGCTACAAGGCAGATGCATATAACATCTGAACTTTCACCTGCAGACTTGTGCACAAGATTGCAGTTCCTCTCATGAGTGCCAGAGTGGACAAGATTCCTAGAAAGAAATGTTTAGGGGAAAAGGACCAATCTGGACTTTCTGACTTCAAGTATTGGCTGCAGGTAGATTGTTTGGCAAAGTCTAAGGTCTCTATTAGGAGGCAGAATAGTGCATAATACAGCAGTGGGCAGCTCCCAAAGCCATCAGTGCTGCAGCAAATGGCAGTGCCGGCCTGCTTTATAATGTGAACTTGTTGTCCCCAGGTAGGACAGATATGTGCATCAGGGAATCCAAAGCATTCTGGAGACATATGGATGCTTGATTTGATTTGGCAGTGCTTAGGGATGCTTAGGAATGAGAAGGAACCCAAATGAGCGTTTGGTTGGAAGAAGATGTGAGGAAGAAGGTCAGGGATTCATTAAAGCACTTTTCATTTACTTCTTATCTGCTTATTAATTGTAATGATAGTCCAAAAGTTGCTTGGGCTTTGTTCTGTAGCAGGAGTTTTGGACCACCTTGGAAGCATCCTTGTGTTTGCTAATTTTCTTTGTGTCTGTTGTCTTTGCACAGAATATAAAAAATGGCTTGGTTTTTAATGTGCTATTCTACTGCAAGAATTAGAGCTTTGAATTGAGCTGCTACACCTAGAAAAGGACTGCCATGCCACAGAGAGCAACGGCAGGAAAACATCCAGCTGTTTTTCTGCTTTGCTTCTGGAACTTACTCTCTAAAAGCTGACTTTGCAGGCCCTGAGGAAGATCGTGTTACTTTCAGCAAAGCTTGAATAAGCTGCTCATTGTTCTAGGCCACTGGTATTCCTCTTTCTCAGACATTGCCCCCAGAAATGAGCAGATTAAACTGAGCTCCCTTTGGAAACCACAACAGTTTGAGTTTTCTGTTTAAAGCTTCTGGTATCAGGGCACCTTGAAGCCAGGAAAGCAGGAAAACAGAGTTAATATAAAACAAGGAAAGCCTCTTCTGCACAACGAAGCACAGCAGCAATGCATAAAACTGAGATCCAAGCCTTCGCTGCACCCCATCTGCAGCAGGCTGGTCATTTGTGCCCTTGATCATCAGAGGTAGGGTCTTATCCCTGCGACTTCCAGTTATACCATGGAGGCAGCACTTAGCACAGAGCCCAGATCTGTTGGTGGACCCTTCCTTCCTCCTCTGTGCCAACAGTGTGTAAGTGAGTTTGGTTATAGAAGTACAGAATGATTCAGGTTAGAAAGGACTCTCAAAGATGATCTAGTCCACCTACCCTGTCCTGGGCAGGACCATCTTCAACTCTATCAGGTTGCCCAAAGCCCCATCTAACCTGGCTTTAAACGCTTCCAGGGATGGGGCATTGACAGTCACTCTGGGCAACCCATTCCAGCATCTCCCTAAGCTCACCATGATATATATATATTTAGATTATATATATCTTCCAGTTTGAATGGTTAGCCCCTGTTCTATCACTAAAGGCCATGGTAAAAAGTCTCTCCTGTCTTTATAAGCCCCGTCTTAGTATTAGCTCCATTTAGGCCACAACAATGTGTTCCTGGGGTCTTCTGAAGGCTTAACTACTCCAGTTCTCCCAGACTTTCTTCAGTGGAAGAAGTGATAGAAACATTTCAACCCTGTTATCATCTGAACTCATCGCGCCGGCTTCACAGGCTTTCCAACCACCAGAGGGATGCCTCAGCCAGAAAGCAAGAGCCTCCCTGAACCACCCAAAACAACTCCGAGGTGACTGATGCTCCGCCCCCCTCCCTCCAAGACTTTTTTTCTGCCTTTACTTCTGTTTAATTTCCCAGCTGCATCCGCGAACGCAGGGTTCGAGGGGAGAGGGCGGGGCGCGGAAGGCGAGCCCTAGGCCGGCGGGCAGCCCTTCCGCGGCTCCGGCTCCACCAGTTTCATCCCGGGTTGTCTCATCCACGGCCCGCCCCTTGCCCGGAGCCGCCCCGGCTCAGCCACCAGTGGCTGCGGGCGACTGGGGGGAGTTGTCCCGCCGCCCGCCCCTTCGGAGGCGCGGTCCGGCCCCTCTCGGGCGGAGAGGGGGGAACGAGTGGTAGAAAGGGCGGGCGGCGAGGCTGGGGGTGGCAGTGAGCAGACTGGCATCGCGCTAGGGCTGGGCCCGCCGGGGACCGAGGGTACCAGCATGGCTTTGGATTTCCTCGCGGGATGCGTCGGCGGTGAGATGCGCGGTGGGGGGCTTAAGGAAATAAGAGGAACACAAAATTGAAAATAATTTTTAAAAAAAGAAAAAAGATATGTGGGGCGGCGGGGCGAAGGAAAAGAAAAGAGAGAGGGAAGAAAAGGGGGCAATGGAGAAGTAAAGGGTAAAAGAAAAGGGAGGGAGAAAGGGTGAAAATATAGGGGGAAATAAAAAAAGGGGAGAGGAAGAATAAAAGAGGGGCTGATAAAAGGGAGAGGTGGGCCCGGAGCTGCTATATCGGTAGCGGAGGATCGCGTTGTGCAAGGGGGGCGGTGAAAGTGCTGCAGGTGGGGGCCAAAGCCGGGCAGCCCCGAGCCAGCTCCGCCGAGGCCGGGCACCAGCAGCGCGGGTGCCGCGGAGGAAGATCTCGGGGATTTCCTGCTGTGGCGGGGGGGTGCGGGCCGTACCTTCCCGCGTCGGTGCCGCAGCCCCCAGGTTTGCCCTGAAGGGGCTGGATGCAGCGGCAGGCGGGGAGGGAGCGCTGTCCGGGTAGGCGAACGGGCAGCGGCAGGCGCGGAACCCCTCCGACCTGGAAATATTTATAGTGAGGAGCTTCAGCATCAGGCGGAGGAGAGAATCTGCTTGCACGTCTTGCGCTTCCCCTGCATCTGCTTACGGCCTGCAGCTTTCTATTTTTAGCAGCTGTTCAGAATATTTCTTCTCTCGTCTTTTCAGTTGTCTTTGATCTTCTACTTGCCAACCTGGCAAAGAGATTATACTTTTATCTTATTTAGCTTCTCTCTGAATTCATCCCGAATGGTCGTTGCCTTGCCGGGGATCCCGCATGGCTGTTTGTGCACCGGTCTCTTCCTGTGGCACGCAGTGCATGCCGCTGTTTTTGTCACTTGCACTGTCTTGCTGCTGTGCTCGCATTCACCAGCCTGGACTACCTAGTCCTGGAATGGGCTTTACCTTCCTGACACATCCTCTGGGATCGAGGGAGAGGCATTACCTTTCTGCATGTGTGAGAAGGTCACAAATGGACTGCACTTCCAATTCTGGCTCACGGCATTAGGGAGCTAGATGATCTCTTGCTTTAGCCAGTGCTGGTGTTTTTCCAGGCTGAGAGCACACGTTCATATTGTGCAGTACAACTAAGAGGCCTGCATGTGAATTCTAAGTCCTGTGACAGCAAACGTTTTTGATAATGCATGGTCCTTCTGCAGGTGCATCTGGAAAGGCAGTGGGCAGAAAGCAGGGATTTTCTTCTTCTGTAGAAGCTTTCAGGTTTTCTATGCTTCCACAGAGTGGCATACACATGAAATATTGCACCTGGATTTGCCTTAGGCTGAGGCTAGGAATCACTGATGAACATTCTGTATGGCGTGGCACATTCTGTAGCCACATGCCTCAACCCCTGCCTGGGGCTCTGAAGCTTGATGGGAGGATAAAGGCACTTAGTACAGGCCTGAAGGATTAAACTCTAACTGAATAGGATGCTGTTTACCAGGCCTACCAATAATGCTGTGTGCCTACGCTTCAGGCTGGTGGTTGTGCTTGGGCTACTGTAGCCTTAAACTTAGGAATGAAACTGAGTCATAACCAGGGGGTTTGTTTTGTTTCAGGTGCTGCCGGAGTGCTGGTAGGACACCCATTTGACACGGTTAAGGTGGGTTGGTTATGAAATACCTTTGTTTCTAGATAGGAAACTGTAAAGTTTTCCAAGTAGGGGTGGAAAAAAATCCCCAGACACTGTAGGAGCATAAATCTGCACTGTAAAGGTTGGAAGACTGGAGCAGGCCTCCTCAACCACTGTTTATAGATTCTACAGCTTTTTAGAAGTGATTTTTTTTTTCTCCTGTATGATACCCAGTAACATGACAAACATTGGCCTAAACTATAAGTTTACCAATGCAGTCACACTGTTGTAGTTGAAAATATGATCTTGCATTTAACTTAATTTTGTTCTAAGCTTGCTTCTCTGAAGCTGTTAATCACTAACTAAAACTGCCTCTCCATGCATTTGTAACTCAAACCTACTTTGTTATTACCAGGTTGGAAATTTGGGGTTTGTTTCCCCCTCAAACTCTGCTACTTACTCTTTAAGCATTACTTTGTTTTACCTTAGACAAGGGGATAAAAACACTTTAAGTATTATTATATATTTTTGAAACCTTCCAAGTTTAAAATGGTCTTTTAGCTGTATGTATTATGCATACAAAGGGTGACTGCTTCAAAGATAAGATTTGGATTCTCCTGGAGGGTCCTTCAGCCAGGACTCCTGGGGTTCAACCCAACTTTGAAGAATGGCATGACAAATCACTTTTTGGCAGCCTTATCCCAAGTCTTGCACTGGAAGAATAGAAGAAGGGGTGCCAATATATATTCCCTGCTGAATTAATACACCAGATCACTTGACTGCAGCAGACAGCATGCCACCCACTAGATCTATATTTGGAGTACCTCTACATTGCTGAATTTAGATATGCAAAGAGATGATAGTGTTACTGAGGTCATCACCACGTTCTGTATTCAAGCACATGTTTAATTCAACACAGATTTTCCTTAACTAGAGAATATTATCCCTTGCCAGTCAAGTGCAAGCTGCTTAAATACTAAAACCTGTATGTATGTTTCTCAGAGTATGGTAAATTTGACTGTTAAGTAATTGACTTGGCTTCTAGTATGTATTTTCAGGAATTATATTATCCAGACTTGCATGTTTTATTATTATTTCTGTTTTACACTGGTAAAGGGGCAGCTGTCTTTTTTTTTTCACCCGCATACTTCTTAATCTAAGGTGATGGGTTGTTTCACTAAAGCTAGCAAAACTGCTTAAATTCTATGCCCAGACTAAAGTTAAGCATGTGGTAGTAGATTTTATGTTTTAAGCCAAAACACCTTCTAGTACATGAAACCAAGCATCTAAGTGTCCACAAAACTGGGGCTCCCCAGCAGAGATATTAATGCAAAATAGATGGCATTAGAAAAAGCATCTGGATTTACAATAAAATAGTTTGCTTGCAGACAGCTTTAAATATTCTCATGCCCTTTAGAAGGTATTACAAACTTTCATATAATTTTTTTTGTTTGTTTATTTTGTTAAATACTAATGTTTGTATTATTAGTTGGCAGTCACCACTGTATTTGGGGAAAACTAACACTATAGCCAGTTCCTAAAAAATCTTTTAAAAAGACACCCTGTCATTTATTGTGTGTGTATATATATATGTGCTAAGAATTAACCCTTTGTTCAGTTCTGCAGTGTTTAAAGGGCTAGCTGATAGTCATCTTAGACTGTAAGTTTTTTTATATAATTGAATAATGGGAAAGCTGCTTGGATAAGCCTGAATTTTACTACTGTTGTGGCTTTTAAGGCTCCTTTTTTGGCCAGTGATCATGTTTCAGAAAGCGGGGAGGGGGCTGGTGGGACATACAAGGAGATTAAGTCTCTGAAGTCACCCTGCAAAACCCACAAGCAAGCTGGCAAACTCCATATCCCTGGTTTGTTGATGTAATGTATAAAATTGCTTTTTTGCTTTTAACTGCCTTTACTTTCTGAGCTAGGGGCTGTCTTCATTAACAGCAAAAGTGTTACTTTGTTGTAGATGACAGATAAGCCTCATCACGGGAGAGTTACCTAGTAAGTATAGCCCAGGTGAACACTTCTGTTTCTCTCAGTCTTGATTTGTTCCCAAATGTATTAGTTCAAATAAAGATTTAAAAGACTTGCGAAGCATTTTCCCATTTTGGTTTAAAACTACTGTGTCCCTCTCCTACAGCTATGTCATGGAGGGAGTGGGGTTTAAATATCCCTTTTTACTTGTTCGCTTTTTAAATTTGAAGTTTTATTCTTAATCTTCTTTCTGGTATGCATTTCTAACTACATACATGTCCATACACAATGGATCTAAAACTGGATCTCAGGCACACTGTTATTGAGGTCTTACCTTATCTTTGGAGGGCATTTTCATTGTTCAGACACTGTAGGCCATTTATTTTACACATAACTATACATTTGTTTCAGGAGTGTGATTCTTTTTGCTTAGTCTGGAGTACATTTATGCAAATGTTTACTGATTTGAAATTACAGTGTGTTACTACTAGACCTAAAACCTTAGTAACAGTGGTTTCAAATAAGAAGGAAACAAGAAAACAGGGTACAAATAAAAGGGGGTTAAACACTGCGCAGGTTCATCCTTCCTATAGTTGTACACATTAAGGAACTTGTTGAACATAGCATTAAGATTCATGAAATAAAGTTTCATGTGCAATCATTGCCTTACCTGGCACTTTGGTAATGTGGGCATCCCTATGTGGTCGCTGACACACTCAAAGGAAAGAGACCTGGAGCACCAGTACTCTAAATATTTTATCATACAACAAGACTCAGTTGGTCAATGTTTTAAAAATTATTTAGACAAAAATATTGGAACTGTTTGTCACTTTGGAAATTCATCCTAGATACAGAGTGACTAATTCTAAACTGGTAAAGACAAGCATATAGAAAAGTGAAACGTAAAAAAGTCTCCCAAACACCATACATGTTTAACTCCCCTGACTTCACAGACAGGGTTTGAAGCAATAGGAGCAAATTATAAATGGAGTAAAAGCTTCATTTTGTGAAATTGACAGCTGTTAAGATTTATGACTTTGCCTGTAGGTCTACTTCTTGAGCAGTTTTAGCAATCTGCTTGCCCCCCCAGATGTCACTGAGTAACAAAGGATTTATTTTCTTTGAAGCCTACTGTAAGCCTACTTTTAAGAATTTTTAAACCCCTGTTTTCCATTTTGAGAGACCTGAAGTGATCCCAGTATAGCCAGCACACACTAACTAAAATTTTGATTTATGAAGCATAAAATAACATTTTGTAGGAAGAGGAAAAGCAATAACCTAAACAATTTTTTGTCTCAAAGAAATTAAACCTCAAATCCTTTTCTAGATGCCCATTATTTTATGGGTCTTTTATGGTTGTGGTGGTGCTTAATATTACTTGAGGCAGAGATTAAAAAAAAAAAATACAGTTAGGAATCTCTCACATAGACATGATAATCTTTTCTTTTGTTCAGAATAAGAGTCTTGAAGATTTTTGCCCTGGAGATGCAGCATCAACATTAAATTCTTGATAAAAATCTTTTCTGAGGAACTTCACAGCCCTCCTTGCTGGAGATCAAAGACAGATTTCTAACTTCTCCACTCCAGTGAAACTAATTTATTGAGGTTATTGCAGTGTAGGATTTTGCCTGACTTAGGTAGCTTTGAGGCTTCTTTCTTCTTTCTTTTTTTTTTTTTTTTTTTTTAAAAATCTGTTGAGGACAAATTAGCAATAAAAAAAAATCATTTAGACTTTGCCATTAAATATTAAAAAAACCATCTGGGCAGTTGATTTGTGTCCTAATATCACCAGTTAACCAGCAGAATATGCCATTTTAGTTTTGGAAAAGTTAACCAATTCCTAACATCAAAGGTTTTGAAACAGCCACACTCTCACAAATTGTTTGCATTTAGCAAGTTTCAAAAAAAACAAACCAAACAACAGACTGAAATTTAAAAGGACAGTGGGCTTTTTATGCTTTCTGTATGCAAGGCAAAAAAAAAAAAGATCTTAAGGATCTCTTCCCCGATGCCCTCTGTTTAAAAAGAAGAAAAAAAAAAAAAAAAAAAAAAAGATCTTGGTGAACGGTCTGAAGCCTGGTAGCCAAAACCACCATAGGTGGTGGTGGTGTTAAGAGTTTCTACCTTTTTTGCAACTATCATTAATTTAATGCTTGACTTACAAGTTATTCTTTATAGAACTGTATTAGGTTTGTAAAGATGGACATTAGTTTGACTAGAAGTATTCTTGGCAGCTAAAGAAAGTACTTACTGTAGCCACTACTAGAAAACTTCAATCTCAAATCCTAGATAAGTGTACTCTGTTGTACACTAATAGTCACAAGAAGTTAATAACCCTCTTCCCTTCATGTTTTCAACCATAAAATTAATAATTTTTTTAAAAATTAAAGAATATATTAAGAAATTATTTTGTCCAGTGTCCAGCTTCTGCATATGTGTTGTTATAGCAAATCTACACACACACACACATATGAAAGACAGTAGTTTACTGATTAGGCTGCTCTTGACATACAAATCAGTATCTCATACAAATTTTTATAGGTTCGTCTACAAGTTCAAAATGTAGAGAAACCTCTCTACCGTGGGACCTTCCATTGCTTTCAGTCCATCATAAAGCAAGAATCTGTAAGTACAAAATCAATGCTTTCCATATTTTGTAACAGAAGGGTGAGAAAGCTCTTACAAACCCCCACAAATATTGGAGACTGAGAGCAAAAAGTACTCTCTCACAGCGCAGGTAGTCAGAACTTTGCCAGAAACGTCATGAAGAAGATCACAAGTTGGAAGCTGATACTTTGAAGTTAATTTTTGAAGTAAGATAATGAGTTATTTGAACGGCTAATTACCTGAGAAGCCAAGGAATATGTGTAATGAGGGAAGAAACTAGTGAGGTGGTTTGGTTTTTTTTTTCCCCCCTCTGGATGCTTGAAGACCATAACTAAAAAGGTAGTATAAAGTATAAAATCTACCAGAAAACTTTTCTCTGGATGGACTATTACTTTTTTGATGTGTCCAACTGTACTGCTAAAATTGTTTAGATGTTTGTGTCCCAGGCAGCGATGATGTTGTTATGACAAAGCAAGATGGTACTTATCTTCTGGCCGCTTTTGGGAAGTTGGGGCACAAGGGAGAGTCAGGAAGGCCATGTTCTGAACAGTTTCAGGAGGTTATCAACACCACTGTTGAAAATCTTTTTTTTTTTTCCTCCTTTTCTATTAGGCTTTTGGACTCTATAAAGGTATTGGGTCACCAATGATGGGACTGACCTTCATTAATGCACTTGTGTTTGGTGTACAAGGAAACACGCTGCGTGCTCTTGGAAAAGACACTCCTCTAAATCAGTTCCTTGCAGGGTCAGCGGCAGGGGCTATCCAGTGCATTATCTGCTGCCCCATGGAGTTGGCAAAGACAAGAATGCAGCTTCAAGGAACAGGTGAATACAAACTGAAAACAAAGAACTACAAGAATTCTCTGGATTGTTTGATCAAAATCTATCAAAAGGAAGGGCTGAGGGGTATCAACAGGGGCATGGTCTCCACGTTCATAAGAGAGACTCCAAGCTTTGGCTTTTACTTCCTGACCTATGACTGTATGACCAGGTATTTAGGCTGTGAAGCTGAAGACAGTTATGTTATTCCCAAACTGCTGTTTTCCGGGGGCATGTCAGGTATTGTGTCCTGGCTCTCAACGTATCCTGTGGATGTGATCAAATCCAGGCTTCAGGCCGATGGAGTCGGAGGTGTTACACAGTATAATGGCATTTTAGACTGCATCAGAAAGAGTTACCATGAAGAAGGCTGGAGAGTGTTCACAAGAGGTCTTACTTCCACGCTTCTCCGCGCTTTTCCTGTCAATGCAGCAACCTTTGCTACTGTTACTGTGTTCCTAATGTATATGAAGTCAGAAGACAACCTTCACGAATGTGAACCAGGTCCAGTAATCCAACAGCCTTCCAGTTTGTGAACCTTAGCTGTTTGTTCTCCTGATCCAAAGCTGGGCTGGTTGGGTCATTTAAAACATAAACCATTGACCTGCACGACTGGTATAAACGTGCTACCTGTACAAACAATTCCTAAACATGTCAAATTAGGATTTCATCTCATTACTTGCATACATAGCATACTGCCTCAGTAAGGGCTTCATATCTAGTAGTATCCAAGTAAGATGGGGACCTGCCTTTAGAAAGTACTGTACAGTTACTGTTGCAGCTCCAGGAGAGGATCTGGACAGTGTTGTCGTACCAGAAATCAGGTTTTCTTCCACTCATGTTCTGAAAGACTGAGTCGAGTCGAATCTGGAAATGTTTTGAGAAAGAAAATGCTCTTTTTGTACATTACAGGAATAAGTAAAGTCCCCTGAGGTGTAGTAGGGGGAGGAAATTAAATGTTGGATGCATCTTGCAGGTAACCCCAAAATGTTTAATCTAGCATTCAGCTAGTCATCTGTTTTATTTTTCTGCTACTTTTATATGTCAGTCATCTTAGTAGCAACTTTATTCATACTGGTTTGCTAAAAAAAGAAAAAAAAATTATTTGTTCTTAAGCTACTCCTTTTTCAGCTTTGAATTAATGTCATAAGCACAGAGTTAGTATCTGCACTCATGTGCACTTGTTCCTTTAAATCTCAAGGCTTATAAGCATCTAGGGATACTCACATCTAGTAAGATCACTGTTATTTGCCTTCACCTCTATTTCTCATTAGGTGGGTGCACAGATTGTATTGGCTGGATTCAGCCTAAGTAGACTTTGTTAATGCAGCTTTGTGCCACTTTTTCCCAACATGCCCCATAGCAGTCAGTGATGTACAGAAGTCGAAGTCCTACCTGTGTGGCATTGCACAAAATATTTGTGGGTTCAATGTTAGCTTAGCAGCTTGAAGTACTGCAGAAATATGCACGTATTTAGAACTGGAGGTTCTAAATAGAAGTGTAAATGTCTGAAAGAATTGCTATTCAGTATACTGTGTTAATGAATTTAAAGAATACTGATTTTTATGTGTTTAGTTACAGTGCTACTGGAAAGACTGAAAAGGGTTTTGGAGAATTTTCTCGTTACACTAACCTGTTGTAAGTTCTTCATTTTTTTTTTCTTCTTTTTTTAAGCAGTCTATTTGAGAAGCATTCATTAGTTCAAGAGCTATAAACAGTTAACTTAAAAGATTTGGAGGAAGAACTACACATATTTGGCACACAGAGCAAGAATGAAGGAGTGCATATGTGTGAGGAAGGTTCTAAAAATGTATCAGAATAGTTCAGTAAGTAGTAAGTTACACATTTGGGTTGGGACAAGTGCAATATGTGTTTAATTTATAAGAATTTTCTAAAGAAACCTTATTTCACAGCATTTTGCACTGTAACAAAATATGCTGGAGAAACCTGTAAAACTGGTATGTCTTTTTATACCTTGGAGGTATGTTGGATGTTTTAGTGCCTACTTGCACTGAGATTCAAATTGAATGTTAAATCTGTCTACTAAGCTGCATATGCACAACAACTCACAGAAAAGACCATTTACACCTTTGTACTGTGTCTGTAACTATTGTATATAAAATTGAGAGAATAAATTTTTTAAAAAATTTAACTTGGGTTCTCTAAAGTTTCTTATGTTTTGCTCAAATGCTTGTTAAATCTACCTTGCAAGAGGGTGAGGTTTCTGGCTCTTGCCTGAAGGAACTTGTTCCCTATCTGCCTTTCACAAACCACCACGAAGAGCAGTACTTGCTCTGACTTAAGAGAATATCAGTTCATTGAAGCAAAGAAGGGAAGTTGACTGAGCTCACTTCTTAAAACCAATCTGAAATCAGTGAGTACCTCACTGAAGATATACCTGCTAAGAAAACAACCCTGCTTTTAGAGCCAAAGAGCTGGGAGTATGCTAGGATCTTTTATATTCTGCAGTTACTCGGTTTGAGTAGTAATGATCAGCACTAAGGCTGCAGAACTGCAGAAGACAGTCCCTACAAGAGTCACATCAGGATCAAGTACCAGGTCTGCAAATAGAAGAATGCTTAGCTCCAAGATCACAGAATCACAGAACTTTGGAGGTTGGAAGAGACCTCCAGAGATCAAGCCCAACCTCTCTACCAAGGCAGGATCATCTAGGGTAGTTCTCACAGGAATGCATCCAGGTGGGCTTTGACCAGTCTCCAGAGAAGGAGACTCCACAACCTCTCTGAGCAGCCTCTTCCAGTGCTCTGTTAGCTTCACTGTAAAGAAGTTTCTCCTCATGTTGAGGGGAAACCTTCTATGTTCCAATTCGTAGCTGTTGTGCCTTGTCTTATTGTTGCTGACCACGGAGAAGAGATTAGCCCCATCCACTTGACACCCACCCCTCAGATATTTGTATACATTGATCAGATCTCCTCTCAGTCTTCTGTTCTCTAGACTAACAGCCCCAAGTTTCTTAGTCTCTCTTCACAGAGGAGATGCTCAAGTCCCCCAGTCATTCTCATGACTAAGATGCACAAGTTCAGCAAAAATCTTTATAGGTTGCAGATTTTTGTTTTCAGACAACTCAACCTACAGAGCATCAGTTAACTATATAGAGACACATAGGAAAAGCAGGGTGATGTGTGTTACAACTCAACAAAAAGGCCTTTCATTGCTGGTAGAGGTTATTTCAGGTACTGACTCTGCTAATTCATCTCTGTAAGCCATAGATACACATAACTGAAGAAACCCTGTCAAGCATCAGCTTGCTGGATCAGAAAATACCACCACTGCAACTAACCACGACCACAGCAGTTCCAGCTAAGTACCTTGTGTTCTCTTGGCAGGGACAACAATGTTCATAGAATCACAGAACGGTAAGGTTGGAAGGGACCTCAAGGATCATCTAGTTCCAACCTCCTGCCATAGGCAGGGAGACCTCCCACTAGTACAGCTCACTCAAGGCCTCGTCCAACCTGGCCTTGAACACCTCCAAAGAGGGAGCAGCCACAATCTCCCTGGGTAACCTGTTCCAGTGCCTCACCACCCTCACTGGAAAGAACTTCCTCCTAACATCCAGTCTAAATCACAGTATCACCAAAGTTGGAAGAGACCTCAAAGATCATCAAGTCCAACCCATTACCACAGACCTCAAGACTAGACCACGGCACCAAGTGCCACATCCAAACCCGTCTTGAACACCTTCAGGGACGGTGACTCCACCACCTCCCTGGGCAGCCCATTCCAGTAGCCAATGACTCTCTCAGTCAAGAACTTTCTCCTCATCTCCAGCCTAAACTTCCCCTGGCGCAGCTTGAGACTGTGTCCTCTTGTTCTGCTGCTGCTTGCCTGAGAGAAGAAAGCAACCTCCTCCTGGCTACAACCACCCTTCAGGTAGCTGTAGACAGCAAGAAGGTCTCCCCTGAGCCTCCTCTTCTCCAGGCTAAACAATCCCAGCTCCCTCAGCCTCTCTTCATAGGGCTTGTGCTCGAGGCCTCTCACCAGCCTCGTTGCCCTTCTCTGGACACGCTCAAGCACCTCAATGTCCTTCTTAAATTGAGGGGCCCAGAACTGGACACAGTACTCAAGGCGTGGCCTAACCAGTGCAGAGTACAGGGGGAGAATGAGCACCCTGCTCCTGCTGGCCACACTACTCCTGATGCAGGCCAGGATGCCATTGGCCTTCTTGGCCACCTGGGCACACTGCTGGCTCATGTTCAGGTGGGTGTCAATCAGCACCCCCAGATCCCTTTCTGTTTGGCTGCTCTCCAGCCACTCCCACCCCAGCCTGTAGCTCTGCATGGGGTTGTTGTGGCCAAAGTGCAGCACCTGGCACTTGGATTTGTTGAACACCATCCCCTTGGACTCTGCCCATCTGTCCAGGCGGTCGAGGTCCCACTGCAGAGCCCTTCTGCCCTCCAACACAGCAACATCAGCCCCCAGCTTGGTGTCATCTGCAAATTTGCTGATAACTGACTCGATGACCTCATCCAGATCATCAATGAAGATGTTGAATCATGGTAGAGAACCAAATACTTGGAATAACCAAACAGGTCTCCCTACAAGATAGTAACATCATTAAAACAGAATGGGCTACACAATGTTTAACTTGCAGTATTTACAGCAAGTACTTACCTCTAGAAATTCATCCATCTCTAATTTAATTAGTAGCAGATACTGGAGGTTTCTCAAGAATAAGAGGAGGGTAAAAGCCAGTTTTTAACCTTGTCTGATGTCAACTGCTTGACATCTCTGCAACTCCTAACTGTTAAATCAAGCTAGACAGTCTCAGCTAAAAAAAAAAAAAAAAAAAAAAAAAAAAAAAAAAAAAAAAAAAAGCAAATTTTTAATATATCAACTAATTCAGCAAACTCAGGCAGAACTGCTTGATGCTGGGTAAGAGATGTTCTGTTAATATCACAACAACTGAGGGTAATAAGGGAAAAAATCTCACCTACTACCAAGTCTCCATGCTCTACAGTCTTTATGACTCATCCCACTAGTGTCATGCCAGTATTTTAAGATGCAGCCACAAACATGCTCAATCAGCATCAGAAGAAAAGCATCATCCAGGCACAACCTTTCCAAGTTTTAAAGTTTAGTAAAACTGCAAGAGTGAAATTGAGTTTATTTATCTCAATATATTATTGAGTATGAGTATATTATCTGCAGCTGTAACATGACTATCTTTGTTGGGGTCTTCTCCTATCTTCCTTGCCTTTCCCCACATATAGTTTGGTTTGGTTTTTTTTAGTTCACATGGAAGAGGAGCAAGATATGCAGAGGATGAATCCCTGTACACTGCAGGTGCAGGACAGTTTGCCTTTTGACTGGGAGTTACTTAAACACAAGTATAAAAACATGACCTTGCAAAAATGTTTTTGAAATGACATACGTATTTACTATTCTGCTGGAAGTGTAAACAACAATTGTTAACCAGACTTTTGATCTGTGACTAAAGAATAACTTAAAGTCCATAAGTGTACCAAACACTACTATTTATAAGGTACATTTAAATCCCTCTTTGGCCAGAAAACTATCCAGAGAAAATATAAGCTTACCTAAGGCAACACGCCATTACAAACATCACAGCCATGGAGAGGTGAAGAATATGAGGGATTGTATGGTTGACTCTGGGAGGTTCAGCAAGGGAGTAGGTGCCCTGGGATTGGTTGGAATAGGGTTCATTTTCATTACAAGACATGAGGAGGGGCATGCCTGGAGAAGGCAAGGCTTTGTGGAGACCTTATAGTAGCCTTCCAGTATCTGAAGGGGGCCTACAGGAAGGTTGGGGAGGCATTATTTACAAGGTATTGCAATGACAGGACAAGGGGCAGTGGGTTTAAACTGGCAGAGGGGAGATTTAAACTGGATGTTAGGAGGAAGTTCTTTGCAGTGAGGATGGTGAGGCACTGGAACAGGTTGCCCAGGGAGGTTGTGGCTGCTTCCTCCCTGGAGGTGTTCAAGGCCAGGTTGGATGAGGCCTTGAGTAACCTGTACGAGTGGGAGGTGTCCCTGCCTATGGTAGAGGGTTGGAAGTAGATGATCATTGAGGTCCCTTCCAACCCTACCATTCTATGATTCTATGATCATTATTATTTATACATTATGTCTGCTTTTTCTTGCTGAAAGAAACCCTCAACATTTTTTACTAACTGTAAAATTGAGTTGTACCACTTCAACAATATCTGTGTCCATCAATAAAGCAGTAAATTCGTAACAAAGCCTGACCTCACGCTCTGTCAGCTAAATATATCAAAACCGTTTCAAACGTTGCCAGAGTAATCTCACTAAAGTTAGTACAAAAGAAAATGAGTATTCTTCTTCTAGGACCTGATCTAGTTGCCTAAATCTAAGACTTATCCTAGATCAGGTATACTCAAGTATTACAATCAACCAAGCCACGTACCTTCTTCCTTATACATTGATGTCTTTTCACTTAAGGAAGAATCTACAACAGGTAATTTTCAAACAGGCTACTAGCAAAGTTTAAAGTTTTTTAACTTCAATTAAGGAGGCAAAAGTAAGAATAACTCTCTTATCCTTGATTTTCCCCTGGCAGATACCAGCTTCCCTACCAGTTCGTAACTGAGACTGTACACTTTGCACTCAGGAAAAAGATGAAATTAAATCCCTCATGCCTAACCTTGGGACTTGGGAGTCCTGGTGGAGAAATTCACCATAAGCCATCAGCAGTGTACTTTTGTGGACAAGAAGTCCAATGGTATCCTGGGGCACAGTAAGAAAAGTCTTGCCAGCAGACTGAGGAAAAGTTCTCTCCCTTTACTCTGCCCTGGTGGGGCCACATCTAGAGTACTGTGTCCACTTCTGGACTTTCCATTTGTCAGGGGGTTAAAAAGCTGACAGAGTGAAGCTCTCAAATGAATTGGAGAAAAAAAACCCAAAAAAACCAAACACAACTGTATTTGGAGAGAGTTACAGACAGAAATTACAAAGCAGATACAGAATCCATAAGCAACCCCCCTGAATTTTCCCCCAACCCAAAACTAAATATACAATCCCCAGTGCTCCAATCCTGCCCCGCCCATGCCTCTGCCACCCAAGAGGCCTAAGCACAGCCTCTGGAGGCCCCAAACCAGGCCTATCCTTACATGTTTGTCCCGATAACGCGGCTCCTGCCTGACACAAGGCTGGAGGGGGAGGAAAGGAGAACAAGCGGGCCTTGCCGTGAGTTTATGAAGAGATAGCAGAACTATGGGATTGAGCAACAATATTCCAGGGCCCGGAGGACTCTTTTTAACCTTAATAGTTCTCAACCTGGGACACCAGTTCAAGTGAGACAGGGAACTAATGAAGGAATGGGCTGCCCAGGAAGATGGTGGAGTCACCGTCCCTGGGGGTGTTTAAAAGGAGACCGGATGAGGCACTTAGTGCCATGGTTTAGTTAACTAGAAGGGTTAGGTGACAGGTTGGACTCTATGATCTCAAAGGTCTTTTCCAACCTGACTAATTCTGTTAATTCTGTAACCTATGCAAGAGCAAACAAAACAAAGAAACAAAACCCTGAAGACTTGTCATAGTAATATTCCTTACAATCCACTTCCAAATGACAAACATTTGCATGTCCTTTCAAATTACAGGAGTCACTAGATTCAAAGCACCAGTTGAGAACTGAAAGACTTTATATCCAAAGGCCAAATCTTCTGTTTTGCTGAGGAAAAAAGAAATGTGTTGAAAAATAAGCCAAAACATAAGGTGCATAAGGCAGGCAGCCAAAACCTTTGCAAACCAAAATTCACAACTGGCAATGTTAGCAGGGTCCTTGGCAAGTATCTTGCAGCTCTGAAGGACATTTATGAATCCTTAAGTTGAAACATTAAGGCAGGTCTACAGATTTGCCTTACAATTGAACTGATTGTTCAGATAAACTTTGGCTGAAGTACGCTCCAGATTTAGCCAGCTATCAAGCTTTTTCTCCTTATGGATTTTTCACCAAACAAGGAGTCCGTGTTATGCCTCTGTCTTCACCTGCTCTGTGATTTATCTCGCAATATACCTGTTATTCACAAACATCCCTCTTCTTTACTGAGGGTTTGCTACAGTGAGAAAAATGTTTTATCCCACTCCCCTGAAGAACAGCAACGCAGGGTTCACTGATGCAACATCTATCCCGCGGTCTCTGCAATGGCCTAGCAATCATTACAAGGAACAACACACCCAGGAAAAGTCAAATGGCTAACTGCCCCAGCTAAGCTAAAAGATTTTTTTGAGGAGGTCACTGCTGCAGTGAAGCAGTAGTGTTTGGTATGTCCATCAGATAACCAAGAGAAGCACTTACAATTCAAAGTACACTCATTAACACTACCTGTCATTATTTACATTGCCACATTTCTCTTTAAAGACATATGATAATGCTGAAATAAGAATACATGATCACACTAAACAGTTCTCATTCGGAGTCTTTATTTTCATTGCCTTGCTGGTGCTTTACGAATGCACAAATATGCTTGGGACTCCCAGAAATCAGCACAGAGTTGTCCTTAATCTTCCACACTGGTGTGTGGGAAACTCGCTCTTTGACATTGATACATTCCAAGTTTGTCAGCCTACTTAACACCACAGACCACCCTACACACACATGACCTCACAGGGGCACCCTGACACTGCTATTTGGTCTGCCAGTTACACTGTACAAAGTGGTAATTCACTGCCACCTCCTGGCAAACTACTATCCACGAGTATCTGTACAGACTGAAATAATGCCTCAGAGTAGATGCTGCCTAACAGAAAGAAATCACTTAAACCTACCAGAACACAGAAGTGGTGGCATGAGAAGCATCTAAAAGTCCTGCAGAGACCCCACAAGACTCTCCTCCCCAAATTAACCAACATTTCTAAAGAACTTGCAGCTTGCTCCTGAAGAAAGCTGCCCTTCCAGTTTATATAGGAACCCAGCTCAGAGAACAACAGCTCAGAAAAGGGATACTGCATTCATACTATAACATGGGTAGAAGGAACAGTTCCAGCCAGCAACTAATCTTAAAAGTTTTAGATACAGAATAAAAGCCTAAAATCACCCACCCAGATAACTTAAGAAATCTCTGAAACCAGTCACCTGGAAAAATAAAAAAGTGCAGCAAGCAAAGCGCTTTTATTGTAGAACTGGATCAACCAGCCCCAGGAACAGCTACTGCTTCCTAGACTGATTTGTCCAGTAGCCATCAAAAATACTGATTGTTCCTCCTCTTTCTTCAAGGCATTAAGGAGCTGCATTTTGAGAATTCAGCCAAGTACACACTCTCCTTGAGTTCATTCATTTTAACCAAGCAGAAAGATTTATCAGTCCCAGCTGATAAAATATCCTGCAAGCAAGCTAAGGGCAGTGGAAACACCTTTTATGATCACTGCCATTCCTCTTCATCTAGGATTCTGAAGGGATTAGCTTTGTTCAAGTATTTTACAACCTCAGTAATTTTGCTATTTCTGTCAATTATTCTTTCTTTTCCTTTTTTACTTATTGTGAAATTAGCAAGGGGGAAAGGATCTCTGCAAGATTACATGAAACCTAGATTACAGCTGGCAAGCTATTAGAATGTGATTACGTCTGGCAAGCTTTTAGAATGTGTTTAAAAATTGGCTTTGTTTATTGACAATTTGTGGCCAGCTGCATGTAGGAGTGAAATGTCAAATTCCATTACCTCAATTCAACAGTGAATCTCTTTAAAACAAAGTTAACTCAAGTGCAAGTTCATCTGCCTTCCTAGTATTCCACTTCACTAAAAATCTATTAACTTAGCATTTCAAATCTGTACTTGGGCTTCTCCTACAACCTTTTCAAGACAGACATCCATAATGAACAGGTATTGAAGTTCAGTTGATCTTGCATTGAAGGCAGGACCTACTGTTACTGGCAGACCACAGACACAATGAAAAGAAGTCTGTAACCAGCTCTTCCTTTTAAAAATTGGTGACAGTCTAAAAGATACACAGCTACAGAAATTGGCTCTTGCCATTTTGACAGAAGAACCAAATAAGGTAAAACGAAAATGTAAGATCAAATGAGCAGAACAGGCTTGACGCATAAGCACATAAATCTTTTGCCAGCTTTAAAACCGTTGGCATTTCTCGCATCCCTCACTCTGCTCCCCTGACCTGAACTTGCTGAACAAACTGGTGGTACAATGCAGGAACTTGTCAATAGGAGGCTAACAACGATGCTTTCAAAGACTTTAGCTGTGTCGCTGTTCTCAAACCTGTAGTTTCTTCACAGAAGATCCATAAAGAGAATTCTGGAATCAACTATGCATGACATTTTAATAAAAAGATATGCCAATTATACTCTGAAAGATTAAATAACTTACAGAAACTGCCCAGTGCAAATATTGATTCATACTCAGTAGGGAACTAACTAGTTATAAAACACCTTTCATGCTACTACTAAGCATTCCTATTACTCTCAGAAGTGTATTGAATGCTACTGATTTAAGGCTTAGCTGAATATTTTTCACATCCCCCTCCACAACCAGTACAACCAGATGCAATACTATTTGGTTCCCAGTTAATCCTCCAATCAATATTTAAATAAAATTAGTCTGAAATGTATGTTAAAGGATTAAGTACTGACATCATCACGGTATGAACCTTGCAGTTCCCTAAAATGGGTACCACTTAATGGCAGAGGAAAGCAAATGTCTGCGCGAGCCTAACACCATCATATATAGTGCATAAGAAAAATAAAGATAAATTAGAACTAGACTGAACTCATTTTATTTCCTTTGAAAAGAACAGTCACTAATTTAACTGTATACAGAATTTAATTTAACTATACAAGTTTCAGTATATTGTCCTGTTCAAGAACTGCTTATATATATAAAACAAAACAAAAAAAAATCTGCCAAAATTCTAATACATACTTTACAATTAAATGCCCCATCTTTATAACCCTACTAACCCCGGACTACATCTGCAGTGTTCAGATTAACTCATATATGGATGAAAATTCCCTTGGGTTTAAGTGTAGCTTTGTTGTTATCCATTGTTTTTTCCACTACAACCAAAAATGGGCTCAAAAGTTAAGTTTTACAGTATTAGCAATGAAAGATTTGATGAATTTTGCAAGAACAGAATTCAGGAAAAGGTTAACAATCTTTTACTCCAATAAAATGTCACATCCCTGCAAAACATACTTATGTCTTTCTGTGCATATTCTTATGTGTATTAATTGGTCATGTTTTACTGCAAGTTTCCTACTTGGAACAGGTGAACAAATGAGTAGAATCACTTTTATTTTAGCTAGACCATCAGAAGTCCAAGCTCTGAGAACTCAGAGTTCCTGTTGTGAAATAAAGTTTCCAGTAACGTTCCAAGAATTTTCATTGTTAAACAAGTCAGCCAAAAGCAAAAGACAATTTTTGATTGTTTGGGTTTTTTTGTTTGTTTTTTTTAAATATTTGGTGCACTCAAATCCTACTATTCCCTCAGCCTCTGTTGCTATGGTATTTAAACCTCCAACATTACTTACCTTGACTAAACAAAGGTGCCTGTTTAGTTATTTACTATACTTTTTCACCTAGTTGTTGTCCAGGCATGCTGTAAAATCCCTAGTACACTGACAAGTTTCCAAATTCATCATTCTATTTACTAGAAGTCTAGATCACTCAAAAACAGAAGTAGAGTCAGCAATTCTGTTTAGGTGTACCACCTGACGTGGCGTTATGTAAGTTCATCACAAATCACTGTAATTGAATGCAAAGTAAAATGAAACTTGAGTTTATTTAGCTTCCAATTTCTGGGAGGTCAAGAGGATCTAGGACTGCTCTGGACAACACAAGAAAATAGACTGTCCTTACAGATCATTTTCTGCCATATTCTTTCTTTAGGACCATTGTTTTATTGTTGCCCTTTCTAATACATGGGATGTACATATTATCAGGTGTTAATAAACGGTCAGTGCCTGTACAATACATTCTACAACTGAGCACCACTTTCCGTAACTGAACAGGCAAAGAAATTACACTGAACATCAGCATCTGGCAGTATTTCTCCAAAAAAAGTGACTAAAATGGGTTTAAATTGATTAACACTATTAAATCACATCTAATATTTGATACTACATGATTTCATTACAGCTATACGATACAATTATACAAAATGTGTTAACATCAAAGAATACAACCAAAATTAAGATAGCAAACAAAACCTATATAACTTTTTTTTTACAGGAAAATACTTTTGAAGTATGCATGTAACTGCCCATTCTTTTAAAGAAAATCTACCTCAGCCAAGTTATCAACCTCCAGTAAAATCACACATAGCATTACCACGCATATCCCCAAAAAGTGTACAATATGCACACTTGGAAAATACAAAATTAAAAAAATTGTAAGCAACAGGTGAGCTTCATATTTATAAGAACGTGAAAAGAAGTCCAATTTTAGCACTGTTGTATAAAGAATCGTCTTTTTGGATGCAAGTTCATGAACTGACCCCTCCAGTTGGGGATGCACTTTACAAAACACCGTGTTCTTGAAACGGGATTACAGAGCAAGGTAGAGCATCTTAGCAACGTCACCTTAGAAGTTTTTTTGTGGATTTTTTTGCTTTTTATTTACTACTTATCAAAACACGTCCTTTAGGTTTGTAGGGTTCTTTTTAAAATTCTTTCCTAGAAACAATATACAAAGGGGAGGCATATTTATTTCCAATTCATATTCCTGTAAGATGCTTTGAGTTCAAGAATTTTCTCCTCCAACCTTCACTGGTTGTTTTTGGCCTTAGCGTGTGTTAAGATGTGAGATTTCAGGTTAGTTGATTGCGCAAACTTCTTATTGCAGCCATCAAATGGGCAAACATAGGGCCTGTCACCAGTATGAATTCGCACGTGTGTGCGTAAATTGAAGTCCAGTGAAAAACGCTTTCCACAACCTTCAAATGTACACTGTTGGAAGGAAAAGACAGACTCCATTAGCCAACAAAATAGCACCAAAATGCCAATTGCCCCATAGAATATTCCTCTTCAATCATTAGACTGTACAGACAACAAGCTGGATGCTGAAGATCATTAAAGGTGAAGCTGTGGGCATCACTTCTAAACTGCATTACGAATTAAGAGGAATACTTCAGGTTGTTTTTGCCACAGCAGTATAGCTATTTTCAAACAGGGAAATAACTTGCAGCTTGCAAGCAAACGTTTTCACAGAAGCATCATCTCTGCATATGAAAACATGTCTTACTAGAAACAGAAACAATGCTTCACATCACAGTTTCCCTCTTTCAAGGCGACGTTGGATGAGGTCTTGGAGTAACCTGTACTAGTGGGTGTCGTCCCTGCCTCTGGCAGGGGGTTGGAACTAGATGATCCTTGAGGTCCCTTCCAACTCTACCATTCTATGATTCTATAATTTGCAAAGATTTGCTCATTTTACAAGCTTTACTTTTAATATGGACTTGGAATACAAATGGTAGCAGCTTTAGTGGTAAGTATTTATATTTACCATACAGCAGCTCCAGCATACACATTTAAGTGAATGCCTGAGGAATGCTAATCAAGCAAAAATAACAAATGAAAAAAATAAAAACATCTGACTTAAATGTGTACTGGAGATCACATATCTGCTCAAGACTATGAATCTCTTTCTAAAAAAAAAATTCTAAGAACTGTAATATGAAGCAGGCAAGGGACTTCTGGGGCCAGAGGCTCATGTGACTTCATATGATCAGGAGGAGAAGTAGTGCCTACCAGCATTTTGCTGAAAACTGTTTAATAGTCACCACTGAAAATCATGAGTCAGCTGAACAAACAGCCCAGAATCTCAGCTGTCTCTAGGTGTTCATTTGAAAAGATGATGAGGAAAATGAAACATTTCACTCACTCAGTAGTAGCTACAGGTTTCATTATTACAGTGGGTAACTACATCATATTTTGAAAAGTTATTTCTCACATGCATATCACTTGCTAATTTCTAATAAAAGACCAGGAAACAGTTAAACATTAGCCAAAGTATCTTAAAGGTACTTTCCATTTTTAAAGGTGATCATTCAGTGCCTCATCTGAATTTAGAAAAAATACAGTACCCTCAAAGTCATATGAAGCTAGGCTGGAGTTACAGTTTGCATATATTCACCAATGGTTGGAGGTTAACAATACCTGAAAGGGTTTCTCTCCGGTATGAACTAGCTGATGTCGCTTTAGTTTTGAGCTCTCCACAAAGGCCTTGCCACATTCTGCACATACGTGTACCCGAGGGCCATGAGTGTGCAGATGCTTCCTCATGGCAGAGTTGTCCCTGAACATCTTTGTGCAGCCCTTAAAAACAACAGTGAAACTCAATTAGTAGATAAGCTAGTTCTGATGAAGGTTTTATCTGCTACAGTACAAGCACTTAAAATGCTTTTACATCCTGAATACTTTCTTAAATGTTGGCCCTGAAAATAAGACCATTTAAATTTATTTTAAAAAAGCAACACCAAGAAAACTAATCATTTGAAAAACTGACACACAAAAAAAGAAACCCTGTCACAGAACCACAAACACCCCAGTCCCTCCCTCGGTGAACTGAATAAAATGACAGTGTCACAGAGAAGATGCAGCTCTAATAGAAGCAAATGAATAAAACAAAGGCACTTAAGAGTTTTACAGAGGTAAAAAACAAAACAACAAAAGACAGAATGATAGTTCATGGATACCCATGGTATATTCTTCAGGGCATTACATTCTGAGTACTCCCATATTACAAAATGCAGTCTCTAATACATCACAGAATATTCTCTAGTACTAATTTGTATGTGCACCACTCCATCTCCCAACATTCTGTCTTCCTGAGAAGAAATGGAGCAAGAGTATGTCCAGCATGTATCATCTTACAGGAACTACCTCATCCTAACTGGCAACAGCACACTGTTCACTACTGCCATGAGATAGAAACTGACACTGCTTCTACAGTTTAAACCTACAAAGTGGCCCTGAAACTGAGTAAGGTTGGAGAATGTGAGTTAGTGTCAACTGAACATACAAGCAGACTATACCCACAGTCGACTTGCTAGAGGGCAGGGATGCCATCCAGAGGGACCTGGACAGGCTGGAGAGGTGGGCCCAGGCCAACCTGATGAAATTCAATAAGGCCAAGTGTAAGGTCCTGCACCTGGGTAGGCACAATCCCAAGCACAAATACAGGCTGGGTGGTGAATGGCTGGAGAGCAGCCCTGAGGAAAAGGACCTTGGAGTCTGGGTTGATGAAAAGCTCAACATGAGCCTGCAGTGTGCACATGCAGCCCAGACAGCCAACCGAGTCCTAGGCTGCATCAAGAGAAGCGTGGCCAGCAGGGCAAGGGAGGGGATTCTGCCCCTTTACTCTGCTCTCGTCAGACCCCACCTGGAGTACTGTGTGCAGTTCTGGAACCCTCAGCACAGGAAGGACATGGAAGTGTTGGAGCGGGTCCAGAGGAGGGCCACAAAGATGATCAGAGGGCTGGAGCAGCTCTCCTATGAGGACAGGCTGAGGGAGTTGGGGCTCTTCAGCCTGGAGAAGAGAAGGCTTCGAGGGGACCTGATAGTAGCCTTCCAGTATCTGAAGGGGGCCTACAGGAAGGCTGGGGAAGGATTATTTACAAGGTCCTGCAATGACAGGACAAGGGGCAATGGGCTTAAACTGGCAGAGGGGAGATTTAGACTAGATGTTAGGAGGAAGTTCTTTACAGTAAGGGTGGTGAGGCACTGGAACAGGTTGCCCAGGGAGGTTGTGGATGCTCCCTCCCTGGATGTGTTCAAGGCCAGATTGGATGAGGCCTTGAGTAACCTGTACTAGTGGGAGGTGTCCCTGCCTATGGCAGGGGGTTGGAACTAGATGATCCTTGAGGTCCCTTCCAACCTTACTATTCTAACTCAGGTCCAGCGTCGAAAGTCTTAATCTGGGGTCTACACTACACTGACATAAAACTACTTGGATTTCAGTGTACATTTAAGCCAGCAGTGACCTGGGGGTCTCCTTCAGCTATTTTTTTTTCCTTTTTCCACCTTTTAGTGACAATCAACAGACATCTATCATGTTTTACACATCTCTTCCTCAAGGTTCCAGTTCCCTTAAAAAATCCCATTAACAGCTGTATATTCACTCTCTGATGTTTAAACTTACATAAAAGTCGCCTACCAACATCACTGTTGTGCGGTTTGAAATTCACCAACACAACCTAAACGAGCATTAAGTTACTAATCTTAAATGCTGCAGGCTTCCTCTTTGGAAGTACTTCTTTTCTACCCCCAAAAATGAATAATCACACTTATTTACACTTTATTTCTTTAAAAACAGGCAAACGCTGCTTTCAGGAGGAGTTCTCTCTTCAGACACTAGATTTTTTTTACTAATTTAAGAAGTCTTCTGCAATCATTCATTGCATGTATCAGAACTATGTGAGGCAAGGCAGTAACAAAATAAGCATATCATCAACTTTTTTTGCATTTGTTTCAAAAGTCCCTACTTGCCTCTGAGAGAGTAGTTACGTTTTCTACAATATTTTCCTGTTTTAAAACTTAAAAGTCATAAATGCACAAAACCTAGAAACACTAGAAGAGAAAGTGGAAGGACAGAATAGTCTCCCCACCCCACCCCGGTCAGATGAAGGTGAGGTTATGAAAAAGTAAATCAAAGAAATGAAGGCAGCATTACTCAGTATTGTAAGTTCATGTATCTCCATATACTATTCTACAATAAAAACAAGGCACTTGTAGAATGTGAAGAACTGGAAATCAATATAAGCACAAAGGAATCCAGTAAATTCCTTAGAATATGGCTGTCAGAAAGAAGCCTTCTATTTAGGTTAATTTGTACTATTAGCCATCTGCCCTTATTTATTTGCTTAAGCTCACACTTATCTAGACCAGAAGTCAGCAAGGTTTTATTTTACTTTCTTCATTACAAAGTCAGCTAACAAGCTCTTAAAAAGCTGGATAATGCAGTAAAATTAGATGCTACCAATCTAGGTGACTGGCAACATTTGTTCAAGACAGAGGCTTCCCAGCTACCAGGGGGTTATAATTGCATCTCCAAGACGCCCCTCTCTTGGTCAAGATGATGCACCTCCCAGCTCTGTTGAATGTAATTCAGTCTTCCAAATAATGCTGACTTTGGCATCTCCACCATAAATTGCTGATTCCTGATCTAGACTCCAAATCTGTAATAGTTTCCAAGCAGATGATATATAGATCTTAGAAACGTACTTTGAACAGCTTTCAGAATATTCTTTCAAGTATGTTGGGTGGCAGGAAATCACAACAGTAAAACCAGCATGTAAGGGACTGTGCATCATGGTTACCAGAAGATAAGGGATGCACTAACCTTAAGACAAGGAATGGGAATAATATATTACTCAGTGAAAAGTAGCTTCTAAAGAATAGTAACTAAAATACAGTTAACTGAGTGTCTATTAACAGTAAGATAGTTTAGTTATTCAGTCTCAGGAAAAAATATCAATACGAAAATCTGGTCTATGAATTGCTACCTGCTAAGAAGCCGAGTAGATCACTTACTTTGTGAGGACAAGCTATCGTTCGTGGAGCATCATCTTCTTTAATTTTTCTTGGTTTCATTCTTGAAGATAAAACAAAAAAAACAACCATTAGTAGAAAAGCATTAGTAGACAGCTCTTCTCCCCTAAATGCCTACACAATGTGTGTATTTATTCAACTGCATTACATGCATCAGCAATAAACAGTTAAAAAAAAATTCAAAACCTTCATAATAACAGTACAATTTGGGTTTTTGGAAGGTCAGCTTTTCTAGAAGGATCTCTCACACACGACTAAGACATTTAATACTACCTTCCTAGTCCTCTGAATATGTGAATATTGGTGCCAGGACCCATCATCAAGGACAGAGAAGCCTCAAACACTCTTCAGTATTCCACCACAAAAGACTTCAGAAGAAAACTCTACAGAAACAGGAAAACTGGCAAATTGTGGAATCTACACAATGTAGACATCCATTATACTTACAGAAATCACAATTATTCTTACTTTAAGCTACTGTACACGTCATTTGCCAAGAGTGGAATCCAAGCAACCATCTGTTTACTCTTGGTCCCGATAGGGATCTTCACCACTCCTTTACAGGTGTCATTAGTTTCCACTGACTACATAACAAACTCATCATGTGTTAGGCAATAAGTAAGACTCCCTACAGAAAACAATGGTCTTGTTGTAAAAACCACCTGTGTGGATGTCAGAAAGGAGCCAGCTGTGTGGACACTATTTCATGGAAGTGCACTGTTCTTTTACCTATCTTTATTTTTCAGACTTGTAGTGCTGTCTTTCATTTTTAGAAAAGTGAAGAGCACTATATCCCCAACAACCTCCTCAACTGCAGATAATAACGGCTCCTAGAAGACAGGTGTGAGGTATTTCTGTTGACAAAGCTCCTCTTGCATCATCATCATATCTAAACATTTCTTCAATTTAAGGGCAGAAGCACCCCAAACACAGCAAACTGTATTTGTTCCCACAGGCCAGCTTCTTTATTATCTTAATCTTCCTGATAAGTTTTCTTTTTACGAGATTACAGACCAATTTGTCTGGCAAGATTACAGACCTTATTGCCTAGATTTAATTTATATAACTGACTGGAGTACAGAATGATTGAGCTGTATTTAACACTAAGTATTAAATATCTCAATACGAACAAATGATTTGGCTTAACTGACTGACTACATTGTCCAGTGAGGTTCTATCCTAGACACGTACTGAGGTTACAGGAAATTACACCAAAAAAGCGCTTTCCATTACCCCTTGCATGGGATTCTCCTCATTATGTCTCTCATTTTTCCAAGAGAGAGACATAGAAGTAAGTACCTATCATGCCAAAACAGACACAGATGGTTTGACACAACGGGACACAAAGAGAACACAGTGCTATGTTTTAATTCCATTAGAGAATGAACATCCTTAGGGGACAAAGCTGGGACCTCCTTAACAAGTAACAGAGATAGAGGTAAACTGTTGGCTGAATCACTCCTTCAGCCCCCAAAAAACAAAGCAAACTAATCCTATGCCAAATATCTATGTTGTTGACTCCATCAGAATGAGTAAAACCACTATAGTTCTCAAGTACTAACTGACCACTCACAAAGGGAGAAACTAAACAGAAGAGGAATCACCAACAACAGATGCTGTATATAGCTTTAGTTGACAGCACCTGCATTTTTCACATTGGGTGTAACATTCCACTGATCATAGTGTTAAATCTTATTTGTAACTTGAAGTGGGCAACTTAAGCTTCAAATGTGGAAGACTGGGTATAAGCATAGGGTTCCACAAGCAACCAAACTAGTCAACAAAACAAAAGACACTTCAAGAGGAAAAGACAGGCAACAGTGTCCAGGTTTATATTTCACTGCCAGGGGCAGTAAGAAACTGCTGGGGTCCTTGTACACTTGGATTGAAGGTATTTTCCAACATGTTATCTTGGTCACTAGCTTGTGGAATCCACACAGACAACACTCAAAGAAGAATTTAAAGACTTACATATTCAAATGTATTAGGAAAAAAGAATTTGGTCTTACTTTAAAATTAACTTTCTGCAAAAGGAGACCAGACTAGAACCTGGGATGATGATCTTAGTTAATTACAGAGTTGCAGGTAGCTCTTGCTGGTGGTTAGACTTTTGGTTCCCGCCCAGCAGAGCATCTCCATCAGTTTCATCCAAGTTTTCTTAGCCTGAAATATTAAAAACAGAACTCTAACACATACTACTATTTAAAAACAACTACTGACACATACATCAATACCTGGGTGGAACTTTAGAACCGGCTTCCTTTGCAGAAAGTCAATTTACACTGCAAGACCAGAATTTCCATTACTGCATTGAGTTTATGTGGGCTGTGCCTAGTAATGGCAACTGCAGACTAGATAACTGTGAAAGAATAACGAGTGTATCTTTTGGATCAAGACACTGCAACACTGTAATTAAAGAATAAGTCTGTTACCTTTTATTGGTGGAGTGGAGGGAGGGAATGGGGATAGAGAGAGAGTAAGGTGTGCAACCCAAGAGCCTCACAGAATCAGCTCCATAAAAGCACACTCTCTTATCCACCCATAAAGACGACTGAGTCAATCACAGGTATTAAACCACACAGTTCCTCAAAATAAAGCAAATAACTCAGTCACTATGCAGTATCAGAAAGCAAGCTACTCTTTTCATCTATCTACCCATCTGAACCGAAAGTCCCCATCTCAAACCTCTGTTAATCTCCACAATTTACAATCTTGAAGATTGTGCTGGTTTGAGGCTAACTGGAATATTTTAATGACAGAAATTAGATCCCTGATTGTAAAAGTGTAATAATGAGAAAGTCTGTCTCATTCATTGGTTTGCTAAAATGCATAAAAAGCCTAAGGGGTTTTCTAAAAGGGATAAAAGTGTCCCTCTTTGCTCTGGGACACTGCTTCCTTTCACTCCTTTGCTCTGCTCTAATATCTTCCACTGACAGACAACAAGTTTTGCTGATTGGTTTGCTGATTGATTTGTCTGTCTGGGAGAGAGAAAGGGAGAGGCTTTGAACCTCCTCTGGACAGTTTCTTTGCCTGGGAGTGAGTTTGGATTTCTGTATAGTTTCTAATTTGTATACAATTGTAAATACTTGTAAACATATTTTGTATATATGCTTGTAAATTTTGCTTTGCTGTAAATATAGCTTTATCTTACTTTCAAGCCATCCTAACTCACCACAAATGTGGGTCAAATTTTTAAAGTTAGCTACAGAAACAGTGTTAAGACCAGTAATAAAGGAAATGCAAAGTCATAAAACAAATACCTATACAGAATTTCTTCCTTGTTTGTCATCTCCCTTTTTTGCTTCTGTTAAATTTCTATGTTCTTACATGCTTTTCTTCTCCCTATATACATAAACCAACTTAAACAGCATTACTCTCTCAAGACAATTTCCTTGACACACCCTAAAGATCCTCTGATAACCAAAAGTGATGTTCACCTGTGCTCATAAACCACACAACTAAGAATAGTTAGAAGAGGAAGAAATTATTCTCTATCGGCAGTCACTAGCACTTCTGATCTGTTCCCTCACTCTGGCATTCCCTTTGTGCTACCCTACTGAAGCAGAAATAACATGAGTGTCGTGGTTCTATGCTGCTCTAAGAATTCACTTGTGCTGAAGAACTGAAACTGGCTAGACTAGCTTTTGGATAAATAGACAAGAGGGGAGTGGCACAAGGTGTACCACGACTTTATCTACAACCACAGAACCTGTAACCAGTGTCTTGCCATGCTTTGATCACAGTTAGTTAGGAGAATTCTGTAAAAAACAATTACTAGTTACAAAGAATGTGTGTGAACAAAGAGTGGTCTTTGCAGTGTGGCACAGAGCAAGGTATTTCCCCTCGTCTAGAACAAGGTTAAGCAAAGCAATTGGCAGTTTATCACCCTTTAAAAGCTTGGCTGTAAGAAGAACAAAACCAATACAAAAGCACATACCTTATAAAAAGGATTAAGTCATAAATCTAATTGACCAGAATGCTTTGTCACTTTTGAGAAGGGTGTCCAATTTCAAACTCTAGTGCAGTTTCCTCTCCTTTGTTTTTTAACTATTTTTGGACAGGAAGGACAGTCCTCATAATGGCTCCCCTTCAGAGGATGTACTAAGCAGAGCTGAACACCAATCCATAGAGAGTGAAGTTTTTATCACTAGGACCCATTCCTGTGATAATATCCCAGCTACACCATATTCCCCTCTAATTTCCACTGTTTACTGATGTCTGTATTCTGCTGTATTTAGTCAGTCAGTCATGGATCTGTCTGGAGAGTAGGAAGTGAGCAATCAGAGATATATCTTTTTTAGTGGCTGTGTTTCAGGGAATTTGTCACATGCAACTAGAAATACATCTGCTACTTCTCCAAGTTTTTGTTACAATGCAATTATGACCTCTTCATAGCTATCTACACAATTATCTGTAATCAATTTTGATTTGGATGAAACATTTTATTTCACCTGAAGGGATGTCCAGTGTCTTAGTTAAAGGTATCAAGTAGGAACACGGTCATTTATTAGGCTTTCTTTCTTTCTGAGCAGATAAATCACCATTAATGTGTCACTGTCTGATATGACTGCCTAAGAAATAAAAAAAAATGTTTGAGGTTTTCCTTTTGATTGACTTTTAAAATCATACTAGAGAAAAACATGAGCTTTACAATAGAATACAGTATTTTGTAAGAGGTAATAAATTGCCCAGTCAGGTATTATTTATGGTTATTTGTCGATGCATTGCCAAACATCTTAACATTCTGACACAGTTTGTTTATTCACAGTGTCTTCCACAGTTTTAGAATGTATAAAAGCCTGTCCTGGAAAAACTATAAGAGTTCCAATTAAAGGATCCGGATTCCTGCTGCATGACTCAATGACAAATGCACTAAAAAAGACAATTGCATCACAAGAGACAGTCCAATTGCTCACTGCTGGTGCCACCTAGCTGCCGAGAAGCCGTAGTGCTTTTTTTTTTTTTTTTTTTTTAATGGAAAGGGCTGCAGAGGTATAGAGGACTGCAGGCATTAAGTCCATCCCTAACCCCGCCTGAAAGCTGTTACTATTAGAGCTCAAGCTTAAGTTTTGCCTGCTTAAACTTAACCTCAGAGCCTCGTTCCTAAGAATTCATACAAATGTCTCAGCCAATTTATCCTTATTCAAAATGAAATGCACAATTAGTCTAGCTTGGGTTTGTAGCCGATTTCTACAAATGTACAGCGAAATTCTTCCAACTACATTAATTGAAACAGGAAAGCAATTCAATTTGCTCTGAACTGCACAATACACTTCACATACAATTTTATATGCTTCTTTGCATGTTGAATGCGTATAATCTTGTTTCAAGTCATCAAAATACTGATCTGCTATTCAAAACCCTACCAAGTGGCACATGAAGTCAGTTAGAAAGTTTAAAAGTAAGAGCTTCAACGTCATCTGCTGCTCAAAGTTGAAAGAATAGTTACTGAGAATTTCAAATTTCAGAATTGTACAGCAACCAGCAATGCTTGAAACTTCCACAGACTTTCACACTGAATAAACATTATTTTAACATGCATAACTGTATTCCTAAGACCTCCAAACCCAATGCCAGCACATGAAAAACCAGTTTCATTTTCCAGTGATACTGCACACAGCAATCTATATCAACAAGACAAGTGATCAGTATAAAAATAGGTTTGTACTTATTAGTGATCAAGTTCACATTCCTAGCTAAAAGGAATCCCTTCAATGTGCTTCACTGCATGAGGACCAAACCAAGCAACACTCAAATTCTAACACACTCATAATCTTCAGCCTGAGCTATATATATGTTAAAGATCTAGCATAGAACTAACATTTTCTTCTTAAATTTTCCCTTGTTTAGGCCAGAGTAAACATTTGACAGTCATCAGTTCTGACTAAGAAGTCAGAAAAAAAAATACCTTAAAAACGAAGATGTTTCAAGTTTTTCCTATATCTGAAATTAAGCTATCAGCACAATTCTTCATAGGTTCTGTTAGGTTTTGTGTAGCTTGAGCAAGCTGCTTACTCTACCACCATTTATTTTTTTTTAATTACTGAAGTGCATTACATTTTAATTGCTGTACAGAAATATATTTACACAAGATACTGTACACACAGAACTCAGTTTTTCCATCATCTACTATAAATTCTAGTTATAGAACTTCCTAGATTAAAAAGAGTGGTAATTTTAAACTGCTGTCAGATTCCACTCTTTTCTCAACAGGAAGATGCAGTGCATTTTATAGTGTTAAGGAATATGCACAGAACTGATAGAAGCCATCTCGTCACTTCAGAAAGCCCAAATCTTGGCAATCACTTCAAGTAGTCATCCCCAATCCAGAGTATTTGCATGGAGAATACCCTATGAAAAAGTAACTTCTTGCAAGAGATTCGGTACCCGAGTGTTTAAAACATGCTGAAACCTTTGGATCTATTAAAATAACTGAGAATAGCATTCTTAGGACCTGATGAGCAGAAATTTTAAAGAAAGGGAATTAGAACACTGTGCAGAGTATCACCTACACATTTGTTTTCACAAAAAAAAAAAAAAAAAATGTCTTAACCTTACAGTAGGTCTTACAGAAGAAGAGTCATTTTCATCAACAGCAGTAAAACAAGTAGCAACACTAGCAATAGCTAGAATCACCCACCAGTGTAGACAGAACCCTGTTGTCAAGCTGTTGCTGATGTGTTTTTATAAATTTTCGTTATCACCAAGCCCTACAAAACTATCTTACAAGCAGCCTTGAAAATCCATAGTTGGATGGTTTTAATGAAAATAATTTGGTAGAGGGCTGTGCTGGGTCCTCAGACACAAAGACTCTGAAGGGTTAACAGAGCCAGATGTAAAAAGTAGCAAAATTAAAGAGATTAAACAAATAAATATATGCACTGGACACCAAGGTCCACCAAACAAACAAAAAACAAGCAAACAAAAAAACCAACACACCCCACCAAGCAAAAACCCCCACAACTCAAACAAAACAAACAAAAAAAAAGCAACCAACCAAAAAAAACAAAACTAGTGCGTCGTGGCAACAGTCTTTGCCATCTAGCAACTCAATGAAAAATCCAGTGATTAAAAAAAAAAAACCAAAACAAACACACACACACAATCCAAACTTCTCTTACTAACTGACAAAGAAAGTAAGAACAACAAAATCAGACCATCCACCTGTCCTAAATGTCAGAATTGTGCACCAGAGCTCTGAAAACAGGCCAGCTGGTAATAACTGCAGCTTCAATGCATATGGAGCTTTGCTATTGACATCAGAAAAAAAAATTATAGCAGCTGCAGAAGGTTAGCAGTTGTGCTCAGGTATTTGGAGACACCACCATTCATTTAATGCTTCCCTGAGCACTCCATACCAGAGTCAGGGGCTATGCAGCGGAAATGGGAAATAGATAAGGCTTTTGATACTACTCCCACTTCTGTCACTTCACCTCTATTTGAAAGTAAAAGTCACCTTGTAAGTCTGGTCAACATATTGACATGCAAATGAGTGACAATTCTGAATTACTAGAAGAAAATCCAAGCAGTAGTTTCAAACTGTGAAACTGCAATTATTAGTGGCACTTGAAAGTGTAAGACACACGACTATTAAAAAGTTTAAGACCTAGAGTTTAAAAGTAAGAAGGAGATGAGAAAGAACAGTAAGTGGCTTTACAGACTATACATTGCATTTCACTTACTGCATCCTTTCATGCTGAAGTATCTAAGACTACTTGCATGAAAGAAATTATTTAATATAAAACACAGTTTATCAGTGTATTTAGGTCCTGTCTTACCCTGCAAAAACTAAAGATCAGACATCACTGAGGGAGTCACTGCTAACTGTGAAATCCAGTTATTTCAACACAGTATCAGCTACTCTGTGCTGATTTAAGTTTCATGTTTCTGATGATTAAACGGAATAATAAGCCATGCTAAATCGACCATTTCTTTTGCCTAACCGTTTTATAATTAAGGCAGTGAACGGAAAACCATCTTTAAGATATTTTCTTCTTACTTACCTAGCAAATTCAGCCAGTTGTTTGGGGTCTGAGAGGTCAATGCCAGGTATCCCACCAGGAGGAAGTTTCTTTCCTGTCATGTATTCTGAGTAATCTGGAGGAGAATTCTCTCCAATGATCTGCTCTTCCACCACAGTTTCATGGTCAATATCTTTTTTATCATCTGAAATACACAAAATACTCCATTCAATACATACTAAAGATCAAAACAACATGCAAATTATTAGGCTGCATCTCAACACAAACTCACTACTGCTGCACACTTAAAAGAATATGTTGCACTTCCAGATTTCTAAGTTAATTGCAAAGAGCAAAAAGATATCCAGTTATAGCATAAAGAAAACAAAATTACATACCTACTTAAGCACAGAACTAAAGAGGTAGCAAATAAAATAACCCATGAATGTTTGTTGCATTTGAAGCCCCTGCAGGACAGAAAGACAACGCACTTACCCTGAAACAATACCTAACCACTTCACTTCCTTAACCTCTTCAAGACTAACCTCCACCATACTCATTTCGGATCTCAACAACAAATAGGTAACAAAGCAAGCCTATCAGGAGTGGCATTTGGTACATCCTCAAGATGTTAGGACTAGTGATCTTTAACCTGGAGTCTTCAGACTCCCTTGACCTCCAACAGAAATGTCATGGAGGGACAAGAAACATAAAAACAACTGTTAATAGTCTTCAACGTATGCTCATAGAAGTTTTCCAAACCTGCAAAGATCTGAAAGAATGCAAAATGCTAAACAGCATAACCTGCTCCCAAAGGGTCTTCTGCCTTCAGTGGCAGAGGCCAGCCTAAAACTCTTTCCCACTCCACAAAGTAAACATTCAGAGCTTTGATCTGCATGCCAGTTAAGATGTTGCTACTTTATGTGCTCTACAGCTCCTACTATGGATCAAGAACTGCAGTGAAAGCAGTTGGAAGACCTGCTGCGGCTGTCTAATCAAATTCAGACCTCATAACATGCCCAGACACGACGCCTTCTCTCCCTCCTCTTGCTGTTTTATAATAGAAACCAGAGAGACACAAAAAAGGCAGAGAACATAAACATCCACCAATGTTCCTGAGTGCAGTGCACGCACCAACATCATTCCTGTTATCCACCCTCAAACACACCTAGAACAATATTCACAAACTTGCCACCACACTGGAACTCATACACTTGTACGGGGAATAGATTCTGTAAATCACTTTAATATACAGAAAGGGCTTAAAATGTCAAAGTATTGACAAATATAACAGGACGTTATTTTTCGGGTAACATTTAAGCAATGGAAATGCAAGGCAGTGAGGCAGAACTGGCATTGCCCCTATTTAAACAAACAAACAAACAGAACATAGGGCAGAAAACAAATAATGCAATGGGGGTTTGTTTGTTTAGGTCTTGATTGGGTGTTTTTTTGTGGCTGTGATTTTTTTGTTGTTGCTACTGGTTTTGTTGTTGGGTTATTTTCCTAAACAGAAACACAGGAAGTAACATTATTCATTACTCTACAACTTAGGTTAGGAAAGCTAGGACAAGTATATAAGCAAATAAAATAAATATACAAAGGACAAATTTCTATTCAATTTGTAATGCCTGCTTTTAATATTTGCCACTGAGCTATTTCTAGAAATGTTACTGCTGGTTTAGGGTTTAATCTGATCTACCAGATCAAATAGCAGTTCGTGTGTATGTTCCATGTTCAAAGAGGAAAATAGACTCCAACACCGTAAATAAAGGAGCACTAACAAGAAAATATTATCTGCAGCATTAACATCCAAAAAATACTTTTTTTTTTTCCTCCCCTCAAATCTACTTTTCCACTCACCAGACTACCTTTCTGTCATTACAAGTGCTTTAAAGGAAGCAACTGAATTTGGCTTAAGCAAGCATTATATAGTAAGTTTTACAGCACCTGCAGGAGTTACAAATTCAAGTCAATAAACCCCCAACAATTCGATAAGCAATTTGATCTTCCAAATAGAAGCTTCAGAAAACATACTTAGCAATGCCCAGAGACAGAAAGACACTTTGAGACTCGGAAGAGGACAAAACTTCTGAAAGCTAAAAGTGACGCCTTCTCAATGCTGCAGACTAGATAGAATGAGATCAGATGCCTTTAATGCAACCACTTCAACAGTTACCCAGAACCTCCAGTCTGACTGTTTGACAATACTCATGACAGAAACATTTTTTTCATTTCCTGCCTCAAACCAGATGCATGAGCGAACACAGATATTTTGTATACATGCTTTAAGATCTTCTGAGGGACAAACCGAAAGAAAGTCAGCCTTATCAAATATTGACAGTTGTGTTTATAGTAAAAACAATCGAATTTTCCTATATGAAAACAACTTAACTCTACGCAACACATGCTTGCAGTTTCGAAAATTAATTTAAAACAAAAACAGACTAAAGGAAACAGCATAGAAAACATTTATCTTAAACTGTTACATCAGGCTAATGTACATGGATGGAGTATCTCATTCACACCAAAAGTCAAATACTTCTAAAAAAAGTAGCAGCAAATTTCAACAGCTCTTTAGTACCTACACCATCCTAGTTAAAAAACATCCTATGACATTAATTCAACAGGAACACAAAACAACAACAAAAAAGACCCACACCACAAAAAAAAACCACAACAAAAAAACAATTAAAAAAACGCAACTCACACACACACCACAAAAACACCACCACAAAACAAAACCCCACCCTTCACTGGAAGATGTTTGGATTAATTTTACCAACGTCTTCTAGTGACAAATTTATCACAAGTGTATTTCCTAGAATCACAGAATATTAGAGGTTAGAAGGGACTTCCACAGATCACAGAGTCTAATCCCCCTGCTAAAAGCAGAATCACCTAGGGTAGCCCGCACAGGACTGAATCCAGGCAGGTTTTGAAAGTTTCCAGAGAAGACTCCACAACCTCTAGGTAGTTTGTTCCAGTGCTCTGTCACCCTCACTGTATTTGTGATCCCCTATCAATCTGGACCAGGCAGATCAAAGTTTGGAGGTTAAAGACCAAGCAAATTTTCACTCAGGCTTACAAATTTAAATGATACTCTCACTGTAAATAGGGTAAACTGACTGCTTAATTCTTAATGCCTTCAAGGAAGCCCTGATGTCCACTACATCCAAATTAGTCCCTCCTTTTTCTCTCAAGAAGCATCAGAGAATCAAATATTCTGCATTCAAAGCAAAACACAGAGACATAACCATCAAATTCTAGTGACACCTCTGGAGAAGGGCAGTAGATATAAGGCATAGTAAAGTAACTCCATGCAGTTAATGCCCATGCAAAACTAATCTGGATACCACTCATGCAAGCTGAATACTGACAGAGCTATGGTGCCAGTCAAAGTATAGGAGTTAGTTTCCTTTTCCTATCTGATCTGCTTTGTTTTCTCCCGTTAAAACCACTCCTGTACTTCTCTGGACAACAGCCTTCTGCTTCAGTGCGTATTTAGCACTTTCCTTACCAATGTAATCCAGCATTCGATAAGGAATTTAGTCTCATCTTCTGAAAAATATTGAAGATCTGAATGCATATCAGTTAATCACTTTATGTTCATAAAAATATGCACTATCAGTCACTGCAGTAAGCTGTGTCTAGTATTTACATAACATAGCTGTAAAATACTGATGTTAGGGACACCAGTCATTCCAACATCCCAATATCCTTCTATGTCCAAGTACGTTAAGATAGATACTTTGCCTAAGTTGGGTTGTTCTGCGTACCTGTTTAAGACATAACCAAGCAGATATACATGTTCAGTGTCCTTCCATCTGTATTTCTTTCATGCCCTATATACAAGTAATAACTTGTGCACTTCAAAGCAAGCACTGTCAACATTTTTTACAAAGATCAGTGAAAGCTTCTCATTTTAGCCAGTTATCTCTTTTAAACTACCACTTACATCATATTTCTACTGGTGAATTAGCCAGAAGTTTTAAGAGTACCAAACTCAAGTACCAGCTGAATTAGGAGGAAGCCAGATTACTGGGATAAAATTAGCAATCACCGATTCCATGTATCATATCAGTGACAAAACATTGCAGAACGTTTCCCAAGACTTTATGATTACCTTTTTCTCTTATTACCATGCTTTCTCCATCTCTTGCAGGTCTTCAGTTGCAGAGAAAATCCATCCACCTTGGAATCCTGTTATTCAATGCATTTCTAGAATATTAACTAGCTCCAGTTGACATCTTTGGAACTCCTCTCAATTTATAATATGACTCCCCTTCCCTGAACTCCCAACCCAAGAAGCCCTGTCAGTATTTCTGATTCATTTATTTTTTTATTTTAGCCATCACACTCCACTTCTAGATCCTGAATTCTCCAAGCCATCCTCCTTCTTCATTATAGAACAGAAAGACCACATTGTTATTCAATAAGTTTTCCCCCATGGAAAATTAGGAGTGGGAAAAGGAATCGGGAAGGTACACCTGGTAGCAAAGCAATATATTTAATCCTATAGCTTACTCCTCAAGGTACCAAGTTAAAAATACATCCTGCTCAGCAAATAAAACTATGAAGAATATTTAAACTAACATTTTTCTTTTTGATCACACAGTTAAATAAATTTGATTTTTAGGAATCACTGAAAGGCAACTACATGATAAAGGATGTATTCAGCAACTGTACAGTAACAAGGCACTGTGCTAACAGTTTTGTTATTGCTACCACATTGCAGTCTCCTAAGGCAAATCTGTTCACTGGTCATGTTTGGAAGCAAAGAATCTTAATTAAGCTTGTTAAATAATAGTTACTGGGGTGACACTTCTGAAGACTAAATTCCATATTGCACATAATTTTTTAACCTCATAATCTGCTATGTTGCTTTCCCTCTGATGTGTCCTGGAGAACAGGTTCTTCCTTCTCCATGTCATCCATCTTATTTCATATCACTGTGACAGGAACTGTCAAAAAGGCTGCAAATATCCATAGTCATCACCTGACTTCAACATTTGTTAAGACACTGTGCCAAAACACTACGACCTTTTGAATCATCAACAGACAAGTGACATGGACCTCTAAAGTTTGAGGACCCTAATTTGAAGGTGGGCTAGAGGCAACTTGATTTGAGACATTCTAAGTGATTCATTGCATTCATCTCCTTCCCTTTCAAAACTGAAAAGGTATTTGAAACAGCTGCAGGAGAATATCTACCTTATCCTCTAAGGTTCCCTGGCAAAAATGTAAAAACCGTCAGAGCAGACTCAATGCTTATGGATACTAACAGCCTATACAGGAAACAGGCACTTTCTACTCCCACTATGAAAAATTTTCATGTAAGAAGCTCATTACCCATCTCTCAACACAAAAGAATTTTGGACATCCTTTATATAGGCCCATAGCTAAACTAAATGACTCATTTACTACTTGTACTATGTAAGACAAATGGTCAGACACCAGATCATTATTTTTCTCATTCCTGCAATGTAATAGTCAGATGAAAACACCTGCCTTCTTAAAAGACATTAAAACTAATTTTTTTTTTTAAGAGTTTTTAAAGACCCAAAATAAACCCAAGTTTCCAAATATAGGTCCAGAGCACACGCTTTCAGATTATGGAGAATTATTTCTGTATCACACACAACTTCTGCATCTTTGTCTTTCCCACCTAGGAATAGGATCCCAGAGCAATTTAACATCTATGGACAATGCTTTGTTTGGTTGTGCTACTTCAGCCTGAAGCTTGCAGACTACCTATGCTAACCATAATAGTTTAAGCTAACACCTATCTCAGGAGGTTTCCAAATGTAGATACACTAACACCTTCCCCTCCCCTCAAAATTCAGCTCCAGCTGCTTGAAATTTCAGCATTTTGTGGAGCCAGCATTTCAGTAGCACCTTCCCAAATGCTTCTGCATGCAAGAATCAATTTTGCAAGCAAAATCTGACAAGCAATTTCTAAGAAAGCTTCCATTCTCCTATCACTGTTGTATATCCAACCTGAAGACAACTCACTAAAGCAGATGATTCACGTCGAATCTAGCAAAGGCACAAATAAACCCCACTTCAGAAAAATAAATTTTACTGGTATAAACTGGGAGTCTCACTTGGAGAGCGCCATTAACTGCATACAATTTTCTTAATCCATTACAGGACAACTCAATGAAAATTACGAGCACAGATATTAGACAGCATAGAGAACATCCTACAGGGACACTGGAGTACCTACCCCACACACCTCTTCAATCCTTAGAGAAAACAGAGTATCTTTGTTCAGTTCCTATTTTCGCACACGAAGACAGACAATTCCATTCTGAAGATCTCGAAACCTAATCTGAACTAGAACAAAGCATTCCTGTTTCAAACTAAACACTTTAATTAAAGTAACCATGGGTCACAAGTTTGGTATCACCATAGATACAAAGGTGATAGCAGAGGTTATGCAAATATAAAATCATCGCCAACAACAATACTGCAACTTCAAGAAAACACCTAACAAGAGAAGGATTGAGAAGTCCACCTTTAATCATATTGCTGTATTTTTCACTGATTATATTTCAAAAGGTGCTATTAGAGATCGTATAATTTTTTATGGGCAAATATTTGACTGGTTATATTTGGTACCACTTCTGCACAAGCTAATACAGCACCACTATAAAACGGTAGCAAGTAATTAATTCACATTGTCTTCCCACACTGTGGTGAGCAAAGTGCCCTTGTTCTCAATTCATATACTTCGGAACAGCAATATAGGGTTCTTTGTTTTATCCTGATGCGTGGACTTATTTACTATTCATCTTTTGATAAACTTTTTGTTAAGCATTTAAATCAGTCAATTACATCAGTGTGCAAGCAAGTCTTTAAGTATGTCAAAATGCAGAGGCAAAACTACTATCTTTGTTCAAGATAATATATGCCAAATTCTGTGGGGAAACTTTAGTGCAACTACCCTTTTGCAAGCCAGTAGGTTTGTTCTTCTGTTTTGTTGTGGTTTTTTCCTGCAGTTTGCTTCCTTCGGAATTTTTCTGGCAACTATTCCCCTTCTAAAATTTCAGAAGGCAGACAATGAAACTTCAGCATTTCACCACTTCAGACCACTTCTACAGCACTCGATAAGCAGGGTAAGAAGCACAGAAGTCTACCCAACAGGCTCAGTAAACCTTCACAGCACTCTGAGCTGAGCAGGTCATTACCAAAGGCTGTTGGAAACTGGGGGTGGAGGGTGTTGTATGTGCACGCACGCATGCAGGGAGGGGAGGTCAAACTGTAATATTTTTCTTTCATCTACATATTTTGTGATTTTGCTTCTGTGGGCCTTATGGCATTAGAAGTCAAGTCAGAATAGTATTTTGCATCTTTCCACATCATGGATACAATTGAATTGAATGTAGTAAATTACAAATGGGTATCATTCCCACTGAGTTTGCATAGTCATGCTCATATAGAAAAAAACCCACTGAAATCAATAGCGTTTGCAACCCTGATGCAAAAGCTGGGTATGCAGAATGAGAATCACGTGTATTGATTATACATACGCTTCACTTCAGTCAAGTAATAACCAGCATGGAAAAGATCTAAAGCAGCATCCTGTCAGCCACTTTGAATTTCAGAGTGCAAATGCATGCTAGAAATTGTCAGTTTATCTCCATGAGGTCCTGTACCCTTCTAGATCATGAACTATACATCCACTTGCATTCAACTATCTCAGGTAGCTTCCACAAGGCAGGAGACTATGCTAGATTCTATCATATTTTTGCTTTATCAGACGGTAAATTTTAAGAAAAAATTCCAGCAAGTGGACTTATCCGGGTTCCATACAATGATACACAGAAACACAAAAAAAGCCCATTCTAGTAAATAGTATTTAGAAGACTCTTAAAGTTCTTTTTCGCTCATAAAGAAGCAAGAAACTTTGATCAGACTGACTAGGTTGTCGAACAACTAAAACGACTATATACCAGAAGTGTCATATACTCTAGGAAGCCTGCAAAGTAATCACATATATTTTAAAAGACAGTAAAAATTAAAAAAGAAATCATCACCCTTCTTTCCATCTTTTCAGACAAGTGAACCCAGCCACCCAACACACTTTAACACTGCCCTAACAACTACTGGTCATTCACAAACAGAACAGAAAGCAAACATTCTACATCAGAAGCTTAAAGAACATCTCACTGCGCTCTTACAAAAAAAAAAAAAAAAACAAAAAACACAAAAATTATTATATGCAACGCAGATTACTAATCTACTACTCAAAGACCAGACAATTTAAGCATTATATGAATCGATACCATTTGACTACTCTTCTTCCCCCCACATTTACGTAACTTTAGCAGACCTTTGACTATCCAGTCTTGCTGCCAGCAATACAGTAAAAAAAACAACACAAACAACCAAAAACCAAACCACCACCCAAACCCACTAAATGTGCCACAAGTAACACTTTTCTGCTGACTAAAAATATTATTCTCCCTCTTCCCCGCTCCAAGGTTTTAAAGGAAAGGATCAGAAAGTAGTGGCAGATAAAAAAAGTGGGCAAGGTAGGCATATGGCAGGTTTATTCCTAGTCCCGAAGATATTAAACATCTTAATAAGCTTTTATTCCATTTAAGAGATACTCCCCAAAAGCGCCAAGTCCTCAAAAACATCATATACAATCTCACGTAAGAAACTCCCTGATCCCATGTAAAAAGCCTATTTAAAGCTTTAGACATAACCATGGAAAAGCTGAACCGTTTCGGCATGTCAACTACAAGTCTCCTTTTCTCCCCGCGGCTCACAGGGACGGAGGCTTGCCTCCAGGGCGCTGAGGCACCCCTTCGGTTGTCAGACCCGGATTCCTGATATAGGGATTTCTGAAGGGCCAGTTGTTCGTGGCCGCCCCCTCTTAAGTCAGCGGGAGAAGCAGTCAGACCCCATGAGGCCCAAGAGTCTTTCCCCTGCCGGCATAGCCGGCTTCGGGCGGAGGCCCCACCCACACCCCGCCTGGCTACCGCAGCGGCCCGGCGGGCCGGTACCGGGCCGCCCCTAGGCCCACCCCCACTGGGCGAACTATGAAACGGTATTTCGGGGAAATTGCTGTCCCCGGGCCGGGGAGAGCCCTCGGGACTGTGGCGCTCGGGCGAGCAGTTCTCCCCGCCACAAATAACGGTCGTGGCTCGGAGCACATGCCTCATCCGGGGCCGCTGCCTGCGTTCGGCATTAAAATGCGGCCCAATGGGGCCGCGGGTACGCGGCGGCGACAGCGCAGGGCGGGAGGGAGAAGAGCAGCAGGCGGGGAGCCGGCAAGGCAGCGGCGGCCGGGGAGGGAAGGCGGGCCGGTACGGGCCGAGAAACGGGCGAGAAGGAGGACAGAGGGCGCCGGGGGGCGGCGGCCGAGGGAGGGAAGGACGAGGCAGGCGTGGAGAAAGCGGCGGGGTGCCACGGGGAGCGGCGGCGGCAGCAGCGGCGGGGCGGGGACGGGGGGGAGAAACGAGGAGGTTGGGTTCGCCCCGCACCCTGTGCCCGCCCGCACACCCCGCCTCCCCCTGCTGCAGAAACTACGCCATTGCGGCCTAGTCCAAGAGCCAGCGGCGCGCTGCCGCCCTCCCTCTCGCAACCCCCTCAGCCGCCGCCATCTTGGCGGCCGCCGCCATCTTTCCTTCCCCCCGCCGGAGCCGGGCAGGAGCAGCGGCGGCAGTAGCGCAGACCCCGCCATCTTTTCGGGGAGCCGCCATACTTGCCCTGGCGATGAACATGGCGGCGCCCATCACACACATCAAAACATGGCCTCCCTTCAAAACAAAACTGTCCGAGGCGAACCGGGCAGCCGCTGGCGGAGTCAGGGGCCGGGGGAGGGAGAGGTCCCGCGCACACTTACCTGAGGCCCACATGGTGACCGAGAACTCCCCCTCCAGGGTCTTGATCTGCACCTGCTTCTGTTCCCATTTCCTGCCGCCGCCGCCCTCGGCCCCACCGCCTCCTCCCCCAGTCAGGTAACTCTTCTTGCTGCTCTTCTTGCCGCTGCCGCCCTTCTTAACGCGGCCTCCTCCGCCGGCCGAAGAGGAGCCGCCGCCTCCGCTTTTGCTGCCGGCGGCGGCCACGGTAACCAGGGTCTGCTCAATGTACTCGTCCTCCCCGGCGGGGGCCGGCACTGGGATAAGGATCTGGTCCTCGAAGCCATCGTCGGCCCGCAGTCCGTCCGAGTCGTCTCCCCCTACCACCTCCTCGCGGGTCTGCACCAGAATCACCTCTTGGTGGTGGTGGTGCAGATGGAGCTGTCCCCCGCCGCCTCCAGCCGCGCCGCCGCCTGCCCCGCTAGGGTCCCCGTCCGAAACCAACGGCTGCAGCGCGATCATAGGCTGGTGGTGGTGGTAGTGATGGGGTGGGTGGTGCGGGCCGCACTCCTCGCAGCACTCGTCCTCGTCCTCTTCTTCCTCGTCCTCCTCACCGCCGACCACGGTGGTCTCGATGGTCTCCACCGGGATGGTCTCCACCTCGATTTCATGCAGCTCCACGATCTCGGCCGGCATCTCCGAGCCGTCCGTGGCGATGTACAAGGTGTCTCCCGAGGCCATGGCGGGACGAAGAGGAGAGAGAGCTCCGCGGGCGGCGAGGGGACTCTGGTCCGCTCCCCTCGGCGGATGGTGGGGCTCGGGCTCCTCTCGTTTCTCCTCCTCCTCCCCCTTCCACACAAACACCAGCTCCTCGCAGCCAGCGAGAGGGAGGCAGCCAGCCGCCAAATCCCGGCTACGCTCCCTCGCGAGACTTCGGCTGCTGCCGCCGAGACAGACCCCAGCCCCGGGCGGCCGCTGCCGCCGGGTTCCGCCCCCAGCCGCCAAGCGGCCAATAATGTCGCCTGCCACGCCCACAGCTCACCAGGAGAGCGAAGCAGTTTACAGGGGCGCACCGTGCTGCAGCTGCCCGCCTCCCTTTACAGCCGCTGCCCTATCAAAGAGCGCTGCGAATGCGGAGCGCATCTTCTGGTGCTGAGCGCCAATCGGCCCGCGGCGGTTGTCACCGCCTCCGCCACGTGCCCCGCCCCTACTTCCTGGGCCCTCGCTGTGCGGAAGCACTGTTTCTGCTCCGTCGCCCGTGCGTGCGGCTGATCTGGCGTCCTGTTCTAAGCCGTGGGTGGGTGTTTTCTGTACCGGTGGAGGTAGTTGGACCCACTCCTCGAGGCGCCGGCAGGTGGCGCGCCAACAACCTGGCGGTTAACGGCCGGTGCGCGGCCCTATGAGCGATCGACGGGCACGGGCGATCCGCCTGCAAGCCAGAGTGTGTGGTGGGCCGGCCTGAGGGAACCGCCTGGGTCGGGGCGGAGGGGACTGTGCGCCTAGAACACAGGCCAGCAGTATCAGCCACGTCCTGGTGTTACTTAGCCAGCAGGCTGGGTGAGCCGAGCCCACCCCGCAACGGCTGGCTAAGCAGCGGGCCTGGGGCCCAGCCCTGGGCCGAGGACTGCCGGCGGAGTGGCGGATCCTGGGGTGCTCCGGGCACGGCCTCTGCAGTCGCTGGAGAGGCCTTAGGAGGTGTCGGCTCATTTGAGTTTTACCCATGAAATGCTAGCAATACTCGGGGATTATCCTTTCTCCGTTTTTTTTGTATTATTGTTTGGTTGGTTGGGTTTTTTTGTGGTGGATTTTGTTTTGTGGGTTTTTTTGGGTTTTTTTTCAGGGCGTCGGCACTGCGTACAGCACAGCGCTTTCTGCGGTCTTTCACTCAAAACCGCACAGGCAACTTGCTTGCTTTCAGGAGCGGTGGTTCTCGTCTCCACATGGCTGACAGCGGGAACACCGTCTAATGTCATATCGCAGTCGGTGGAGGAGATCAGTAGCCAAGTTCATGAACTCAGTTACCCAGAAGCTGAGTTTAAAATAAGAGATCCGTTGTAATTCAATCAGTACACAAAATTCTAGCAGGTAAAGTGATCTCATTTAAAATGAAATTATCAGCTGTATTTATTTGCCTTAATTATTAACACATCTCTCCACCTCTGAACTCCATTGATCACCAAAACCTTTCAAACAACAGAAATATGTGCTTTGCAATGGCAGCAGCTTTGTTCTCTAGGTACACGCCACTTCTATTTCTGCCAGCTGTGACAGGACATCCCTTCCTTACCCCTATGGAGACTTGTCGAGAGAAAAGTACTAGTCATTAGTATTTTGCACTCATTTGAATATTAACTTTGTAAGGGACCAGGCTTGTGTGCATATAAATCCAGTATTTGCAAAGAAACGTCTGTCTGTCTTGATATGAACAAACAGGTGTGACCATGTTTACAAGAAGGAGATAGCCATGGGCTGGGTCTTCCAAGATCTTGCAGCAAAACGTTCTTAAATGGTAGTCAGGAAAAGTTCTCCAAAAGTACCATATGTAATGCTCAATTGAAAATTAATGTACTGGTAGCTCTGCAAGCATATACATCTGTGGAGAAAAAAACAAACAACCAAAAAAAAAACCCTGTTCAGTTTACACAAAATTAATTGCTACTGAATGTGAGCATTTAAAAACCATTTAAAGCCTTACAGGTCTTCTGTACTCAAGGTCATCTGTTCCTTGTTCTTTTTTTCTGGTTTTAGCACTACTTTTCCTTCCACTTATATGCTAAGGTACTGTAAGTACGGGTTTGCCTCAAGTATTTAGGCTGCTGCAAGTATGTATTCCACATCTATTTTCACTTCTCACTACACCACTGCTTGCTTATATCCCATGTTCCCATGATATAAAAGATTCCATCTAAGAAATGCTTCCTTCATCTAACTTAGCATGCATGAAATATTCTTGAATAGTCTGCCCCAAATCTCTAGCCAGCAATACTGAGCTCTGGGCTAATTATGAGAGTAGGAAATAGTATCCTGTTAAATATCAGAAATAGCAACAAAGTCACTTAACTTTTGGAGATTTGGGAATTCCCACTCTCCAATCACACTCAGCATTTCCATTTTAACAAACTACAAGATGTAGTTTATCATTGCAAAATTCTCATAGACTGAAAGGCTATTTTTAAATCCTGGAGAGAGATCTCCAGACTGTAATGTATAGATTCTGCCCCTCTGTCTAGAGTTATAAGGGTATATGCAAGTGTGGGAAAATAGTGCCTGTAATTTACAAAAATAAGAATATTAATAAATTAATACCAGCCTTTCTTGTCCTCCAACTGAAGGAAATTAAATAAAAAATAATGAGTTCATGATGGAGTTAATTAAGGGGGGTTGGGGGGAGGGCACTGAGGGAATGCACAGTTCACTCGATCCTGCTCTTGAATTCCCACCAGAGTTGATGTTTACTTTAGAAAAAATGGAATTGGGCCCTGAAGTGATTATTTTGGGTCAAGTTTTTGTTTGGTTTGGGGTTTAATCCCAAAAAGGCACTTTGAAGTTTATAAGCATAGAAATCACCCTATTTTCAATATTGCAATTGTTTCCTACTTTTTCTCATACATTGTTTCAATGTAATGTTACAACATTACCACTTTGTTATTTTTCAGTGGGAAGTGTTGCAAGGAATGAAATGGTCATCACCCAATGAAAAGGTGTTTCAAACCAAAACAAAACTTTTTTTCTACCCAAATACCAACAGAAGTTACTCCCTTGATAACTTCTTTCATTCCTGTCTTACACATCCCTTTTTGCTCCCCTTTTGCAGAACTCCAGCTTGTTTGTTAGCCAAATCTAAAAAGTGAGGAGTGAAAAAACATTGATTTAAAAAATTTAAAACTTTCAGTTTGAAGTAAGTGTTCATAACAAATAAGGTTTTAAGGATTTATATATTCTCTGCGTGACCTAGGTGCCTCACATTTAACTGCTCACTTTTTTTTTTCTTTTCTGTTGTCTTCCTTAAAATCTGCTGTAGTAAACCACAGTCCACCATCAGTCTGCAGAAAACAGGTTTTAGCTTTTCAAACACACACACCTCTCACAGTATTGTTTTTTCTCCACTCACCTTTCTAGGCAGTGCAAAATTCCTGGTAGCAGTTTTGAGTCCTAAACATATGTGACTGAAAGAGCAAAACCATATGAGTTTTCTGTTGACTAACTACCATACTCAGAGCCTGCCTTTCTTTCTTTGGAACTTAACTTCACAGGAACTGAGTAGACAGGGGAAACCTCAGGATTCAAAGAGATGTCAACTGCAAAGCAAGCACAAAACAGTATAGTAACTTTGTACAGCTATTGGTTGAAGTTAGAAGGCTATGAGTTACTGAGAGCTGACTTTTTAATCTTAGTTCAGTATTAAAAAAAATAATGCTATCCACATACATCTGGGCTATCAGTAACAGGCATAAGAAAGAAAGACAGGCAGAAAAGATAAGAGACAAGGTAGAAGAGAGTTGAGAGAGAAGGAGGGAGTGAAAGGAAAAGAAGAAAAGACAAGTTTTTCCTCTCATGTTTTCTTGCTATGGTGAAGTAGTAGTTTCCAGTTTCACAAAACTGGTTGTCATTGCCCTACTAATTCAACTTCATGTATATCTGGTTGCAAGATTGTCATGGTAGGCCTAAGCAGGCCAAAATAGGCTTGTACATGTTCTGGCTTGACCAGGCGTTTTTCTGCTCTCCCTCCTTCTGTTTTGGGGACAGGCAACTGCAGGAAAGAGGACAAAGAACCTGGAGCCATTGAGTCTAAGGAGTCTGGCTTACCCAGACTTCTTTTGCATCCTATGGTAAACAAGGTACACACACCCAGCTTGTGCCTGCCTTGTGGAAGGTCTGTGTTCTGCCCAAAAAAGGGTAAAGCAAGCCTATGGCTTCACCTAATATGTTCAAGCTTGGCTAACTGCCATTCTGATTGGCTATTCTGTGTCCAAAGGCCCATTAGTCGCAGGCTGTATGAATAAAAGGAGATGAGCAGGTGACACAATGTGCTCTGCCGTTGTATCCATGCTCTGTCGTTGCATCCATGATCTGCCGTTGCATCCATGCTTGCTGCTTGCTACTGCTTCATTGCATCCTGAACTGCCTGGAAACTGCCTGCCTCAAGTTTACCAGGAACAGGCTCTAAATGCCTCCATGCAATTGGCCTGCATAGCCAGCATGACATGTGTGCCAAGACTGCACATTGCAAGACATCCTACCTATAGCTGAAAGTCTCCTGCCAAGACAGGAAGACCTGGAGATATACAGATCATCCAGAGAGATCATGACCAGGTTAGAGATTGTCTGCTTCCTTTCCCCAGCAGCCTGTGAAGTCTTGAAAGAATCAGAAGTCTCACCGGGTGACAAGACAGTAACAGAATTCCCTGAAAGCATTTGGGTACTGTCTGAAGTTGTAGCTAACCCCACAAGTCAGGAAATAATATTTTGTGAGTAAATACTTAAAACTTCTTGTAATTCACCATTGCCTTCTGCTATAAGCAGAAAGAAGCTCCTTGAGTCCATCTAGTGGGCAAGCGGTGTATTGACCGCAAGTGGTGTATTGACCTCAGGAACCTTCTCTTCCAGTTCAATCGAGTTCAATTAATGTTATATATTATTGCTAGTTATTTCAAATCCTATAATGTTATCTGTATGACCTTTACATGACAGCGCAAAGAACCTAATTATTATTAAAGAATAGTGGCTGGGGTGGTGAGTGTTCTGAATATTGAATACTAATAATATTAACTTTCAAAAATATCATCTTGTGTTAATTAATTACTCCTCCATAACAAAGATACCTATATAAAAATATCTTATTTCATACTACAGAATTAAATGTTCTGACCTGTATCTCAGCTGTATCAAGACAAAAGTAAGGTAACTTGTTTTAAACAGGAATTACTTGGTAGATAGATTACTAGGTATCTAGTTAAGTATGTGACATGGTTAGCTTTTTAATGTATTTTTGTTCTTAACAGATAGAGAGTCACTTAATGGAGGAAAAGTTAGTCAGTAGTTGACAATTCAGGGTTCTTTAATTAACACCTTTTAAAGAGTTATCAAAGATCATGAATAAGTTCTGCCAGTTCAAGATATCAAATTTCTTTGTTATCTTCAATTATATTAGCTCATTAATCAATTAAAACAGAAGAAGTCTTGAATTAAACAAACAACAAAACCATACACACACGCATACAAAAAACCAAAAAAACCCACACCAACCAAAAAATCAAGGAAAAAACCAAACCAACAACACAGAAAAACAAACACCTTGGGAAGGAATCTAAAGTAGGGTTTACAATGCCATTAAAGTAATCCACTATGAAAAAATCTAACCCAGCTGTGTCATCCTTTCCTAGACCCTTTGTCCTAGCTCTTTGTAGCTGTACAGGAAATCTGGTTTTAACTTCACCTTTGTATTCCTTTGTAGTTTAACCTCCTCATCTCCACATGATCTAATATAGCTGCTGCAATGCCTGAGCTTTATGGTCCACTGGCTTGTTCTACAAGTGTCCCTGTCCTTTCTCCTCAGATTGCTAATTAAACATGAGGGAAATACCTGATCACGATTTGTTTATGGGCTCCTACAAAAGACATTTACAGGTTCTTTAAAAGCGTGACGTTCTACCTGCTGACCAGGACTAGGAAGAAGCAAAGAACTCTGTGTGCACATCTTTTCTCTGTTTCATTTTCTAGCACTTTTAGGAACTATTGGTGGCTCTTTTTGTTTTGTTTTTCTGTACTGCATCCTACTTCAGATTCCCCACTTAAAAACAAGCTGAGTGGACAAAAAATCTGCACTAATAAATTTGCTGAGTTTATAGCGCTTTCCTCCATTTGTCATCTTGGAGACTGCGCAAGGAAGGATCCTGTGAGGAAGGATTTTCTCTCATCTGTAATTTTGTAGAGAGAGTGTGACAGGGTTTGCACTGTCATCACTCCAAACTAATTTCTAAATTATGGTCACTGATCACCCCAGTCTCATTAAACATGTTTTGTTCTTAAGGACAAGATCATATAACTTGTATTTCTTACTATGTGAAAGGATACATGAATCAGAGAGCCTAATCCTTGATCCAGAAACATTTAGCCTTTTTGTCATGTATGGAAAATACAAACAATTATTACTGATGTGTGAAGCTGATAATTAAAACTGAATTTTTTTTTCATCCATTTCTGAGGGTATATAACCCTTGCAAAACCCCTCTACCTTTACAAAATATTCATATTAAGCTTATCAACAGAGGGTGTGTGAACATCTGAATAGGCTATCTTCCAAATTATAGACAACACAAGAAGCAGAAACTTCTGGGAAATACACCTATAGCTGAGGCAAAATGATTTGATTTCACACCTGCCAGCACAGCCAATATCTGCGAATACATGTCCTAATTGCTCATTTCTGGGACCAGGAAGCAAATCTGCACCTCCTGGTCATACCTATTGTTTGACAGATAACTGGGCTTCTTAACCCTCCCCCTGCATCTGCATCTACTCAGGTACCAGATGTCAGATCTGATGCTGGAAAATGCTTAACTCTCATCTTTTGCTAAAGTCCCCTGCTATAGATTGATCCCAGTAGCATCAAGAAAGAAGAAGTGCCCTTATAGTTAATATTACATTTTAAAAGAAAAATAATATGATTGAAATTAATATAGTTCATTAATTATTTTTTTTAAATTGCTATAGTCTCAATGAAATCCCAAGGACTTTTTTTTTTTTTTTTAAATCAATTTAGCTGGGTTTCTAGAAGGCAATAGGTACTGTGACTCAGTGTTCTCTGACGGTTTGCTCAAACAGAAGTATAAAAACTCATATTCCTTAGGCACAGGGAAAGCTGAGCTATAATTTTCCTAGTGTGCTTCTGTTAGAAGGACTTATAACTAAAACTTGTTGGAGGAAATTTTGCCTATTGACAAATTTTATTACAATTTTACTTATCAATAAATCTGAGGCCAAGTGACTCTATGTGTTGATGTAATATAACTACTGATTAAAAATTATCTCTTCAGAGTCATATCAGAGATTGTTTGACATAATCCTTGGAATTTAGCATTTTAGCATTTAACAGTTTATCGAAGTTTTTCTCCAGCTGTTCCCTTCAGTGGGAATTCATTCTTTATGCAGGCACATCTATACACATTTACACAGCTAACCATTTTCAAGTGACTTCCCCCCTTCTGCCCAAAGCACAGCTTCTGTCTTCAAGGGCTGAAGAGAGTACCCCTCTTGATGTTGTGTCAGTCCTGTTGCCAGAAGAGAGCTCAGCAGCACGGAAATGAAGCAAGTTTTTGAGTGTACCAGGTTGAAAGCTGAGTAGCAGGAAACAAGTCTGGAGGAGCATATCTATCAGGGTTAGATGTGGTGTAGAAAATACTGTCTTACTTGTGATGTACAGCAGCATAGGGTTTTAGATTAGAGCTACATCAACACTTTCAGAGGGAGGAGATAAATCCCAGATTAAATTGATGCCTTTCTTCACAGAACCCATATCATCTCATAATCCTGAATCTTTGTCCAAAAGTAACACCTTAGGTTCTCACATTTGGATAAGCAATTACAAATGTTACTTTTACATCTAACATTTTTACTGTGGAAAGGAAGTCTAGTTAATACAGTCAATTCAGGTATTTGTACTGAGATGCTAATGAAACTTTTCCTGAAATGCCAAGGTTGCAAGGAAGGTAGCAAAAACTGTTAATGGGATAAGTAGTCAAGATGTGTAACAACAAATATGTCTCATAAGAGAAAGTGATTGCAAATTCTCTGAACAATAAAAAAACTCTTTGTGGCATAAATTCCCAGAAAGGTTGTGATTCTTTGAAAAAAGCTGTGACACGTGAAAAAAAATTTTTTCAGAAGGGGAAATTGTTTTCACTGGAATTCTGTGGAAGCAGTCTTTCTAAGTATGCTCTGTAGTCAATCATACTGTGCTGCTAATTAGAACAGGCCTGGATTTGTTACACTTCTAGCTTGTGATCAGGCCAATGCATTTTAGAATTCCTTAAGCACGTTTTAAAATGATGTGATATCATTTGAGTGCTGTCAATTCCAGTTCATGCCTCCTTCCCAAGTCACAGGCTTCCGTTTTGCTTTGCTCATTTCCACTACATTCGCAAGACTGTTAGACTTGCTGGAAGAAAATGAATAACGATATGAAGCAAAATAAGCGCAGAGATAATTATTCATGACCCCAAGGTCATTTCTAGGACAGGCGGACAGGCAGAGCGGCAGTCGCTCCCAAAGAGAGTCGCCCAAGCTATCCCAGAGTTCAAGGACTCCGTCTCTGCTGCTCTTCAGAGTGGTCGCAGAGAGCTGCTACAACGGCTCTGAGCGTGAAAAACTCTCTTCGACTTGTTGCGGGGAACGCAGACGGGAGACTGGTCCTATGGGTGCGAGTCGGCAGCAGCGGCACTCCTCGACGGCAGAGGAGCTCCCGGCAGCAGCGGAGAGCGCGTTAGTGGCTGTGCGTCGCCAGTAGGGGGCGGACTGCGGTCGCCGCCGCGATGAGCAGGGGACGACGATGGGCGGCGCCGGGCCTGGCAGCGCCTGCGGCCGAGCCGCGGCGTCGGACTCCGCTCCCCGGGCAGACTGATGCCCCGTACAGCGCAGGCACGAGGAGGAGCGTTATTCAAAAGGCGGCTACAAGGCTCCTTGCTGCAGAGCTCAGCAGTCCCCTGCAGCTCCTTGCTGCAGAACACGCAGTCCCTTGCCTGTATTCGCATAGGGGCGTGGGGATCAGAGCTCCGTGTGATGCTGGTGCCGAATTTTTATGGTTTTCCCCATGAGCTTTCCCCTTCTCCTGACCCAAGCGGGAGTTATTCACCCTCCTGCGACATCCACCATGTTCTGCAGACCCAGTCAGGGCTGAGTGGAGACAGGTGCACGCCTCTGCAAAGAACTGAGATATTGGGAAAGTTGGCAGCTATTGAGGAGTGATGCACTTGGGCAGAAGTGAGCTGGTCTTGTAAGGAACTATTTATTTCTTTGAACCTCTCTTTTCATTTTGGGAGCAGAGACAATATGAACCTGTCTACATCCAGCAGGATTTGCTGAATGCTGGGCAACTGTGGCGGTTGTGCTAGCTGACATGAAAGCACCTTCTTGCATAGAGGTGACACATAATATGACTGAAAATATCTAGCAACTTCCTACTGGCGAACGGAAAATGTCATTCTCTGCTCCTCCAGTCCTTTTGCTTTGTCAGTTCAGCTCACAGCTCTGGTGCAAAGCTAATGCAGTGGAAAGAATCCCAGAAAGAGCCAGGGCAGAGTCAGCACAGATAAGAGGGGAAAAGAGAAAATTATTTCATCTGGGCTAGCCCCTGAGTGTGTCTGCCTGCATTGATGACATTGCATATCTATAAACTGCACTGCCTATGAAAATTTGACTTTGTATGATAATATACATCACATTGTAAACCTCGTGATTTGGTTGGGGATTAACTGACAAGGCAGGAATTATAAAAATACAGTTATTTTATTTTCCTCAAAAGCCCTGCCCCAAAACTGTATACAAAACCTAGTTAAATTTTGTTTACAGATTCTAATTTGGTTGGGAAACTTCACAAGGATGTTTATGGGCAATTTTAGTGATTTAGGAAAGTCAGAGAATGGAAAAGGCTAAGCTACAAGACAGCTTTACCCCGCTTATAAACCAGGATGAGCAGACAGCCTAGGGAACAACAGATTTTACTCATGGAGGTGAAGCAGGAATTTAGAGACGGTCCCTGCTGAATCTCTGCGGCAGCCTCTGAAACTGCAAGCTATAATCCAGTTGTGAATCCACGCGGCATTAAGTCCGACGCAAATAAAACCCGCTGAAGTCAAAGTGTCTCAGCCACAGCTTCCACGAAGCAAATCTCGTGAAGCAGCACTGCCTTAGTAGCACAGGAAAAAAACCAAACAAACCAACAAAACAAACAAAAAACCAAAACCAAAAACAAACCAAACAAAAAAACAAAACAAAACAAAACCCCAAAAAAACCCAAACAACAACAACAAAAAAAAAAAAACAACCAAGCTGCTGGGAAGGCGTTCCCATGAACAGCAGCAGTTTACAGCAGAGGCAGTGTTCTCCAACAGGAAGCCAGGATGCGGTGGTCCAAAGAGAAGCCAGGTCTGGGTGCCACTGGCAGCTTTCTCTCCAATGGACCTAAGGACTTGCCAGACTTGCAGACTTGTGGGGGAGCGGAATGAACTGTGAAAGAGTGGAACTAGAGTGGAACTGCACAGAACAGTGCGAAAACAGGAACTGAGAGTGCTTTTTCCTCACTCTATCTAAATGTGTCCATGCTATATATATATATATATGCACACACACATATATATATACTGGGCACGAAGAATCCAGACTATCACCAGCCAATTCCAGTGCGGGCTTTCCCACAAGTCACTACATGTGTAGAAAAAGCACCTTTTGCAGTTCCCCCTTCAAGCTCACAAAGGGGGAGGGGGGGAGGGGAAAGGAAGCATTTTCACATCACCTTCTTACCCCATTCAAACCTCCAGAGATGGAGGGAGGACAAGGTGTGCCCTGCCACACCTTGTCACTATACATCAAGTCAGAGTGTGACACCCAAATCAAAATGACTGCAAAATGTTGTCTATACAAGTAAATATAGAGCAATATTTTCTTCAGGTATTCAGAATAACTGCAGGAAGATCCAATTTATACAGGCAGAGGAGAAACTAGGTAATGCAGGAACTGAAAACACAAGTCTGTCATAGTACTTTATTCAGAGGGGAAAAGAAATATTTAGAGATAAAATTACCAAACAATTTATTTCCAGAATATTAACTTTAATAAAGGTTAGTCTCTGGAAACTAGAAAAGGTGTTAAGACCTGCATGTCAGGGCAGAATTAAGACACCTCAAAAATCCAGCCTGCTCTTCAGGCTGGCAATAACCTCTGGGAAACATACAAGTGTTTCTATTGCGTTTACTGTGCCACCTGTTCTTTTAATAAGTGAAAGGAAGAAATAGCTGGGTTGCATAGCAGAAATACATTCAGATTGAGAAGCTGGCTGGTGGAAAGACACCTTTGGGTGGGGAAGTATGACTGCCTGGCTGTGTAGAAGAGAGGACCTGTATGTCTCGTTTCAGAGCTGCATATTGTAGGTCATGTTCTCAGTGAAGAAAAATATTTTTGTCTTTTTTTTACCCTGGACATTGCCAGTTGTGATGATGGAGGGGAATGTGATGTGTACTTAAACCATGTAAATGATATATTTGGTGGTACTCTACATAGAGTCAGCAGTTGTGCTTCTCTTGTTCAGTGTGTTAGGAATTTCTCTCCTCTAGGCTTATCAATAGTTAGAAATGTTAAACAAGCATAGGAAATTGTGGAAGAAAGGAATGCTACAACTAAGAGAACATAATCACATGAAGCATGTTTAAACTGCCATAAAGTGTAGTGTACATAAATCTGTAAAGTTCACAGTCGTTACAGTATTCACAAAAAAAGAGCTATTTATGGCCTGGTGACATTAAAATCCCCTCTCCTTTTCCTTTGTGAATAACTGTAAATCCGTGTGCACTTTACTAGGATGCTATAAAACCAAGGGTGCCAAATAGTCGGAACTGCATAATACCTGCCAATTCCAGAGACAGTCTGAAGCCAGCATTTCTTGTTTGTCTGGTATCCACAATTATTCTTAAATTAATGTAATTTGCTTGGCTTATTATAGAAATATAAGACATGAAATTCCATTCCTAAAAAAAAGAGATGCTAACTCAATGGAGATAGAAAAGGTTTTTTGCTCTTCTCATGTGGTCAAGTTGAATCTATAGTAATAAGCTACACAAAGACAATGCACTTGCCCACAAAATGACATTCTTAACTTCCCATGTGTAATTTACCATATACAACAGAACTAGCCTGATGTATAAACTTTAAGGGTTTAAATTATATTTGTCTTCCTTGCAACTGCATGCATTGCTCCACTGATTTGCCTTTTTAAAGCAGCCTTGAGCACTCCTGAGCAGGAAGTGACAGAAAGGTGTCATCACATTCATGTCATCTTTGACTTCACCACCAACACTGTCAACAAGCCAAAATATTTGAACCAATTAAAGGTTTAAGCTGAGATGCGATGCACCTGCTCTCTGAACAATTCATTCCCTATAGAAACATCCAATAACCTTAACTTGGATTAACAATTCATTAGCTGGGTTGGGCACTGTAACTTTATGGGAGAATACCAACCTCAGGCTGGAGCAAGGACGAAGAAACCATTGTGTTTACAGAGAGCTGACCTATAAAAGCAACATAGTTTGAACCCTTGCTCATGCTCTGAGTAAGGTTGCTTAGCTTCTCATCATATGCCTTCTACTCAACCTGCTTTGGACCTTTAAGCATTCAAGGGTTTACATTTGGACTGCTTAAGGAGGAAAAAAAAAAATGCTAAAGCTTTCTAGCAGTCATGTGGCAGATTTCGGTTTATGAGTTGGTTAGTGGGTTTTAACTCATAGTAATTCATAGAATTCTGTTACCAAGAAATCTTAAATAGTTAAACTAAATAGGTAATAGTATGGCCAGTGTTGGCAGGTAAAAATTATTGCTGAAAATTATTTACATTTCACATTTGCAAGGCTGCTTTTTTGCCCCTTTTAACTCTGAACTGACAGGTGTTAACAGAGTATGGAGGGAACTAAAGGGAACTAAAAGGTTCAGACTGAAACAGAATGAAACAGAATGTCTTCCAAGCGTGGAACTTGATCCAAATGGGATGTTGTCAGTGAAAAGAGTAATGACAGGGATAATGAACAGGGAAGATGGTCAACTGGTCAGGTATGGGCTTGTAAAAGGCCATAGTGAGAACAAGAGCAGCACTTTAATTTTGGGTTGTGTTTGTGCAGAAACATCATGGTGTAACTCCTCTCCCTGTGAATCAGAGAAGCCTAGAGAGGTTAGCATGGTTGCTTTAGTTGTAAGGTTAGCAAGTCCTTTCCCTGTCTTTGTTACCAAGCGAGAAGCGTGGTTTCTTGCTATGTCAGTAGTACGTTTCCCAGCGTTCCATTTCCCAACACCTGGGAAATGGAATGCAGACTCCCAGGAGTGAACTGTGACCCAGTCAAAGGTTGGATGCTACTGGAACAGCTCATGCAGGATTATTCATAACGCCATGGAAATGTATCTCAGGTGTTGGTCATTTTCATGCTGTCCTAGATATTCCACACTCGGCAAGAGCTCACATGTCACACTGCTTAGGGCTAAGGCAGTGGATTTATAGTGTTTTGACTACTCTTGCTTGACAAAACCCTTGCTTGGAAGTGGCCAGGAACCCTCCTGCAGTGCTGGCGATCTCCTGTGGGGGGAGGCCATCTAGGAGTAGTTACCTGCAGTGGCTATGCCGAATCCTGGGAGGCCCCAGGGTGGTGGCAGCAGCATGATAGGGATCCTGCTACCATGCAAACCACCATCTGTCTTTCGCTTCCGCCGGCTGTCTTCGAGGTTCCTGCAGCAAGGTGAGCCTCAGTGGCCCCGAGCCCGCCCCCAGAGCCAGTCCTGAGGAATCTTTTCTTCCCCTGACTACCCTCTGCACACCTGAGGACGATCCCGCGGTTCCCCTAGCTCCCCTCACACCTAACCGAAGTACGCAGCTCCGCGCAGCTGAGGCTCCCTCCAGAGCCACAGTCCCAGTGATCGCCAGAGGCAAGAGGCAGCCGGTGGGGCGGAGGCAGGAGAAGCCGCACCTCTGCAGCGCACGGAGCTATAAGGGCAAGTGTGGAGCGGCGCGGAGCGCAGCAGGAGCCATGGGGAACCGCGTCACTCGAGACGACTTCGAGTGGGTCTACACGGAGCAGCCCCACACGCAGCGCAGGAAGGAAATACTGGGTATGTCAAGGGTTTCGGTAAAGGGCCCACTGTCCGGCCAGGGAGCCGGACTGGTTGCAGCACCGGACGAGGAGGGTGAGCAGTAGCAGGGGGACCGTCCCGGGACCGACAGTGTCGGTGCTGAGAGCGGCGCCGGGCCTCGAAGAGTAGGGGCTGCAAGGCGGTGGGCTCAGAGAGAGTTTTTCCTGGAGTTCGATGCTTTCGCCAGCTCTCCCGACACAGCCTCATCTTACCGCGGCAGCGGAGAGGCACAGCGGGCGCTGGCGGCTGAACGGAGCGGTGTGGCGCGACACTGGTCGCCGCCGCACCCGGCAGGGTCACAGGGGCGGCGGAGCCGGAGCCGACGGGGTGCCACCGTGGGATTATCGCCCGCGGCCGGGGCTGAGTCCCGTGCCCCGCACTTGGCGGTAGTTGCCTGTGTAGGGACCGCGGTGGCCGGCAGCGCTGCCAGAGCTGCACGGGACGTGGCCGGGAGGTGTTCTGCAGGTAAATGTATCCAGTATCTTCGTAGTGCAATGAAACTAGTGAGGGTGTGGGTGTTTGCTGGATAACAATAGAAGAACCCGCTGCTTTTCAGGGACAAGGTACAGTTTTGTGCTTCCATGTTGTAGGTGTAGCGATTAACTGCGTCCATGAGTCCCCTGAATTGGGAGGTTTTATTTGGGGTGTGTGTGTGTGTTTTCTAAAGACACTCGGAGAAGAGCTGATAATTCAAATTTGTTGAAGAAAATTAGAATATTTGTTGTGTATCTCCTGAAAATATTTTTTCAATATTTTATTAATAAAGACGATTTTTTGGGTTTGTTTTATTTTTGCTTGTTTGTATTTTTTCCCCCCTTTTTTCTGTTTGGGTTGTTTGATTGGGTTTTTTCTTCTCTCTTACAAGTAGGATAAATTTTAACAGTGGGGTTTTTTTATTGTTGTTTTTGTTTTAAATAGAGGAAGGCACTGGAGCTTATGCCTGAGGTGCTGCAATAGGCCCTGTGGTAATTAGATATAGTTTCATTACTCCTCCATGATTTATTACATTAAACCAGGATTAGTCTAAATTACAAAAAAAAACATTTCTGGTATAGTTGTGGTGGTGGAATATCCTGGCCTAGGTTTGTATTATATTAAAAAAAATAATTATTCTACTATGTAATCACGATAGAGTCAAATGGTGCAATTACATAAAATGATGCCTCTTGGTGTTATCTACTCATCCTTCCAATCAAAAGGGCTATGTTTTGGTGAGCTATGTGTAAGAACATGTATATTTGGTCTATTCCCTTGCTAATCTCTTGCTTTCCTGATTTTGATATAGAGAAGGGACTGTGAACCATGATGAAGTTGTAATGTAAGGAGGTACTGGATTGGCTGGACTGTATTAACCTTGCTGCTGCAAACTCTTTTTAGGACCTTATAACTGCATACTTGTGGAGGTTTTAAACCCTCTCTCTTTGGGTTCAGCACCAATTATCAGGATCAAGGTTCATCCCCTTCCTCACAGATCCCCTTCTAGCTGTGGGAACAGAAGAAAGTGCATAGAGAAATACAATATGGAAAGAGATGTGGAAGATGCAGACAGAACAAACTGTGTCTGTGTATGGCAGAATGAATCATGAAACTAGTGTCATGAATACCAAATTGTTACCAAAAGTTATTGAAACTATGGTGACATCCCATACAATATTGCTATAATGATCATCACTGTATTATTCAAAGGCTGAGTGTCAGCAAATGCCTTACATTAAGATTATGTACTTTCTGAAGTGTCTAGTGCTTTTTGAGATGGAATGTGCTGTAAGACACATATATATATATATATATGAATATCTACAGATATTGATGTATTTTATGATCTTGTATGTAGCCATGGCCTGGAAACTGCATTCCGTGCTGGTAAAAGGAAGTATTTTCCTCCCATTAGGTTAATGATTTAGTTCTTAAGCACCGAAACTTAATTGATGCACTAGATGCACCTACTAGGGATGTAATTCCTAATGGCTGTATACCAGCAAACAGGTCAATATTTTGCACAAGAAAGAGGTGGTATCATTTTCTCTCTTATCTTTTTGTAGTACCTTTCTCTTAGACTGAAGGTATTGAGATGTAGCTTGTGCTTGGTCTAGGTGACAACTGCTTCTAAGTCACAAACTTCTTGCCAAGCTGGCACTTCTACTCTGATCATGTTATTCATGTTCCTGAGCATGTTACCTATGCTTCTCAGTTTCATTGCTCTTCTCTCATTCTGTTGTTTATGAAAAACCCATTACTGCTTTCTGTCAGGACTGAGATTTCTGTGCAGTTAGCTGTGTTAGGGAAAGACATGATTAGAAACTAACTTGGTCGATGAAAAGTTTATTTCATCTGAATACATTTAGCCTTGTTCTATAGTTCTATAAATGCTATTATGGGATCCGAACTACAGTCTTGCACAGTGGGAAATGCTGGTGTTTTCTTAGGTCTTTGGAGAGGATGAAAAAGTCATCCCTGAGATGATGGTAACAGCATAAGCACACAATGAATTGTCCACTCACCTGCAAACAGTTTTCCAAATGCAAGCAATGTGCAATATGTTTTGGCATTGAAAGAATAGATCTTATTTGTGCTGTGGGTTAAATCTGGCTTCATAAAATCACCGTAGGTTGGTCAGAAAATATCTTGCCTCACAGAATCCTTAGGGAAACATTTGTTTGTTGCAGAGCATGAGGACTTAATCATTGTTGCTCAGGGTAAGTTAAGATCATCTGAATATGACCTAACATCCAAGAATGATTAATATTTGTATGCCTGGTTCTTTGGCAAGTTATTTTGGAGTGGAAGTGGTGCAAGTGTTTTATATGTGCTTTATCTTGTGGGAAGGTTGGGGTAGGGGGAGTGAGATAGAACAGAATGAAAAAAAACCCCAAATTAAATTTATTTTAGTATTCAGATGATTTCAGCATAATAGATCAACTTTGCTCACTTATTCAGAGATTAGTCTGATTTCTCCCAGCTAACACTTCAGTTGCCTATTTAAACCTCACATTTATGAAAATTCTGATAAACTGTACCTACTGAGATGTGCAAGATACATATCTACTTAGCTTAAATCAAAGCTCTGAATTACATATGCTTCTGGCAAAGAAGCCATGAGTTTGTTTTCCTTTTATGCTGCAGTATGTGGGCACAGTGCTGTCGCTGATGAGCGCATTCAGAGTGGCTTTCAGTGTTAATGCCAGTTCCTTGTGGGGATCACCTATGAAATGAACCATAGGAGCAGAAACTCACTGTTTTAGGTGCTTGTGGGCTTTTGCTGAAAGAAAGTAATAAGTGGAACTGAAGGCTTTGGTTTATTCTATGCTGAAGATTTTAGTTTTGGAGGGAGCTGGAAGCTCTCTCTAGCATTCTTACATCATTCTGCTCTGAATCAGCTAATAATTAGGCACAAACAAATAAGTCATAGCTGCTGTCACTTATGCTTGACACCATCCATCTCTGTCAACATCAGTAATGTGGTAGCACTGCAGTGCCTTGCCTCTGGTGGCTGCTTCTGAGTGATCCAGCTCATTTGGGCTAGCTAACATAAAGTAGTTAAGGAACCTGTGGGTGTCAAACACAAGATTAAGACCTTTGTCCTTGCACAGTGTATATATAAATTCAGTGTAGTCAGTTGGGCCAAAAAGGTTTGTTACTGCTTTGCATGCTGGAGGGGTCTGGCAACTGTGCAAAGCCAGCTTTTGTTATGCATGTTGTCCTCTGTCCGTCCTACCTGTGTCCTGGCTAATGAATTGTTTGAGTGAATCATAGGATCAGGGAATAGTTTGGATTGGAAGAGACCTTTAAAGGTCATTTTGTCCAACCTTCTTGCAATAAACAAGAAAATCTTCAACTAGATCAGGTTCCTCAGAGCCCAGTCCAACATGACTTTGAATGTTTCCAGGGGTAGAGCATCTACTACCTCTCTGGACAACTTGTTCCAGTATTTCACCACCCTCACTGTGAACAGTTTCTTTTTCTTAATATATATTTAGTTTAAACCTACCTTCTTTAAAACCATGATCCCTTGTCCTGTCACAGCTGAAAAGTGTCTCATCTTTTTTACAGAAGCTCCCTTTAAGCAATGAAAGGCCACAATAAAGTCTACCCAGAATCTTGTCTTCCCCAGTACGAACAACTCCAGCTCTCTCAGCATTTCTTCATAGGAGAGGTGTTCCATCCCTCTGATAATTTTTGTGGTCCTTCTCTAGACTGTTCCAACAGGTCCATGTTTTTCCTGTGCTGAGGACTCAGGTGTACTGTGCTGTTTACAAGTGTGTCCATGAGCTGAACATAGTCCAGGACAGCAGCACTGCAGAGTTTCCCTTCCTCCTCTTTAATAGGTCTTCTGAAAGTCTTATACAGAGGAGTATCTCTACTTTGACTATACGTATAAGAAATTAATTTTCTTCTCTTATTACTATTAGCTCCTTGTGGCTTATGAGCAGGGCTGTTGTTCCTTTAAGTTTCCATTACTTCTGTGTTTGTGGGCAGCTCCTGCCCTTGCCCACATCTAAACCCTTCCCATGCCAAAATGTGCAAGTGCTAAGTATGTGGTGTTACATAATGAGAAGTTGTCTGATGCTACCACTGAGGTCTAACTAGGTCTCTCTTGAGTCATCTCAGTAGCATGGTAAATGAGAACAGAGTATATGATTGAGTGTTCAGAACATATATATGTCCAGAGTATATGATGTCCCCTGAGGAAGAGGGACACCAGGACCTAATACCTGATGGAGTCTCCAGAACCAATTACTCCAACCCTAACTCAGGGTTGCTTGTAGGGCTATTGTGAGTATTCCTGGATCTCCAGAGAGAAGCATCAAGTTAAAAAAAAGTATAGGCAGGATAATTTTTCAGTCGTATTTCAGAGCGAGGCCTGGCTCTAGAAAGGTGCCTGATGCTTACATACCGCAGAGGTGTGGTCTCTGCAAAATGTTAATTCACTAAATGAATCGTGAACATTTCTGAGTCATGGTTCAGAATAACGAACACTTCTGAAAACGTACTTGCAGCATTTGTTCTCACTCAACTGCTGTTCATTCATCCAGCCCCCCCTGTTCGTACAAGAGGAAATGCTGTTTTTCATTGCCGTGGTGCAGATTTCAGCTGTTCTGAGGTGATGGCATAGGCTCTATGGAGCTGTCTGGGCACAGTTATTAACTACATCTACCCACTATTCTAAGGTGCCTGCACTGCTTTTGTGGTGTGCTGACCTTGAAGAGAGAAAAGTCATGCTTCTGAAACTCTGTACATCTACACCAGTATTCCCACCCTCTGTATGGTAGCACAACTCAGTCTGGATGATTAGAAGCAGTGTATGTGGATAAGGGGTCTTCTGGGCAGGCTTTCTAAATGAGCTGGAGGATGAAGAATGTGCCGTGGAGACATCAAAGTAGCTGGAGTTGTCCTGGTCTGTGGTACTGAAGGACAAATCCCAGTCTCTTGTGGTCACATAACTTTGTGGGTTCCCATCTACCTTATCCAGAAGTGCTGAGAGATGTATTTTTTTCCTCTTCCTCTGTGCCCGCTTGGTGCCATGATGGTGCCTAGTATGTGAAGCTCACTATAGATTACATTTTATGCCCTTTCTTATGTTTTAGCTACAACTCAGTTCTTGTTGGGAAGCAATAGACTCTGGCCATGCAGAAGCTCATCATTTTTATACCGGAAAAGTGCTCAGGAAGACCAAAATGGAAGCAATTCAGGAAAGAGCGGCATGATGAAAATCTCTTTTCAGGTGTCTCATAGTGTGAAACTCTGAGTCTCAAGAGTGGAAAGTAGGTGTCTGTTCGGTTTTCCTAGTGCAGTATGTAGGAAGCTAAGGCTGTCTTTATTGTATGGCTGTGACAGGTGTGATAGTTCTTTATGGCTCCTGCACAGTAGTCCTGCTTCTGATTCTCTGTTGCCTTTGGGACATGCAGGTGGCTTATGCTTGATTTGCACAGCACCTACAGACACTTGTACAACAGCCTTTCAGAACTGTCCCAGTTTTTAAACTGTAAGAACTCTGTCTTGCCTTACTAGCGTTCCTTTAACTAACTGAAGACACAGACACAAGGGGAAAATGAGATACGTATTTACATTGTCACATCTTTGTGTCAGCATGTTACAAATAAACTGCAGCCATCATGATCACTTAAGCTGAGATTAAATATCTCATTGAAGAGTGATTGGTCTCAAGTTTTGTGAGAGACAGCACTCAACATCTTGCATGTGAAGTGTTCCTGAACTAAGGCAGCCTACTCCACCAGCAGGGCTTTCAGCTTCCAGTGAGCCTGGTAGTCTCACTGCTCAGCCTCCCTGAGGTTTCTCCATGCCGTAGAAACAGGAAGGGTTTATCAGTATTCATGATAAACAGACATGGTATTATGGTTTAACTAGTATGCAAAAAATTACCATTGCAGATGAGTTAATAGTGTGTTTAATATTAAACTCAAGTGAGTTACTTAATGGCTGTCACCTGCTGTCACCCACAGCAGAGAGGAAACAGTCCCAGAGGTTCCTAGAGTGTGTTAAAGATAACTTCCTTATGCATCTGGTGTGTGAACCTACTAGGGTAGGTGCCCTGCTGGACCCACTCTTTGCGAGCAGAGGAGGACTAGTGGGTGATGTGGCAGTTGGAGGCAGTCTAGGGCACGACGATTATGAAATGACTGAGTTCCCTGTTCTTAGGGAAGCAAGGAAGGGAGGCAGTAGAATTGCCACCTTGGACTTGTGAAGGACAGACTTCGACTTGCTTAGGAGACTACTTGACAGAACCCTTTGGGAAGCAGTCCTGAAGGGCAAAGGAATCTAGAAGCCTGGATACTCCTGAAGAGAGAATCCTTCAAGGTGCAGGAGCAGGCTGTCCCCATATGCTGTAACATGAGTCTACATCAAAGAGCTTTGGCTGCAGTTTAGGATAAAAATGAGGTTTTATGGCCTTTGGAAGGAGGGGTAGACCACACATGAGGACTGCAAAGAAGTTGTGAGGCTATGCAGGGAAAAAATGAAACTCCAAAACCCATATAGAAATTAATCTGACTTTTGACTATGAAAGACAATAAGAAATATTTCTATAAATACTTTGCTAGCAAAAGAAGGGCCAGAGAGGTTTGAGAAAGACAGATCATGCTTAATCAACCTGATGATCTACAACATGGTCATCCACTTAGTCAATGAGGGAAAGTTGATGGATGCTGTCTGTCTGGACATCAGTAAAATCTTTAACACAGTTTTCTACAGTTCTCCTGCAGAAACTGGTGACTCGTGGCCTGAATGGGCATGCACTTTACTGGGTAAAAGACTGTCTAGACAGCTGGGCCCAAAGAGTGATGAGTAGTTAAATCCAGTTGGTGGCCAGTCACAAGTGGTGTTCCTGGGCTCAGTGCTGGTGCCACTCTTATTTAACATCTTTATAAAATGATCTGGATGAGGGGATTAAGTATACCCTTAATACATTTGTGGACAACACCAAGCTGGTTAGAAAAACTGCAAAAACTAGGACAGAAATAAACCAACAAACAAACAAGCAAAACCCTGGGCTTTGCAGAGGTTTTATCAAAATCTCTGGCTGACTTTAGAAAGATGTGAGCTTGTATGAGCGTTTTCCCACCACTTAGAAAAAAACATTATCTCTTGACTGAATACTGCTCTTGGTGATTTTTGCCCCCTTGTCCTAAGAAGAGGAAGAATTGAGAATATCTCTTTCTCATTTTCCGTTGTGGTTGTCTAATCTTTATGGTCTCTAACCTCTGTTAAGCTGGGCTAAAGTTTACTGACAGACTCAAAAGTTGTTGGAATAGTTGTAGGGTGTGACTGCGCTAACCTGCTTCCTTAAGTAGTGTTTCATCTTTCTGGCTTTCTACAAATATTTTGGCATTCACTTCTATTGGTAAAAAAAAAAAATCATCTGTGTCCTGTGTTCAGTTCCTGCCACTGCTTCTGAGGTCATGTTGTGTATTGTCTCCAGCATTTATTTATAGTATATACAACTGCATAGATCCAAATCTTTAATTTTATTGTACTGGTGTCATACTGTGACTTTCTGATTAAACTTACTTTTATAGTCATAAAATAGGCCTATCAAACTTACAGGGACACACTGTGTAACCTCAGGGTTCAGAACGAGTATCCTGCAGTCTTGCCTGTGTAAGCGGTAATTATTGAGAAATTCAGAGTATGAGCTAAATTGAGAAATTGAGAAATTCAGTGTATGAGGGAGGAAATGCAGAGTATGAGTAGAAGCCATAAAAGAGTGGAAAAATTAATCTGCAAGTTAACACTCGAGATGTTTTGATTTGTAAAGAAGCAATGAACTGCACCTAGAAGATAAATTGTACTTCTTTTTCTTGAAAGAAGAAAAGAGAGTTGGGGCTCTTCAGCCTGGAGAAGAGAAGGCTTTGAGGAGACCTGATAGTAGCCTTCCAGTGTCTGAAGGGGGCCTACAGAAAGGCTGGGGAGGGACTATTTACAAAGTCTTGCAATGACAGGCCAAGGGGCAATGGGTTTAAACTGGCAGAGGGGAGATTTAGACTAGCTGTTAGGAGGAAGTTCTTTCCAGTGAGGGTGGTGAGGCACTGGAACAGGTTGCCCAGGGAGGTTGTGGCTGCTCCCTCCCTGGAGGTGTTCTCAAGGCCAGGTTGGAGGAAGCCTTGAGTAACCTGTACTAGTGGGAGGTGTCCCTAGTTATGGCCGGGGTTTGGAACTAGATGATCCTTGAGGTCCCTTCCAACCTTACCATTCTATGAAAGGACACATCAATGGCCAGGAGAACTAAAGATCAATAATCGGGCCTGGCCTGACATGAGTCACACCTGGCAAGCCAAACACATGCCTCTCTGATGCTGTATTGCAGTATTTGTGAGGCTACATGAAGCTACTGTGGGATTATTTGTGACTTGCATGGTTGTGTGTTATGTGATTTTCTGAAAAGGCAAATGAATGGGAACAGCTAAAAAAAATTCTCTTACAAATTCCTGATAATATTACTGATTTTTCTGGTCATGTTACCATGTGGAAAGACCTGTAAGCGTTAACAAGCACTGGTGAACACTCTAATACTTAGGAATTTTTTTTTCTTTAATGCTGCAGTTGTCATTTAACCACAAAACAAAACCTGATGAACCTGTTGCTCAGCTGTCTTTACTAGTATTTCTGAAGCAACAGTGTGAAAAGGGCTACAAAGAAGGCAGTTGTATTGTTTTTTCTTTGTTTGTTATTGTTGTCGTAAAATAGCATCTGGATTAGGCAAAGTAAAAAAAAAAAACCAAAAAAACCTAAAAACTTGACAGAAAGTGCTTCTTTGATCCTAAATCTGTTGGGTTTTGGTATACTAATAGTCATCATTCTCAAGCAATATCTGTGAAGGCACATGATAGCATATATTGACAATCAGGGTAGTTTTATTTAAATTGTGTCTCTATAGCTATATATATATAAATCATTATTAGTCACAAATATATGTGATGCTGGAAGTGGGAAGGGAACCCATGCATTAGTAAAGCTTTCACTGGAGTGGTAACCCTGTGGTGGAATTGCTGTTTTATGAAACCAGGGCCTCCAACACAGGGTGATAAAAATAGAGCATGTCAGTGGTGATATTGTTTACCAAATTGTGATCTCATGAAATTTTTCCTCTGCGTTTTTCACTTCAGCGAAGTATCCAGAGATCAAGACTCTAATGGGACCAGACCCACACTTAAAGTGGATTGTATCTGGAATGGTTTTCGTGCAGTTCCTAGCATGCTACCTGGTGAAAGACTTATCTTGGAAATGGATTTTCTTCTGGGCTTATGCTTTTGGGGGTTGCATCAACCATTCTCTGTCCCTGGCCATCCACGATATTTCGCACAATGTCGCCTTTGGGAACAAGCAGGCCAAGTGGAACCGATGGTTTGCAGTCTTTGCCAACTTGCCGATTGGCATCCCTTATTCTGCCTCCTTCAAGAAATACCACATTGACCATCACCGCTACCTCGGTGGGGACAGCCTGGATGTGGACATCCCGACGGACTTTGAAGGCTGGTTCTTCTGCACACCGCTTCGGAAACTGCTTTGGCTTTTCCTTCAACCTCTCTTCTACAGTTTGAGACCACTGTACGTAAACCCTAAGGCAATAACACGGATGGAAATTTTTAATGCTCTCATCCAGTTTTCTATAGACCTTATAATTTACTGCCTTTGGGGGCTCAAGCCTATTATTTACTTAATAGCAGGTACAATTCTTTGTATGGGTGTACATCCCATTTCTGGGCACTTCATAGCTGAACACTACATGTTTTTAAAAGGGTATGAGACATACTCTTATTATGGACCTCTGAACTGGCTCACCTTTAATGTGGGCTACCACATGGAGCATCATGACTTCCCCAGCATTCCTGGATGCAGATTGCCAATGGTAAGTACTGCACAAGCATGCATGAATCGGACTTTTATAAAAGCTGCTAGACTGTCTCAAAGAATTAATACCAAATCATAACAATGAACCACTCAAAAAAAAAAAAAAAAGGGGGGGGAGGGGAGGTAAATGGGGGAAAGAAGAGAGGTTTTTTGGACTTGTTTTGACTTCTTTCATTTTAAGCAGACGGTTGAGAGAAATGGCTGCTGAACTGCTGCGACATTTCATTTATTTGATGGAAATGAGAACATCTGAGTCTCTGAGGGCTTGAGGGATACTGTTTTCATGATAAAACCCTCCAATAATGCTCTAAATTTTAAGTTTACTCTCCTCAGTCCCCAGGTTGCATCTGTTTGGAAGTTTAAAGGCACATCTAAAGTAAAGCAGGTGGCAATTACTACTTAAATTTTGTCTAATGTTCAATATAGTAACAAGACTGCTCAATTAGTATCAAACAGAAGTTCTTCTATTTTTGAGATTGCAAAATAATGTGGGGATGTTCCTGCACTAAAAAACAGAGCTCCACTCTACATGACTTGTTTTAGCACTGCTGCCCCACCCACAGAAGTTTAGGATGCCTCACCTGTCATGGGGAAAGTGCTGTGGCTTTCCTCTTTTGCAAGTCAAGCCCCTTTTTGTTTACATTTTATCAGTTGCGGGAATCAAATTTGCAAAGCCCAGGTGTCTAGAAATAGTTTTCAATCTCCCTACAGGTATGTAGCTGCTCCTCTGGGTTTTAATACAAAGATTTCTCAGCAGGTGCTCAGTGTTAGAGGTACATGACTTTGAAGAACGACTCCTACATATAAGTCCTCTATCATAGCAGGAAGGAAAATACCTTTTGTCTCTGGTCTGATGCAAAGTTGGGGGCTACTTCTGCAACAGCCTTATGAGGTGGAGGTAGGGGTGAGGAGTCTGAAGTTCAGAACCTGTGACCTCTCCACTACTGCATAACACATACAACTTTTATTATGGTATGTCCAGGCAGCAGGTTAATGTGTTTCATCTCAGAAACACTATGTGAGAGATTTTCTTGTGGTGTAGAAGAGCATGGCAAGCCTCTGTATAGCCTGCAGTTCTGTTTTTAACACCACCTTTAATACTAGAGGTCTGTCCTGGAGAGGCTAGCTGTTCTTGGAGGGTGCCAAAGCAGCTGCTAAAGCAGCTCACGTTCATGTGAAGTTCTCCTGTTAGGCACTCCCATTGCTGATAATACCTGATAGCTCAGCTGGGAAGTGCATAAGCTTAGCTTTAGTTTCAAATGTTCAAACTTGTTAGATAGGCTTAGGTACTTAGATTACTGAAATGTAAATAGAAGAGGAGGAGGTTCGCTCTATATCTTACAGATACGGAGGTAAGTGACTAATTGAACTTTCTGGGACTGTTGTTTCTGACCTGATTGAGACATGAAACATCCACACAACAAACAACAGTTCAGTCTAATTGCTTGTGGCAGTGCAGCAGCTGGAAGTGTCTACCCTCCTGTGTAAAGAGTATAGAGTTATTTAGTTGAATTTCATGGGCCCATGTTTATGTGCTTCTAGTTCTTGGGCATCTGAGGTCTGTGGATCTTCACTGGTGTGGAGGAGGTATTTGGTTTGTCTTTCGTTGTTGCCTGACAGCTGTATGGAAAAACCTGAGTCTTTGAGAAGTGATCAATTACAAGTGAAAAATCTTTTAGGAAGTGAAAATCCTCTGGCAAAGTTGTTACTATAGAAAATCCCTTATCCATTAAAACAAGCTGATTATCTCTGTGCTTTGATGAAAGGTGATAAGGGGACAAAAGATCCTCTCTGCACAGCTTAATGTTTGAACTTCATAACAGGTAAGGGCAGAACCCTTCCATTGCTCTCCTCTACTGAACCTCCCAGCAAATTCTTCACTGAACCAAAGTTTATTTTCTCAGCTCTAGTCTCTTGAACTAGACTCTATAGTCACTTGAACTTCCAAAAGTTGACCTGCTTTTTAAAAGATTACTGGTGAGTAGCAAGTGGAATAAAGGTCTTTTTCATTCCTGCATGATTGAGAAAGGAGGAATAGGATCAGAAGATAACTGGATTTTAATCTTAGAAAGTAACTGGCTCTTCCACTTGCTTATCAAAAAAGTAAATTCAGCTTTGTCCTTTGTTACAGGTGTGTCATTCAAAATGTTCTGAGTAATGTTTGGCACTGGAAAGACCTTTACCCTAGGAGTGTGACATTTTTGAAAGAAGAAGTAGTAGACTATGCTGTAAGGTTTAATATCTACAAGATGAGTGACAAGAGTATGCAGTAAGAACTTATCCCACTAGTAAAATGAGGGATTACACAAGAAACCTGCTCTAAGAAAACCCTGCAGACTTAAGACTAGGTTAATCTTTGCATGAAGCTGTGTAATTAAAGAATACTGCATTGTTTGCCAAACAACTAGGAAGTTCAATTTTTCATTATGTGAAGGATTTAATGTGCTTATGGAAAGTGGGGACAGGGACAGTAGAAGAAGGGGGGAACTCTGTACTCTTCCTACAAACTGCGATAAAACTACAGTGTTACTGGAGGCAAAGTAGTTACTCATTAAGCTTGTGGGAAAAGGGAAAGACATGGTATGGAACTAGATTTATTAGGCAGACAAGACTGGAAAACATGGTAGATGTGCTGGTTTTGAATTGCAGATTTAATCAACCCTGTGATGATTAGGCAGGCTAGTTTGAGTGCTCTACTTTGGTCAGGGGCTGTACAGGGAACTTCTGTGACACTCCTAGCATTCTAAACATATTTTCTTCAGCTTCTTGCCATAAGGATCTCTAGTTCCTGTGTAGTCTCAGGGCAAAGGGTCTATAAGAGCTATGGTGAAATGCTAGGTTGCATTTAATGTTTGCACCTATCAGACACATTGGAGTAGGATTGGGATCCTGTTACTGTACTCTACAAGCACAAAACCAGAAGCAAAGTTCTAGTCTAAAAGATGTGATTTCCTACCTACCACCTTGATCTACTTGAAAAACCTTGATATAGCAGGTGTCAAGTGCTTAATCAGCTTCTTGGGATTTTGCTCTCTTCTTACCTTTTCACGATGACTTCTGTTCACAAAAGAGCAATGAGTTATGACTCACAGTTGAGATGGGGAGGGAGGAAAGAAGGAATTGAAGCAAATGGACCACCTCCAATGCAATATGGAGGACCTGAAGGGGAAGTTAGAAGCAGGAATTAGTAATACTTTGTCACAGTGTCACCCTCTGGGATTATCTATGATCTGGCTGAAAAAGGTGCTTTTGGAAATTGCCACCCACAAACTTCGTACTGGAATCAGGACACAACATGGAGGATGACTCTTCCAGCCTCAAACATACTTAACAGATATGTTTTAATGGCATATTTAAAATGGAATCTGCATTAAAATTCTGATTTTTTTTTTTTTCTGTCCTCCTACCCTCCACATATTCTGGTATGTAAGGAGGAGACATTTTTGTTTTACATATGGAAATGCTGAAATAAATTTCAATAAATGAGTTGGTTTTGTTGGGAAACTTTTGCATAGATCTGTTTTAAAAGAGAAACCGCTTCTAAAATTATTTCCTGCCACGTGACAGCAAAAAAGGGAACATGCACCAAACAAACTTCCTTGTCATTTCAAAAGAAAACCCTTCATAAGTCCTCCCTCTAACTGCATTTATTAATTTTTTTTCCTTTCCCCAATTCCTCTGTCACAAATATTTTATTGTAGTTTACCACCTTCTCAACAATGTTTCTGTGCATCTCGGACGTGTCCTGCTCAGGGCACAGGGACCTTGCCAATGGGGCAAGTGCTGCCTGGCTTCCTGCACCAGGTGCTGCTGGGTACAAGACCAAACAGAGCAAGGCAATACATATAGGAGTGAGTCACTGTCCCACAGCTGGTCTAGAGTAATCCACTTCAGTGCAAGCTCCTGGTCACCTCTTCTGATTTCCATACTGATCTTCTCATGCAGAATGAGCTGTGCCCATATGCTGGAGGAAGGTGCTAAATGGATACACTTGGCGAGCAAGAGACTCCTCCACTACCTGATGCTGGCAAGCAGCTTGATGGTCATGACTGGGCTACTTGCTTCCAGAATACAATGTGTAGGATCTGCCTCAATTCACCACTGAGTATATTAATTAATCTTTCTAATTACAAAATAACATTCGTATTCTACTTGCCTGTCTTAAATCTGTAATGTAACTGTAGAATACGCATATGGAACGTACTGAAGTGCAAGTTTCCAGACCTGCATGTTGTGTCCACCTCAGCTTTTCACCACTCTGCCCAGGCTGAACTAGGGCTAATGAGTACTGTAAGTGCACAAAGTATTGGGCTGAACAGACTGCTCTTTGGCCCGGTCTCTGAGCCATTTTCCCCCACTTCATCACTGGGGTCACTTTCAGCTAACCTTTGGCATCAGAGATCACAGTCACTGCCTGAGAGCTCAATTGGTTCTATGAATCTCCAGCCTTCTACTTCCATGCACAAGGGACACGGAAAAAAATTCTGAAGCCCTTGTGGTGGTCAGAATCCAACACAATCTAGAGCTGTGCAGATGACTGTAACTAGCTCAGTAAAACATGTCTGGATCAGACCCTTTTTTCATGGGTTCTGGAGAAAAGGAGAATGATAGGCTTGCCACATGGACCCAGCTAACAGAAATGAGGGCTGAATTGCTGTTTCAACTTAAAATTCAGGCAGAGGTAGGATGTGAGGTCTGTAAGCAGCAACTTGCTAGGGAATGAGGGCAACAGAGCTGGAGTGAAGCTTTTGAGGTTGGGTATTTGAGACCCTCTTTGTGTTTACATAAGGCTTCATTAGTGGCTTTCATTCAAGGCAATCAAGGGAGCTTATTATTTAAATAGTCCTTCCTCTCATCTTCTGGCTGCATCAATTATCCATCTGGGAAAAGGGAGGATACAAACCCCATATTAAATTGTTTCTGACTGTGCTTACTAAAAGGAGTTCAGGAAACTAAATCTGCATCTCCAGAGATCTTGCCTGGTCTGTGTCAATCACCTTTCTTCAGTCATTAATAAATAGCTCTAAGGGAAAATGCTAATACTGTCTAAATCCCATTGAAAATGAACCATATTTGAAGTAAAGACCAACATTTCAAAGAAACATATTATTAGGAAGCCAGAGGTATTCAGTGAAAGGCACAGTCAGACCTGAATTGAATCTCCTGGAGGTGTTCAAGGCGAGGCTGGATCAGCTTCTCAGGGCTTGAGACTAGTCGAGAGGCATCCCTACCCATGGTGGGGAGGTTGGAATAGATGATCTACAAGGTCACTTCCAACTGAAGCCATTTTATATGATGTCACCTCCACTACACCATTATGGCACAAGCATGAGGAGCGCATAGGGGCTGAGGTACAGCAATAAAAGATCTTAAGAGAACTTGTGTGTTACCCAACCTACCTCACCAGGAGGTGCCTGCTAGGAAACTGAATTAGTAAGGCAGGTAGCAATGAGCCGTACTGGCTTACAATTTAACTGCTCTGGGGATTTTTACATTTCCACAAACAGTCAAAATGCGATGTTAACATTCCCACCATTGCACTTCAGATGCTGGTAAAACTCAGATCAGAGCTCAGATCAGAGTTTCTGTGTAGCCTGTTTCCTCTTCACTGGAAGGCTGTACTGTGCTCAGCACAGTTGGTGTTAAAAGTCTGCAGGATTTTTAAATAGAGAAGCCATGCCGTCCAGCAAGACAGACTGCTCTAGAGTAGAGCTTTATTTGTCTATGAGGTGGAGCTGTAATAAAACAATGCCCAAGCAGTTTATGTGCAAATGTATAATAGTTAACAGACTCTGCTGCCTGGTTAAGTGTGCTGGAAAAGAGTATCTAGTTGGAGCAGGGGCTGCTGATAACCCAGGAATCCACATAGTGCCCTGAACAGCCAGGTTTGAAACCTCTTTGTCCTCTGGTTCTGGCCTTGCTCCCACTTAAAAGTGCCACCCTCAATGTGCAATGCTGCTTTAATGGCAACAGTCTCAAGACTTGGGGATTTGTAAGAGGAATGAAATATCGATAGACTTATGACTTAATGGATCCTAATAGTGGATCTTGCAGTATTTTTAACAGCAGTTTGAGAAGAATGGACTGCACCTGCAAGTTTCTCTGCCTGCTTGGAGGAATGTGTCTCAGATTTGTATCACTGTAGCAGAATGGAAAGAAAACCAAGCGTGGGCAAGGCTGTGTCTGGCGTTTTCTCAGTTGGTATTTCTCTCCTACTCAGAACCCTCAGCAGACAAGTATTACAAGTGGCAAACAGGGCTTTAAACACAGTGTGATGGAGTCTTGGTAAATCATAAGGTGGATTAGACACCTTGTTGTGGAGAGCCCTCCATCTCCAAAATGGGAGGAAATAGGTCTGACTGAAGGCAAATTTTGAGTTTGCGAGACAAAACTTACCACATTTCCGAGGTAAGAACTATCTAAATGTATTTAAGTATATCTCATTTGGCTGAACTTCAGAGGCTCACAAGCAATAACAAGTAACTTCAGGTTATGACTGTCTGTCTATCAGATCTGAGCATGAACACTGAAACACACCTGACACCATGCAGCTAAACAGCTTGTTCTCTCTCTTCTTTTTCCAGGTGAAGAAGATTGCAGCAGAATATTATGATAACCTCCCACATCACCAGTCCTGGATTCGAGTTCTGTGGGACTTTGTTTTTGATGACACTATTGGCCCTTACTCAAGGGTTAAGAGGCTATGCAAACTGGCAAAAGAAAACTAATAGACTAGCTCTGCCTGCTGCATTGGTGGTTTTGTTCATTTGAATAACTTAAATTTTCTGCAGAAGGATGCTTTTGTGTGCCAAATTAGCTGTTGTTTATGCTCCTTAGACCAAGAGGATGTGTGGAAATGAAGCCACTGGATACTACTTTAGATTACTGATACCTTTTAGTAAAGAATATTTGTGTATGTAACCCGGATAAACTAGATTAGAGTGAGCTATGATTACACAAACCTTTGTTCTAGGGTTAGAATTAACTTCCTGGGCCATGCGTGCCTAAGGCTGGGTTTTGGACTATCTACAATGGAGAATATTTGATGCCTTATGTTTGGTGTGTTTAGCTCAGGACAGGTTTCTCTTCACACCAGGATAGATGTAGATACTCTGTGCGTGCAGGACTGTGAAGAAGGGAGGACTGGCACACGGTAGTAAATGATACTTTCTGGAGTACAGAAGGGTGCCTTTAGCTCAATATCTTGTCTAATCTAATGTCTTCTGGTAATTGCAGATGGCAGAATTTGTATATGAAATACAATACATGTATATTTTTTTGTATATTTGTATCATTATATTAGTAGCTGTTGTCTCATTTATTTCAGGGCTTTGTCTAAACCTTTTCTAAATGCATTTCTATTCTTAGGGTCTAATACTTAGTGTAGCTAACTGGAAGAGCCAAACCATGTCATGGAGAAATCCTTCCTTCACTCTTATGCTTGCTGTCTGATCAGCAGCCTGCGCGTGCCTCTGGAGGAACTGGGCACTGTTTTCTCACTTGACTTTTGAACAGTACCCATAACTTCATGGTTTTCATCCTTTTCCCCACTGCAAGTCCTCCTGGGAATGGAAAGGCTCTAGTTTAAATTGCTGCTTATCAAGGTTGTTAGTATTTCTGCTCACCTTTCTTGGTCTTCTCCCTTTCTGTGCAGAGGAGTCAGGAGTATGTGTCAGCGAAGACACTGAGACGTTATGGTATTTGTTGCTAACCACCTTCAGAATAATTGTGCCATTTTTTCCTGTATCAGCATACGGCATTCCAGCCATAACAGTTGCCACATACCTGAAACGTGGGGTTGTTTTTCTCCCTGTGTGTCTTTGTGCTATTGACATTAACCTCTATCTTTCATTTTTACCCACTGGAATAGCTAAACCTTCCTGCCTGCCCTGTCCAACTATAAACTTCCACCTACCCTAAGTAATTCTGTATCATCAAAAGCCTTAATCACCACACCTTTTCCCAACAACAACATCTTGGGAGTCAGGAGGTCAGATGCCATCTAATAAATTCTCTCCACTCTGGAAATATAACTTCTGTCCTTGTTAAGTGGTTAAAGGAGATTTATAAAGGTCTTCTTTAACTCTTTCTCTTTGAAAATTTTCTTTTCTGGATATCTAGGTCTGTATAAAGAAAAGGATTATTGTGAGTTCTCATTGGTCCCTCAAAGAATGTTTTTGGACCTGGGAAGGATGATTTCCTCAATAAACAAAGTTTTGTTCCTTCTTCCTACAGTCTTGGATCTAATGATTTATTCTGTCTGTCTGCTACCCTGGCACACCAGACAACTGCAGTAGCCTGATGCAGTTTGGGTTCCTCCTTCTCCATCTCCTCTCCTCCATTTTAGTTACCCACCTGAACACCAGCTCATTCACAGACACTATTTTGGTCCATGAGTTGTGCTTCTGGAAAAGAAGTGGAAGAATAGGGCTTCTTCTGACATTTCAGACTTTACTGGTTCTTCAGCAAAGATCATACCTAAGATGTGCTGTGGGTGGGGTTTTTTTTTTGTTTTTTTCGTTTGTTTGTTTTTGTTTTTAATTATTATCAAAGCCTCCATTCTCCCAAAGGAAGAAGCTTTGGTGTTGGATCTCCATTAACTTTAGTATCAGTGCTCATGTCAGGAAGTTTAATTTCTTTTATTAATTTACTTTAATGCTGCTAGTGCTCCATGATCACATATTCAACTTCCTGTGTCCTTGGCAAGCTGTTTCTCAACTCCCTTGCCAAGTTTGCAAGTTAATAGAAAAACGACAATAAAGATTATGCTATCTTCCTCAATACAACCATTGTCCTACTCTGTGCAGAATGACCTTATTTTGTTCCCTCACTCAGCTGTTCCAAGATGCAGTCACCTATGTGGTCTATGGATTATTAGCCTAGGTTGGCACAGAGACTATAATATAAACAGGGGGGAACCAAAATGGGAAAGTGATTCTTATGCTGCCTTCCATCAGTATTTCAATTATGGTCCCAGATGGCTTTGCCCAGGTAGTTCCACACCCCTGTACATTCTCCATCTCAACAGGAATCTGAAGTGGCTGGAAACATGGGGCGTGTAGGTGTGTGGTGCAAGATGAGTTTCAATGTGTGTGGGCACTGCTGAAGGTGGCTCTGATTCTGGGCCCCTCAATTTAAGAAGGACATTGAAGTAATGGAATGTGTCCAGAGAAGGGCAACGAGGCTGGGGAGAGGCCTCGAGCACAAGCCCTATGAAGAGAGGCTGAGGGAGCTGGGATTGTTTAGCCTGGAGAAGAGGAGGCTCAGGGGAGACCTTCTTGCTGTCTACAACTACCTGAAGGGTGATTGTAGCCAGGAGGAGGTTGCTTTCTTCTCTCAGGCAACCAGCACCAGAACAAGAGGACACAATCCTACGCCAGGGGAAGTTTAGGCTGGAGGTGAGGAGAAAGTTGTTCACTGAGAGAGTCATTTGCTACTGGAATGGGCTGCCCAGGGAGGTGGTGGAGTCACCGTCCCTGGAGGTGTTCAAGGCAGGTTTGGACGTGGCACTTGGTGCCATGGTCTAGTCTTGAGGTCTGTGGTATCGGGTTGGACTTGATGATCTTTGAGGTCTCTTCCAACTCTGGTGATACTGTGACTTCTCGTTGCCACTACTGGTTAATGTTGGTAGAAGGGTGAGTTTTTTTTCATAAACACAAGACATGTGGGTCTGGGTTAAAAGCATATTAAGAGAGCTAGACTTTTATTCTCTTAGCTTCAAAATCAATCCATATTTCCTTCATTCTCTTGCCACATTAATGCTTTGTCAAGAGGCGAAAGGAGGCACAAATAACTGTATGTAATGTTGGAGCTGCTTAATTTCTGTCATGTAAAAATGCCTGTGGCCTGTCCTGTTGCAACGGCTCAACAAGCCCAGTGTGAATGGACACTCTTCTCTGGAGAGGCAACAGATGAACTGAATCAGTGTCTGTGAGGAAGAAATAAATCCTCCAGCAGTGTTACTACTGCAAATAAGCCACCTTGAGCATCCCTGCTGCTGGAGCTGTAAGCTGAGAACTAGCAAAGCATTAATCATGCCAGAACTGCTCCCCTGCCCCTATCAGCCAGTCTTACCCTGCCAATCCCCTGCACTTTGCTCCACAGCTATTAAGTGGCCCTGTGCAAACTTCAGGTTCTGTCTTAATTATATGAGGCTGCAAAGGCAGAAGAAAATCAGAAAAGCTCATTTACAGCAGGTGGCTATGTTAACAGAAGGGCTGTGCACTCAGCCCCAAGTACAGTGCAGTTCTTACTGACCTTAGGCATAATGCCACATTCCAAAGCAAAACATCAACTATGCCGGGTCCCAACTTCCTGAGGCTTAATCAAGATTATGGGAGAGTTGAACAGAACAGTTGTGGTCACGTGAGGGGTGGCAGTTTTGAAAAGTACTTGCCCTTGTCAGGCATGCCATTAAATGGGTTTACAGTTAAGAAATGCATGAGCTGCCGTGTAAGATTTATGCAACAGAGCATTATAACCTTATCTGGTACTTATGCTTGTCTGTGTTCTTGCTACTGGAAAAGCTCCTTCTCATGGTCCTGGGGTTGTTGTATCATGATGCTCATCAGTGTCTCTCTGCTTTTGTTTCCATGTGAACTCTTACCCCATTGTTTAACTCGTCTCTCACCTTCTGCTGGCATTAAACAGCTACCAGACATCAGGCTCAGGCTGGAGCTCACTATGCATTAAACTCAAAATTCTCCCATTTCTCCACCACTTACTCTACAGTATTAACTACAGTGTAAAAAGGACTCTTTTCTAAAAGGCAGATTGGGTTGAAAAGTGCTGAAAGACAACAGCCATGCCCTCCAAGCCAAAGTAGGTAACATTTTACAATAACCACAAAGCACATCCCACACCACCTCCTGTCCTGGGTCTCCTATTGCTGCCTGCTGCTGTTGTCTGTGAAGTCTGGGTGATGTGCATGAGGGAACAACCACAGACTCCACTGGGCTGCTACACTAGGCTCTGGTCCCAAACGCATTTCTAGGGCCTGGCTTTTAAAACAGAATTTTCAGGAAGCAAAGCAGGGAGCTTGGAAATGCATGAGAGTTCAATAGCTGGATTCCAATCTCTTGCTTTTTATGCACAATTAATAAGGAGATGGTATCAACACTATTGCCATGTAAAGGTTGTGCCAAACTAAGTCAAGACGGTACTGGTGGAAAGACTGACTTTAAAGCAAAAAAACCCCCAGAAATTATGACTTGAAAGATATGACTGGGTGTGTGCTGCTGTGTTTTCTAGTCATACTTTTGATTTCATCTGCACAACACTGACAAATAAAATAGGTAATAAGAAATGATTCCTCTTAAGCTTCTAGTTCAGCAGTGTTGTGCCAATGATTTCAGTTTGCATCCTCCTACTGCTGTCAGTAGCCTTGCTCTGTACAAATGCTTCCCTTTTGTTTACTAGAAGCCCTTACAAGTGTAAGTGATAGGACCTGTTTTTGCAGTAGAACAGTTAGTGGTGGCCTGAGAAGAGCCATAAACCACTGTCCTTCACTGGCTTTGGCAAGAAGTTGCTGAGGTTGCTGCAGCCCACTCAGCTGAGGGTGCTCAGGCCGTGATGCCTGGAGGGCCAGGCAGGCAAAGGCCACTTCTTCCTGTAGAAGGCGGCAGGGTCGTTGCCACTGCACCAGCGGTAACATGCTCAGCCTCTTTCCTCACGCTCTGCAGCGTTGGCCAGGCAAAGGTGTCACCCCACAGTGAGTCTTGGTCGCCTTCTTGTCATCAACTCAAGCGACACAAAAGTGCAGGGCCTCAAGGAAGGAACAAAACAAAGCAAGGCAGGGCCATGTGGACAATAAACAGTTTATTACCAATATGAACACAGATACTGTGATGCACTGACGTACCATTTTTTTATATTGTGATAACTCTGAGACAAAGAACTTGTTGGCTGACAACTAACATGTCTCTGTTTCTTCTGGTGATGCCACAATACATTTCTGTTGGCAAAGGATCTTCATTTACATTGCAGACTACTAGTAAAATTACTTTGAAGTCATCTATCAAAAGCAAATGGTTCACATGTGTTCTTATCTACTACTAAAAAGAAAGGTAATACAATTAAATAAGCAAATACAAAATACAAAAAAGGCTGACAAATCCAATGTGCAGTGTCAGATGAAATCTAAAAAATCCAGAATTTTAAAATTTAATATTTTTTTTTTTTAGATTTAAGACTTTTTAAAATGAAGCGAATCCAAGGCAGCAGCAAGCTTCAAAGTGTGCTGAGTCTGCTAATAAAAAGGGTATAAGAACAAAGACAGTGCCGGTGTCCTCTCTCACCATCTTGCATGACCTTGGTACACTTAGAAATGATCCAATCTTCCTAGCATTCTTAGTACCGTCCAAACGCTTTGCAATCATTACGTTGTACTGATTCTACTCAACTCCTGCCGTATGGCTAGAAAACCAAACCAAAAAGTTAATGCATCATGTTGTATCCAGCGTGATGGAAAACGCTAAGTACAGAGCTCGCTCAAAGTACACGCCGGTAAAAGGATGGGTGGAGGGTAAAAGGATGAGTAAGGGCAAGCAGTCAGCTGTTTGTTTGCAAACTGCAGTACTGGTTGAAGAAGCAGTATCTGGTTTATGTGAATGCCTTATTTTTGCACTGAAATGAACTAGGGAGGATCAGAGGGCCAAGCTGCTGGGACGGTAGCATATAGGCAAGGGTCCTCTCAACTGAAAGCTGCCCCAAGTTTTGCAAGTGCACAAGTCTAGGGCAAGTGGGCGGGAAACATATTTTAGCTGGTTTACAGTCTCCTTTTGTCCTTTCTCTGTGAATCTTGGTGGGAATGCAGAGTGTGGACATGCATCTTCATATGCCCTAATGTGCCCTTCAAACAGGTATTTGGCTGTGCATTTCAATAATGGCCCTTAAAACTCCATTTCCTCATATTCCCCAGAACAATTTATAAAGAAGTACTGCTACATCTAGCACTGCATGTTGAACCTTTCAATTAAGTATAAAAATATGTGACTATTTGGGAAGCTGGGCCACAAAGGTGATCAGGGGCTGGAGCAGCTCTCCTATGAGGACAGGCTGAGAGAGTTGGGGCTCTTCAGCCTGGAGAAGAGAAGGCTTTGAGGAGACCTGATAGTAGCCTTCCAGTATCTGAAGGGGGCCTACAGGAAGGCTGGGGAGGGATTATTTACAAGGTCTTGCAATGACTGGACAAGGGGCAATGGGTTCAAACTGGCAGAGGGGAGATTTAAACTGGATGTTAGGAGGAAGTTCTTTCCAGCGAGGGTGGTGAGGCACTGGAACAGGTTGCCCAGGGAGGTTATGGTTGCTCCCTCCCTGGAGGTGTTCAAGGCCAGGTTGGACGAGGCCTTGAGTGAGCTGTACTAGTGGGAGGTGTCCCTGCCTATGGCAGGGGGTTGGAACTGGATGATCTTTGAGGTCCCTTCCAACCTTACCATTCTGTGATTCTATGTCATTGAGGAAAGGTCTGCAATAGCTTTTCAAGCTTTGGAAGCCTACAGAAGATTCTCAGGAAGCATTTTTGGTCTGGTACATTTGTCAACTACTCCTCCTTGGATGTGTGTGGCCAGCTAATTACAACTCATTTCATACTCCCTGATAATGAAAAATTCACACACCATGGGCTATGGGCAAGTCCTTTCTCACTCTGTTTCTCACCTGTGAGAAATACCAGTCAGTGAATTTCTCACAGGTTGGGGATGAAAATGCTCATCAATAGCACAAAAATAAAGTATGTAAACACAATGTCATGATGAGAGCTCAAATAAGATAAATGCTTGTTCTTCAAATGTGTATAAAAATCAGAGCTGCTCAGAGAAGTCTGAAAACACCAGGGAACTCTCTGCAGTTCCTATCATCTTATCTATGGGAAATTAGTCACAAAGATGAGAAAAATAATAATTTTTCTCTTTCTTACCATCAATTATCTCCTCTTTCACTTTGTGTAACTCTCTTACAACTTCCTCCAATATTTCCTGATGAGACAAAACACAAGTCAGCTGCTCAGAATTTCCTTCTAACTGATGGAAGAAAACGCAAGTTTAACATGGTTGTGCTTGTTCCCCGCCTCTGCTGACAGTCAGAGCCTAGCACTACCAACAGCTGCATCAGCGTTCCCAGGCCAAAGGTGCAGAAGATGCTGGTATAGCTCTTTGCATATTTCTGTACAGACATCTTGATAAAATAGCATTGAGATTGTGCTCTCTTGCTGCTCACCAGTTAGCCCTTCTCTAAGTACCTAGTTATAGAGGAAATCAAAGGACTGAAGAGCTGTTTTGCTTGTACAGCGCATGCATGGGGGAAAATGGGTAGCTTGTCCAAAATCTTCAGTGTGAAAGACCTCTTCACTCACCTGTTTCATTCGATCAAAATCTAAGGCATCCATAGCCACATCATTGCTGCTGCTCACTGGCTTCATCCTTGAGAAATGGGAGAAAAGCATAGAAAAGCCAGTCAATTCCCTGCAATGATCACTAAGCTGCACCTACCTGATGATGTGTATGAAATCCACCCAAGAGCAGGTGCACCTATGTTTGAGCACTGGACTGGAGGCTCCCTCTTGTGCAGCTCAGGAGTGTTGGGCAGCCACAGAGCAGTACTGCTTCTGCTTGCACAACCTGACCCACAAAGATGCTGCCTTCTACAGCAGACATATTGGAGAGAGTGCAAAGACTGAAATGAAATGTAATTGTCTCTTTTGTGTGCGTGTGTGTGTGTGATTTCAGGCTAGAAAATGTTGAGATGTCCTCAGGGGATAAAGCCTGGTTTAAACTGTATTTTTTACAACATTTGCAGTTCACAACCAACATATTTGGTTTTCTCTTATATGCTGCTTTCTGCACAACTCTGTCTTTGCCATCCAGGCTATAACTCGGTGCTAAAGTAATAGTGGAATACAGGTTACAAAAATATGATATGGAAAATAATAGCCCTGTAATCCTTTGCTTTTAAGGCCTGAGTCAAGCAGAGGTTGTTGATAGCACATTTCTTGACCGAGGAACAAAACCAGTCTGGCCTTAATGGCTAGTACACATGAGGTTATTATTCCTCCAGGATGTGATTAGTCAGTGGGTTGAACTCTTGAGAATAGCTGTTAAAATACATGAAGAGAGCAGAAGCTGCTTGACTTTCTCTTTTAAATCAGTAGCTCTAAACCATAAAACAAAACAAAACAAACTAAAAAAGAAATCCCCCCCCAAAACAACAAACCGTGCTATATCATTTGCAGAAAAGGCTTCAAATAACTTTGTCATCATTTCCGGGTACAAACTGAGGCAGAGATTCTGCCAGTCCTGAGGGTATGCTTGGTATTGACCCTTTCTTGGGAAAACATTAGCATCACATACTACCTCACAGCTAAGACGGGAATTAAGACAGATACAAATGCTGTCAAACTGAACAGGAATGGAAACAGGTTATTACCACTGAAGCCTTTTGAAACCTGCCCCACTTCCCCCATAGAAGTCATTTGTGCAAGAAAAGACTGCTCCAGGTGTTAAACTAAGAAAGGTTCTTTTTTCCTACAGAATTCCTTCTTCTCCCAGGATGGCGGATAGTTAGTGAAAACTTGATGTCTGCTTGAAATAGCCCACATTTCATTCCCATTTCCCAGAACAATGTCTTTCTGTATCTATTTGGAAACTCGCACACATTTCCTAGAACCAACGTGTCCTGTTAGTTTTAGGAGAGCTGGAGAGAATATATTTTGCTCTGATAACACTGGTGCATCTCCTCTGAATGTTTGGGTGGGGTGTGTTCCAGCATCTTTAACACTGTACCAAGAAGTGCATACAGTTGCCACTGCAGACTCTGCACTGTTGTATACAGAACAGCATAAAATAAAAGGGATGTCTCTTTGCAGTGAAGGTTAGATGTGTAAGTCTGTGTTCTACACCCTTATTTAGCTTGTCCATCCATTTCAGTGTTCAGTACTGCAGTAATACTGGATGGTCCTGCACCAGCACTGTAAGCCTTTTTTAGCTGTCTAACATAAAACTTGATCTCCGTCTCTGGGGATAAGAAATTGGGTAATGATATTCCAGCTTAGCTATTCTGACCAACAGATACTTGCAGAGTTCTACATGAGGCTTCTTGCCTCTTGATATCTGCCAGCTTTTGCAGCCCATGTTTCTGAATGCCCTGTAGGTGGTTGTGCTTTTTTTACAGCTCAATGTTGTTAACTTATCACACCAAGCTTTGCACTCCTTTTCCATGCACCTGCTGCATTTGCATGCAGCACTCCTTCCTCCCAGTTTCAAGCTCTTCACATAATTTCTGCCTTTGCTTTTGAATTTCTGCAGAGGTTGGACAATGGAAAGGTCTCCTAATGGCAGGGTCTTCCTGAACCTGCTGTAAAAAGATGCTGCAAAATCTGCCTTCCATGTGGCACACTGCCAAGCCTGTGCCTATGATTCAGGAGCATGAACACTTTAAGCACTTGCTTAAGTGCGTTTAATGCCTATGAGCATGTCCCCACCTGAGCAGAGGGATATTTCCATGGAACAAGTCTTTGACATGACACACTGTACCTTCACACTTTTTGCAGTGATAAAGCAGACTCTAAGAGAGTGAGTAAAAGACGTGACAGAAGATGAACATTAGTGTTGAATGATGGGATTAGCCAAAGGACAAGCCAAGACAGTTAAGAAGCCAGGCTGTTAGCCAGTACCTAGAAGACACGTGGGATTGTGTGGGGCTCTTAGCGTCACAGCTCTTCACCACTGATGGATTTCTACAGCAATGGAATGAAACAAGACATGAGTTGTGCAAGTGCCACGCGGACAGCATGACCATCCCAACTGCTAGCCAGCCTCAGGGACATCCCGTGCAGCTCACCTAGAAAGTAATGAAGATACAGGCTTTTCAACAGAATTGCTCCTTTCCCATGGCTTCTTCCCAGAGTCTGAAAGACAAAAATGAAAAGTTAGTTTATTCTTTTTTCTCTAATGATAAAAATATGCTGAAGTTCATTGTCCTATACAGCTGCTTTCATTCACTGAGGATGACTAACTAAGAAGGATCCAGGAAAACAGGATTACTGAATGAGTGTAGTTGTGTACATTACAGAGAAAGCATGGGAAAAGGCTGCTTAATAATTCTTCTAATTGGGGACTGGGTAGTTGAACAATACTAAAAAGACATGGAAGTGGAACAGTAGGAGGGAAAGCATAAATCACTTCTAATATGAAATAAGATCTCTTGCTGCAAGTCTTGTTTAATTCAGTACACTTATTTGTATTTAAAGTTAAACAATCTTAGCGTTTTTGTCCGCATAGTTTGCAAGAGAATCTAAAAACCAGCCAATGAGACCCCCACTATGCGAATCTCCACAGAGAATTTAATATTGTGCCCTCACTTCTAACTCGCAGAACATCCCAAAAGCTGCACTACATATCCCGTGCTACTGAAAATGCTCACTGTCCTCCCCATCTCCTGCTATGCCAACAGTCTAAAATAAATGGAACTGTTTCAGAAGCTTGAAGAACACACAAAGATTTGCTCCTCTATGAGGTTCTAAAAAGTTCTTTAAAAGAATTGTAGGCACTCCTAGGAAATCTCTAGATCATGCTACTCATTTCCATACACCTTTCACTTGCCTCGTTCCCCTTCCCTTGCAAAGCAAGCAAATCATGGCTTTGCTCCAAAAGCAAGCTGGAATGGTTAAATACTCATTCCCTTGGGAGAGATTTCTTTCAGCATTTACGAAAGCAAATGCTGACACAAGGATGAATCTGACTGTTGGTTTGCAGCTTATCTACTCAGTTATTTCAACTCATCATGGGAAAAACAGATTTTGGTAGCTCCTTAATGTCACCTAGTAACTCTCAGGATCAGGCTTACTACTAGGTTAAGGAAGGATAACAGTATGAGAGTCAAACCCTAACTGTATAAATCAGGATGACTACACTATCAAAAGTAAAATAATACAGCTTTTTGCTCTTAGATTTAGGTGCAAAATGTTGGAAGAGACAGATCCTTAGCTACATGGCTGGGCCTCCTTAACTAAACTGGCTGTACTGCCATTATAAAATCATAATTTCTTGCTGAGTACAGTTTTAAAAACAATAGACATTTGGGAATTTTTCCGTTAGTTACTGCTGTTGCCCTTAGAAGCAGGATGATGGAACCCAGAGTCTAGAGTTGGCAGAGATGACTTGGTTAAGAAGACAACTACAGCACGAGCAGTTCTATTGAATACCTGACGAATTTTGCTGCTGCTGGGCGGGACCTCGTGTACTGGGTGAAGGAGAGGTGCTAGCATCATCCTACAAAGAGAAAATCAGGACATTACTGAATTTAGGAGATGAAGTGCAGAGTCCTCTTCTAGTCTGGAGACCAGCTGCAGCACAGGTGGTGAAAAAGCAAGTTTCCTCCAAGCATGACCAACAAGCAATCCTGCCAAGGTATGGGCTCAAGTCCATTTAAGCTTCAACCTTTCTCTCTCTTTAGCATGGCAAAATAAACTTTTAAAGATTGTTTTCCTCTAAATATCGCCACCTTTTCATGATTCCACTGAATCATTCTCATCCCAGAACCACATTCAACCAAAGAGCTCTGAAGTACTGGCTGCTGTTGTCTGAACACAAACCTTCCATTTCTCAAATTTAGAAACTCTATAAAGAAATTGAGACATCTGAAGAAACAGTAGGTCAGATTTCACCTCTTTTTTTTTTTTTTTTTTAGCCCAGGACAGCCACTGGTACCAGTGAGAATAGTCCAGGTACTAACAGAATCAATATTTATCAATCAATACTCATCCTTAGTAGAAGACTGAGTACTGCATCATAGATTTGAATGCTTTTTCTGGGATTTGTGTGTGATAGATCATAAAAGAGTTTTACCTGTATGTGTAACATCACTATTGCTCAGCAGAGCTCAAAACACACTCAGGGAAAGCATTAACAGTGTATTGTGATACAGAATTGCACCCAGTTTGGCAGAAGCAACCCCAATTTAAGAGTGTTCTCAAGACACACATTAAACCAATGTTCTCTAAATCACCTTTTTAAAAAAAACTGGTGCTACTGAAAAGCAAAGGGATATAAATGCAGACCTTCAAGGAGATAAAAGATGGGTCATCAGGACAGCAAAAGTTGAACAGTTAGAAGTTAAATGGTGCCTTTCATCTTGGAGTATATAGCTGAAACCAGCTTTGAGGCAATGACTCCATAGCAGGTTCAATAGGGAAACACCATACTTGAAGCAACCATTGAGGAACATGCAAAACAGAACTACTTTTCTCCTTAAAAAGTGAAAAGTGCTTATTCTTGCTCCTGCTACAAACCTTTTGGACTGGGGTGAGATCTGCATTTTCCAAATTAATTTCTTACTGAACAGCTGTTACTTTGTCTTTGAATGGAATATCTCTGCATAGGTGATATGAGGCACATGAACTTGCAGCCACGGCAGAGCCTTCACAAGGCTACTGGCTAGCAAGAGAAAGCCATCACATGGGAAGGGACAACATCAATCCTGGTCTCTCTTGAAACTCAAAGATCTTCCATGCCTTATCAGTTCAGCAGGTAAAAGAGTGTTTTAATTTGCATAGTGAGCTCAAAATTGATGCATCAAGCTCAGTGCAAAGACTTTGTCAATGAAAAACTCTTGTTTAACTGCTTTTGTGGACAACATGGAACAGCTACAACAGAAATGAATCAAAGTCCCCAAAAGCTGTCCAAATTCTGTCTCCTATCAGTGTAAGTATCATGAACATATATTTTAACTTCTGAATAGCCTAACGATTAATACATTGTTTCTCCTTTACTGCCCTCCCCTCAACCCTCTCAGAGATTTTATGTGCACTGTGGGGTCTGAAGAGAGAGAACTGTTGCTTTGCATGGAGGGTGACAATCCAAAGTTACACCACATTGCCGATGTTCAGCTTAACCGAAACCACAAATTTAAAATATGAAACATGAATTTGACCTCAAGTTGACTTGCATCTTGCTGAAGGGCAATAATGTACTGTATGCTACAATACTCAGATCATGAGAAAGTGCCTATCAACCTGGTTTGGACAATACCTCACCTACAAATAAGGCGGCAATTCTTATTTATAGGGTGCTGTTTCCTGGAAAGGTGGAAGTAGCTACATTTAGTTTTTGATTGAATGCACAAATCTGTTCCTGGACCAGCACTACTTGTCATTGAAAGCCACCCACAGAGAATGAGCACAAGTCTTTGGCTCACAAGGCTGCACATCAATAATCTGCAAGAGCACAATGGTGAGGAGTTTCCCACTTACGTTTTGGCTTTCCTCCTCCTTTTTGTCAGTTGGTTTGTCTGACTGCGATGCTGCTTTCCTCCTGTGCAAAAGAAGGTAAGACAGGACACACAGTCAGTCCTCTAGAAACACCTTCCATGTAGGAAGGCTGATTCAGGCTCTGGTGGGAATTATTTACTTAGTTCATCGTAGGGAACGTAACAAAAACTGGATACGTTCAGTTGTGCAGGATTTTTATGGAGGTGAGGACTCCAGAACTCACTAATATAACTCAGTGAGAGGGGCAACAGTATCAGACAACATCTATCAAAGGAACACAGTGCGAAGAGCATAACGATATGTGTCCAAGGGGAGGAAGGAAGTGCAGCTGGGTAGGAAACTGTCTAAGAAAGGGATGGCTTCTCTCTAGGGCTCATGAAGTGGTGGATTCTTCATTCTGCATAGGAGTGTGAAGGTTTGGGAGTTCCCCGCCCCTCCCACACTTTGCAAAAATGACCCAGACTAGAACTCAGATGACTGGAAGTTAAGGACTGAAGCTCTATTTACAGCTCAGCACAATGTACAAGCAGAGATATACACTATACACAGAATATTTACAGAAATATACAAGTAAAAGGTAATACAGCAACACAACTCCCCTCCCAGAAATCAGAGACCCCAGGAGGGGCTCCCAACCATCCTTCCACCTTCTCCCCACCCCTGTACCTTACCCCAAGGTTTGCCTTACGTGCAAGGTAAATTAGGAGGATCGACCAGGGCGGGTTAGAGAAAAGTGGTTAGTGAGGATTAATCGGCAGAGGAGCCAGAGCCAGAAACTACTAGATCCCCCAGCAGCTGCTGTACCCAGCCCGTGACAGAGAGAGACTCACTTATCTATATGCTTTGGTTATTGTTCCCAAACAATTCTCCAGCAAGCGTATGAGTGAAGTAGACATCATGATGTTTTCCTTTCACAGCCTATAGTGTAATCTTCTCTATTAAAATATTCTAATTAGCCTCAAACCAGCACAAGGAGGAACAACCCAGAGGGGTTTCTGAGGATCTGTCCAACCCTCCTGTAAAGTGTCTCAGATGGGTATTTCAGTGATGTCTCTTCTCAGTCAGATTCAACGTAATTTTCCCACCCATTCTATATCCCCACATCCCTGTTCCTATCCAGAGAACAGGCTGTGGCAGTGCTCCCGAGTGATGGGAAGATGGTCAGAAAAGTCCTCCAACCCAGGTCCATCCCCACTAGGAAAGATCAGGTACCATTTCTGCCCAGTCAAGTCCCTGATTTCCTCCAGGGTGGGAAAGCTGTGGCTGGAGATCTGGAGTCACAAATTGTGTGCACCAGCCTGGGCTTTCAAGTGCCTTTGGTGAGTGATGGGCAATTACTGTTGTCTCAAATCTTATTCAGCAGCAGAGCTCCTGAGTCCTGTAGTCTCAGGACTGACAGTGTTGGTGGTGCCCACAGAAGTTGAATGAGGACCTGAGACACTTCTGCTTTCCAAGGACAGGCAAAACTTTCTGAGAAGCAAGTGGTTAAGGGCTGCAACACATCCACTGGAGCAACTGGACAACATGAGAGTAAACAAAGATGCAGGCTGTTTAACATTGGAAAATGGAAGCAGCACTTAGAAAAGCTTCTGAGTTTCAAAACACTGACATAAGTTTGTCAAAGCATTTTTTTTTTTATCACTGGCAAAAAAAAAGCCTCACTAGATACACAATTTGGAGGATTTGATGTAAATTTGATGAATAATCTGATGAGCAAAGCACATGCATGTGTTTGCTAGGCAAATGTGGGAATTATTTCTAGATATTCAGATGATTAATAATTTTATTAGGTCAGCAATATTTCATTATAGTCCTTCTCTAATATTACTTGATTCTTCCAAGGGAAAAAAAGTTCTAACAATTACAAATCCGAGCAAGGGAAATATTTGCCAGTGCAAGAAACCAATGTTAGATTTATATCCTGCAACAAACTTAACTAGTCTAGAAATAATAATTGCTTGTTCATTATTCTGCTTGCACTCCAGTCCTGGAGCAAAGAACTGTTCTCATGGGGGCACTAAACTTTGAGTGATATTGTTTTATACCACTTGAGCTCTCAGAACTGTCTTCCTCTGTTACTTACCCAGCATTACACATGTTCCCTGTTTCTGCTCAGAAAACAGCCCCTGAATCCTATGCTTATTGCTCAGTGCTCTCCGTATTGAACACAGTCATTTTAAAAACCGCATCTTTCTTACCTCCTGGCTACCAGCTCAGTAAGAGCAAACTGAAACACAACACCAGGTTATTTCCTTTCTGTGTGTCATCACACATGAAGAGGGTTTTGCAGCCAATATAAGTCCTCTCACTATCAGTTTTACAATACGTTTCCAGACTGCACCCTTGACTGACACTTTTGTATTTCCAATTACTTCCATAGCTTTGTGAAGCAAAATTTAGGAGACCGTTCTCTTGTTGTCAACTCCCAGGAAAGGATTTGTAGCTGCTATTTTTTAAAGTAGAGGCAGCACACTGCTTACAGCAGTACAGGTGCTATTGTTAAGACAGTGAGAAGATTCAACCCTGAACATCTAAAGAAAGACACCACATCCCACTGCCAAAAGCCACACTGGGGCACATTTAGACTAGAAATACAGAACTCTGTAGTACACCTATTTCCAAGCACATGAGTTGTCCATTTGTCTTGCTTGCTTGAACAGAGCTAGATAGCCACAGCATCTGGTCACCAAACCATACTTGGCTTACAGACATCTACCACTTCAGCAAAGTCAGCTTTGCTATGTAGCAGCACAAAATACATCAGAAGATAAACCAGAGAATAGCTATCTATATCTATTGAAGTATTTTACTTCTGAAAACAGAGAATATAATCTACTTGGTATTTTACACTGCTGCTAACTTTACAGTTTTGTATGCATGTTTTCCAAAAGATTACACCAACAGACCATGTTCAGAATTCCTTCCAGGACATGGAGAAAACTTGGAATCAGACCCTCTGAACTGGGAACTGCTTTTATCTTATACAACATTATTTTAAAACTGCACCTGTGTGCACTATACAATTGTGCCCACTCATCATTATTTTACTCAGCCTTTTCTTTCACTATTCATAAGTTAAAGTCTTTAGAACTAAAACCAAAAACATTTAACAGTAGGAACTTGGGAGTTACAACTTGACAGAACATTACTGATGGAATCAGTAGGGAAAGAGAAAGCAAAAATAATTTGAATAATTGAGTGCTTTTCAACAGCTGATAGCTGTGCTCACTTTAGTGGAGAATAATTAGCTAGACTGTCTGAAACACACCAACAATTGATAATAATATAACTGCCAAGATGTTGTCCTTTTATTGTACTAATGTTTGTATTTTGGGGCTGATGCGTTAACATCAGGAATGTTAACGCATTAAAGAATGATTTGTCTGAGTTCCTTTCATAGTTTACTCTTTCCAAACACAGTAAATACGAAATAGATCTGGTAAAGTGGCATAACCCCAGAGAATGTATTTATCACCCTCTTTGAAGGTTACCACACTGCAGGATTTGGTACAGAAACTCTGCCAGATATCACTGCTGCAACACCTACACTTTCATATTAAAGGCCAGGTGATGCTGGTAATTAATACCCATGCAGGACCTATAAAATTGCAAAGAAGCACCAAATGTACCCACTGCTAACCCAAACACACAGAATCTTATTCCATGGTTTGCTGCAGGGCTCGTGATGGTTCTTACTTGATGTCTAAGTACAAACCTTTTTGCCAGTAATTTATTCATTTCTTCCATTAGTCCTCCTCCGCCTCCTCCACTACTTGTTCGATTGGCATCGCTCTTAGAGACCCCACTGGGGCTGGACCCTCCTGAACCATCTTCTGGCTTAAAACAGAAATAAACATTTGGATTAATGAAGTTTCACTTACAACCACACCCTTAATGATCAGTTTTCCTAATTACTAGGAGCAGGGATTGCAATTACAGCCCAAAACCAGAGACGGGTTTTGCCTTGGGAAGAAGACATGCATGGACCTCATTAAAACTGGGCAAGGCAAATAGGAGGGTAAATGATAAAAAAACCCACAGTGTTGTTTGTTCATGCATGGCTACACAAATCTCACCTAAGCAGACACCTACTGATGTGAAGCCAGTCTCCACTGGATTTTTGTAATGACTGAAAGCACTACCAAATAGTATAATGGTGGACTTTGCTGAAGTAATTAAATCCTGGCAACAAGAGAACTTGCAGCCATTTGTTAATTAACATTTTCTAAAAAGCAGAAATTCTACCAAACACTTCTTGCTCAGCTTTATTTGCACTACAAACTCACATTTAAAAGTTCACCTAATGGTCAGCTGAAGCGTGTTTCACCATGTTTCACGCTGGATTTGCAGACCATTACACCAGCTGAGTCAGGCTTTCCCGCAGCAGAGAAGAGCCCATCAGGGAGTCCCAGTGCCACCTCCTTACCCGTTGAACTCTCCTTAGTTTGGCACCAGCCAGAGCTGCTGCAAGCCCTGACACTGACCCATCTTCAGCGCCAGCTCCTTGGCCAGCACCTGCTGGCAGCGGGGGTGGCGGGGGTGGTGCAGCTCCCATGGGTGGTGGAGGGACTGGGGGTGGTGGTGGAGGTGGGGGCCCCCCAGATGAAGCAGGGATCACAGCAGCGCCACTGGGATGACCAGGTGGAAGTGCTGGGCCTGGAATGCAGAGAATATGAATTAGACATGAAGCATAATCTCCAGCCTGCGCAAAAAGTCATGTTCCCACTCCCAAGACCATGACCTGACTGCATGAGGAGTGAGCGATGCAAGGAAGCACCAAGCCCACAGAATAATGGGAAGCAGTGGCTGCATCAGCTACAGTTGTGTCCTTCTGCAAGACTGTGTCATTGATAAACTAGCCTTTCCTTTCGCTTGCCCCCTGGCTGGGGTAGCAGTTTATCCTATGCGGAAAGCAACACACAGCGCTTCCCAAGTGGCACCACCTTCTGCTTCTTTCATAGTTTTCTACATGGGGGTAATAAACTACATCAGGCAACTTTGTGGACTTCGGTCAATACATTACTTTCACCAGAAACATGTGCTACAGTGACACATCCTCCTTTCAACTGAACAGAAAGCAGGTGGCCTCAGCCAACCTTGCAAAATAATAGGGGAAGAATCCGGCTTCAAGAACCTCTAGGCTCATCAAAGTTCCTCAAAGCGGCAGCCTGTTGGAGGGCTGATGGTAGGTAATTCCATTGCAGTGTTTTGTCTGTCTGTAATGAGCCATTTGAGCAAACAGACCTCCCCAAGGGTATTTTGCCACGCTAACTCTTTCAGCACACACTGCTGCTGATTTCTCTTTACTGGTTTGGTTGTTCAGTAAGTGTTATTTTGAAAGACAGGTGGGTTTGGACATTGGAAAAGTGTATTTAACATTAGCAGCCTGGTTTTCTCCTTATCTAGGTTTTCTTACAATGCTGCCTTATTTCTGTGGTTAGTTCTTCACACTCTTAACTCTGTTCTTGTAATGAACCATAGCTGCTATTACACATACTTTAAAACATTTCAAGCTCTCTTTGGTTCACAAACATAATAGTTAGCAATTCATTGTGTGTACAGTTAATTGTAATTGCAAAACTACATCTACCTAATTAAAGGCCAGCCTAAGGCCAAAACTGAACTGAGTCAAAATAATGGACTGATGGGAGTTTAAAATAACTTTATTGAACTAAGTGGATTTCAAGGACTTATATCTGCTGAAGGACTAAGCCTCCAATGGTCATAATAGTATTTTAAGCAAAAAGTGATATCAAATGTCTCAGTTTTCTTCCTTTTCTAGGCACAGTATTTAAGCATTAGATGTGGCCATAAAAAGCAACGGGTCTAAAACACAAAACATACAATCTAAATTGCAAATAGGTATTATTGTAACTGTACTAACTCTGCAGGTCTTAGATAAGTACTAGAAATCAAGACCATATTTAAAATGGCAGACCTGAGCTCTTGATCTGTCTACAATGAAAAAGGTTTGCTGCAATAGTTACAGTGACAAACTATAAATGCAGTTTACACCAGAAATAAAATTTCTGGAGTGAGATAAATTACACAAGCACCGGAGATTCTGCACAACTATCACAAAATCCATGTCACATCTTTTGCTGGTAAGAGAAATACCACTTAAGAATACCACTTCAAATAGTATTGCTGCACAGACAACATGCCTATCACAGATGTGGCCTCCAGTTTTGGAAGAGCCCATCTGGTATGTTTGGGCCAGGTGAAAATAGGTTTTTTGAAACATGCTGTCAGATGTAGTTTGACTCTGTTGAATGATATGAACTCCCTAGGCTAATACAGTAAGAACATGCATTGCAACAACCCAGCTACAGGGGCCTGGTTCTGCAGTTTTCACTTTTTTTGCATTGCTTTTAGCTCAGAAGGTTCCTGGACCAGTCACGAGTCATGAGATTTTGCTACTTTGCCTCCTTGGTTTCAGAAATCACATCAGCAGGACCAGACTTGGGTCTCTCAGACCTTCTCCTAGTAGTCATGAGCAGTGCCAATGACGCTTTTTAAATAGCTGAAAGCTAAGGCTTTAAACAGGTTGCAACTCATTTGAAATTAGTACTTACTCAAGTGGGTAATGGTTGATGAAGTCATGTAAGGGGGGGTCCTCCTGGGCATAGTCACCTCAGATACAGCAGCGTTAGGGGGAGGCAATGGAAGACAATGTGACGTTGGCTGATACCACTGCTGTGGAGGATGCAGTGACGGATGGGAATATGGGGAGGGAGCCTGGCCAAAGAAGCTGGGGGAACTGGTGATGGTGGGCAGCAGGGGGGAGAGCGCAGCTCCTAGGTGTGGAAAGAAGAACCCATCTGCACTTTTCATGTGGGTCCCAGAGGGGCCTAAAACAATTTGTCCTTCAGGATGGCCATTGAGAGGTACATTTGCTGAGGTCTCCTGACCTGCTTTGTCTGTGGATTCCTTGACCCTGTCAGGAGGGACAGGAATCACAGGCAGGATGGTGGGGCCACGTGGTTGCTGGCCATCACCCCTATCCAGAGGTGATGCATTTGTGGCAGAGGAAGCAGAAGATTGAGGAGAGCATGAAAGAGAAGAGCGTCTGAGAGGTTGGTGAGAGGCAAAGGGAGAGTGAGAAGGATGGGGAGGTGGTGGAGACAGAGAGGTTTGCTTGATACCTGGTGTTAGGGTCCTGTGGTTTGTGTAGGCTGGAGGAGAGGAACCTGGTGTCATTGGCAGCTCGGAGGCCGAGTGCCTGTGCAGGAGCTGTGGGAGCTCTCTGCATCTCTGTGGGGAGTTGAAAGAGGACTGAGTAGCAGCCTTGGGGACAGCAGGTGCCAAAGAGACAGCGCCAGCATGACATTGGGGAGGAGGCACAGCACCCAAGGCAGGAGCAGTGCAATTACTGCTGGTGGGACTGCAAGGAGGAGACTGAGCCTGAGAAGGAGGAGCCTGAAGGGTGGAAACTAAAAGAACAGAAAAGACAAATGAAAAGAATAAGATGGGTATGCAGCAAAGAGTGAAACAAGGTAGAGCAGAATGGAGAAAAAGAAACGGTGAAGTAAATGCAAACAGAAACTCAAACAAAGCAAAGAGGAAAAGGTGTAGTCACTGGCCAGAGGGCTGCGCAGAGCAGGACCCTGGCAGCACAAGATGGGCTGTGTACTTCAGTGCTAGTAGAGCTCATCTAAGCTTCTTGTAAATCTGAGTCAGGATCACAAGCATCACCCTTGCACCATGGGCAGCTGCAAATGACAGTGGTAGCCACCTTGTAGCCAGGGACAGGACAGTTAGAATCCCCCAGAAGGCAGGATTTTGGCTATGTTCCCTCTGCAGAATAACATGCATTAACCTCTGCCCAAATAGCATCCAGTTTCTGTTGCTGACTAAGGTATGTGTGTATATGTAAGCTGTTTTCAAATCAAAACTAAAAAGTTCTAACAGCTGAGGAAAAACATTCCACTTATGTGGCCAGATTAACTGAAAAAATTTCCCTCCAAACACAAGATGGCCATCTTGGTTTGCTCACTTTGCCTTCTTTCAGAGAGGCAAGGCCATACTTTGTAGTTATGAACTATTCCTGTCATCTCTTCTCTCAGCTTAGTGTAACTTAATATGCCATAGAAGAGTTTTGTAAGCTCATTAAATATATATATTTTTTCCATTAAGCTCACAGAAGGGTCCTCACTTCATGACCACAAAATCCCCACCGAGGAGCATCCAGAGCTGTATTTTCTTCTGCACTGTGGCAGCACCTGACCTGGAAGATCCAGGACACCAAACCCTTTCTGCTGGAAATATGGACTCTTGCAGTGGCTGTGTTACCTCCTCTCCTCACATATGTGGAAGAAGCATGGCCAGGTGTCCTTGGTACATTTAAAATCTTCCTCAGCTGCACAAGTCATGTCAAGCGCAACACCTGTCTAGCTGTGCTTGCATGGTCCAGACCTGAGCCTCTGTGAAGCAACAAAGCCATGCCTAAATGGAAGCCCCTAGCTGAAAGTGCTTTAAAATATCATAAGTACTACGAGTTTTAGCAGTCTAGCTCTTGAATAGCTTAATGCAAAACCCAGCTACAGCTAGAGAAGACAAGCAGGGAGAGATTGTATCTGCTTCGTTTGATACGTGCCTGTGGTAGAGGTTCTTCTTTCCAGAGATTCCTGCCGCTGTTGCTGTTGCTCCATCACTTGTCTAAAACAGCAATGAAAAAAACCTTGGTTATTTTGTACTCTTTATAATTTTGAGTAAAAGATTTATACACTGAGAAATACTCAAGCTGTATGTCCCAGGTGGTGTGAGGCAGTTCCTCCCGGAAACGCTGATCCCATGACATGGAGATAGATTTGATTTCACTTGCCCTGACCACAGAAGAGACAGTACACACATTGGGGAAGTGTAACCAGGACATTCCCCTATACCTGGCAAACACTACAGGGGTTGCTTGAACCATTTCAGATAGTTCCCTAATGGACTCTGCATAAGGAAAAGCCAGTGCCCAAGGTCCAGGAAAGCACAGCAATCGTGCAGGTCATTAACCTGAAGTGCATGAAGATTGCAAGGAAAGAATAAGGAGTGGTTTGCATGAGATGGCACAGTCCTAAGACTTCTATGGGTCACAAGCCCAAAACAGTTGCAGTTAGAATGAAAACATAACAAGTTCGATCTGTGGTTAGGTGCTAACTACAAAATCTGTTTTGTCCAGCTGCACGGCAAAGCCATTTGTTGGCACTGGACAGCCTGGCTGACAGCTTGGCACCTCCTGCCCCAGCAGAGCCACCTCTGTTTCAGCCAGAATGGGGCCGTGGGTAGCACAACCACCAACTTTCCTTCACAAATGCTGATTATAACATCGTGCTGCTACTTTTTGGCACCCTTGCTCCAGGAACTGCTAGCTCCCGTGCTACCCAGGCCCGGTGTCCCGTAGGAAAATGCACTGCCAAGTCTTTTCCCGCGATCTCCTTTCCAGAGATGTGCAGTTCCCAGGGTCTATCAGCAGAGGTCTTCTCTCGCACGCTTTTGCACTTCAGCAGAAAGCTATCACTCCCACTCCTGTCACAAACCCACTGACATTTCCCTTGCTAAAAATATTGATAGCTAACAGCTAGAACATGTGCCAGGCTTTTTGTCATGTGCATGGATATGCACTAAAGATTTCGACAATACTAAAAGCACAACTCTGAAATTACCTTACTGAAGCACTCAATAATAAGGTTTATTTGTTTTCTTCCCCAAGGCCAAGTTTGCCTTGAATTTGTTCTAAATATGTTTGGGCCAGTCCTAGCTGCATAAAGACTTTTTTCTTCACAGCTTTAACTCATGGTCTGTAGAGTAAGGCAAGTTTAAGTAACAATTCTATTTTGACTCCTTACATAATATTTTAGAGAGATGTCCTTGCTACATTTTCACTTGTACTTTCCTGAGTCTGCAATTTAAAACAATACTATCCTATTTACATACCAAGTGAAGCTTTAGAAAGTAAAAAAAAAAAAAAAAAAGTCCAGAAAAATTAAAACTACATTATGTGGGAAAAAAAAGGTCTTAATTTGCAAAACAAGGCTCCCATATTTCAGTTCTAATTCAATAGATGAGAAAGGGAAACTCATGATTTTACCATGGAGGGATCCAGTCTAAATTGTTTTTCATTTCAGGACATGTGATTCATCAAACACTGGTAAATTCTGGAAAGCTATTATAAGCATCTATGAAAACTGCTATATGTGCAAAGAGGAAAACAGTTTTGAGGAACAGTCTGAGTTGGCTGATTCAACTGGTTTCATTTAAGCTACGACAATTTAAACCAAATTAACAGACATCTTTTCTCTGATATATACTCTGAATCTTCTTTGATAGTTATGAGATCAACACGTATGCAACAGCTTCAGTTGCACTGCTAAAATTTCAACTGTAAACACAGGTACTAAGAATTTCCTAAGCATATAATCCCCTACAACAGCTTAGCATTTTCTAGCAAAATTTGATGATAAACATCAACTCGACACATGCATTTTCCTCATTAAAGCTGTGGGCAATCCTAGGTTTATCTGGAGGACAGAGTTGGAAAACTATAGTCTGACAGACCAGGAAATAAATATGGGTAATATGTTTCTGAGTCGTTCAGAGCCACTGCAGAGCAGACAGAGGTGTGGCACGCTCCCCAAAATAAGGGTGAGCCACTGCCATTTGTCACTGGAGTTCATGCCAGCCCTGTCTGCCCTTGGGAAAAAACAGTTTAAATGTTGCCAAATACACCCTCCCACACATACTAAAAGGAGAAGATCTTACACCCTTAGGAAGTCAAATATATTGCAGAGGAACTAAATAAAGCCTTAGACTGTCACACCGTATGCAAGGAGTAAAGTACACGAGAAGACGTATTACACTGACTTAAAAATATATTCTTTTAACATCTGTGTAAAGGTCTCTAAAACAACATTTTAAACAGACACATTTGCAGGGTAGTTACCATAACTTCATTTCCTTGCCTGATTGTAAGATATTTTTAAAAAGCCAGTCCTAAAATTAGGCCTACTCTATGCTTAAGAGCCCATCAGCATAATTAAAGCTGAAAATCCTCTAGTGCAGATGCAGTAATATCTAAGTGCATCTACTGCCATAACTTGTTCCAGTCCAGTGGAGCAGAAGAAGCTTTCCCAGAACAATGTGCCCTGTAGCAGTAAAATAATACCTATCCAAAAGGGTTTTACTGTCTCTAAATGAAAAACGATAAATAAAATGTATTTTTTTCTCTACCATAGTTAAACTGCTCGCACTTTAAATATAACAGACACCTAAATTTGAGGTCTGAGTTGCATGTGGTCTAAGAATCAGTGATTTCCCCTGGTTAATGAAGAGCTGGATCTGTCCTTTCAGCCAGGGAGTGTGGACAAGTAGCATCCCCCTCTGCTTTGAGTGAACAGGAGCATTCCTCTTTGCTAACATTCAGAGCTATTCATAAAGGCACTGGGAACCAGTTTCCCTACAGTTTTTGAGATGGAGAGAATCCCGAGTACCTACCACAGCCTGGGTAATGGCCTATGTGTGGCTTTGTATAAGGATTAGTCAGAACAGCAGCCCTGGAGCATCGATGCAACAATACAGCCCAACACTTCACCACTGACGTTCCAGGACCATAAAAACACTACATAATCCACAGGGCCAGGGCAGACCCTGGACTCTGCCTGATTACAAATTGCACTTATAAAAGAGGGTTGGGCCCACTGAGTCCCTGTCACATCAGACAACTTTGGACTAAAATCCTTACAAAGCTATTTAGTAGCTGAGCCCAACATTGGGCCAAGTCCTCCAGAGAGCCAAGCACACTTGTTAACCCTCCTCTCATTACAGAAGCAACGACAGACACCTCATTTAAGCAATGTCAACACCAAACTTTGGGCAGCCATAGGTCCTGCTGATTTGTGTACTTTAGTGCACTGCTGATGAAGTGGGTAGCAGAAACACACATTCAGTGGATATGGGGAACCAGGGTGCTTTTCGTTGTGTGCACAAGCCCATACTTTAACAGAGAAGCACAAGCCTGGCTAAGCAGTGCTGTTGGCATGGGCACTGCTGATGCTGGGCACACAGATCACAGTTTTGCCAGCACAGATTACTTCCTGGTCAAACTAGAAGACTTAGCAAAGGAAGCTGAAGCTACTGTTGCTACAGGGATTTCTATGGCTCCTACAGGAACGTGGGCTGAATCAGCAAAGGTGAAATGAGATGAGCCTCATAACTTGATTATGGAGACAGGCATATAAGGATAGACATTTCTGTTCACCTTTTCTCTGATGTCAAGGAGACCACTCCTAGCAGTTAGAGAAATGGCCATGTGTAACAATGGCACTATGTCTAGACTAAAGGTAAAAAGTATATGACTTTATTCTTTCATTTATAACCTTGGTTTAGAGAAAAATATTGATGAAAGGAGTGGCACATGATATAGAAAAGAGACATATGCAAAATGGGCATAAGCCATTACTGAGGGTGTATGTGGTCTGTCCTGATCTAAACCAGGATAAGATTATGCTTTCTTAATGTGCTTGAGAAACACACATTCAATAAATTACCATTAAACATGTTTTGTCTTTAACTCTGAACACCAGCAAGCTTCACATTTGCCTTTGACTGAAAAGCTTACCTAGGGCTTTGGTTCACCTTTTAAGAAGTCATTACAGAAACATTACTTGCGGGGAGAGCTCAGAGTGATCTTAAATCTGGTACTAGTAAAAAGAGCCAGTGCTTATTGATGAACAAGGACTGTACATTAATCCAAGCTACAAATCACAACTCTACCATAATTGATTAACTCCACTTACCTTCTCTGTGTTTCCATCTCGTCTGGAGATGGCCCATTCTGGACCTGGCGCTGGGCAGCTGGACCTACAGAAAACGTGAGAGAATGCTATTAGGAAAGCAAATGTGACTGACTTTTTCAAAGCCCAGTGTCACTCAGAATAATTGTTTTTCCTTCTTACTGCGAGAGAAAAACCTCAACAATTATTGTCCTTCCTCTATTTTGTTATTAATTCTTTATTTTGCTCTGAGACACATTGCCTCCTGTAAACTTTCAGAAAATAATGATTAAACACGTGAGCAGATTTCTACAGAAACTTGACATCATGGTAGCTAGACACTAATCCCTTGGCAAGTGTGAAGACCCATGGGGCTGCAAAAGTTGTCCTGCAGAAGGACAGTCCATCATACTGAGATGCATTTCTAACTTCTGCAGGGTTCAGATCTAACATCCCTGGATTATTCTTCTTCTGTACAGGAATTCAGTCGCAGTGCTCAGTTTGTGACCAGATATGCTACCCAGGGCTGCTCTGGTGCTGAGACGACACCAAGAAGCTACCTGAAGACAAGGAGATAAAAAAATTAACAATCCTTTTACAAAGGTGCCTTTTCTTTTTACAACACTGTCACCCTTCTGCTTCTGCAGGACACACACTGGGCTTTCACTGGCATCCACCAACAAAACCCAATTATGTAAGTCACTATTTAAGTAACATCTCTTCTCTTGACTCTGATAATTTAATTTCTGGTCTTGGACATTTAATCAAGCACACTGATCCTATATGGCATTTTCAGAAATAAATAATTATTCTGAAAATAAAAACCAATTGTTGGTAACATAAGATATGGTGGTCTTGCATTCTGTGGAAAGAGGATCCTTTCGCTGATTTGACAAGGTGGGTTTTAACTGGGACTAAACAGTTTAAAGTTCTATTAAATGCAAAAGCAATTTTCCTGATAAACAGCTCTGAGAAGTAGATCAGTTGTATGCAGGAAATCATTATGTCATCTTATTTTTTTTCATTCTCAAATGTGAATTTTCATTCTTTTAAAAGTTATCCAAACCCAGAAAATCACAGCGAAAAACTCACAACCCCAAATATGTCAATCAAAAATTGTTAAGGATATTTCTTTCTATTTTCTGTGCATGTTTCTGCCAGGTAGAATGTCATCTGAAAACAAATTTAGGAAATATGACTGTGTGAAAACCAGAAAGATGGCAGATATGCATTGCAGTCAGAATTTCCAGAGTATTGACTGATTCTGATGAAACTGCATATTTTAAAAATAAGTTTAAGGACTAGTATGTGCAGAAAGGCAACAGAGCACTTTCTGAAAATCAGAAGGCATACTCCAGTTTGGGATATCACAAACACAGAGCCAGTGACTGCCACTGAGGCAAAAGGACTGACTTTTAAAAATGTTTTAGGACAGGATATGAAGCGGCGTCAGCTCAGTCCTTAATCTCCTGACAGCTTAATATTGTTCATAACAGGCCTTTGCAAACTGTTTAGACAGAAATGCCATATTTTGTAAAGATCACACAAAACAGTGATTGGTGGGGAGAGGGTGATGTTTTGGAAGCCAGGCTTGGGAAAAAAATTAGCAGGTATTTGGGAAGCACAGAGCAGGAGGCTCATGTGCAAGGAGTTTAAAGTGTAAGAAGGATGTCATACTAGTGCGCAAACACTCATCCTGTACATTTTCACTGCTGAAGCGAACCTGTGAGTGAAGTAGATGTAACCATTGTTTTCTTTTCACACCCTATCATCTAGTTTTTCTCATTAAATTATTCCAGCTACCCTCAAATGAGCACAGAAGGCCAGAGCTACACCTTCACAGCAGTTACAGTTAACTGAATTTAAGCTTCTTCTGAACACAGTAGGAAGACAGGTAAGGTCTAATCCCCAATCTGTGGAACTGGACCAGACTCCCCACAGTTAGCAGTGTCACTGGCCTGGACTCTGGCTTTGGTATGTGCCAATAACACCCATGTTCTCTTGTGCTTATACACGTACCTGTGAGATACTTCAAAAAGCAGTTTTATCAGTGAAAGACTTTCAAGTTTAAGTCACTTATACATCCCTCACAAGGTAACGAATTCTCCACGTCAAGCCTTAGCTCTGCCCATGACTGCATATCATTTCATCATGAGAAAAATCCCCTTGTATGAAGTCTTAGAGCATCATCACACAGAAGTAAGCACTTGGCTTGAAAGAGGACTAAAAGTGGTCACAAACATGAACAAGAAAGGCTAGAAGACAAGGCAGCAGAAAATAACCCAGCTGTTCCCTGGCAATAAATCATGTCACTCATGGATCTAATGATCCCATCTTAATCAGGTACTTTGGCCAAATGTCCAGAAAAATGGCAATGTGGACAGTTTGACTAATACTAGAAACACAAAAGGAATCAAGACCAGACTGTCAGAAACACACCAAAAAACCAAAGACCAAACGTAAGTCCTTTTTCTTGTGGGCACTGTTATGAACTGGCTATGTGTGTTTAAAATCAAACGAATCCAACCAAGTAATTTTCAAAAGCAGTTTAAAGAAATGTTACAAAAAACATATGGAAGTTGGGGTTGTTTTTTTATCACCTGGAGTTTTCTCAAGTTGATCTTACATAACAGGCAGGTAAATAATAGAGCATATGAGTCTACAGACAAGTGTATCTTTATGTGCAGCACAAAGGAGTTCTAGTAAATTCTTTAAGTTTGCTTCTTAAAGCAAACTTAAGTGTTGGAGCGGGTCCAGAGGAGGGCCACAAAGATGATCAGAGGGCTGGAGCAGCTCTCCTATGAGGACAGGCTGAGACAGTTGGGGCTCTTCAGCCTGGAGGAGGCTTCAAGGAGACCTTAGAGTAGCCTTCCAGTATCTGAAGGGGGCCTATAGGAAGGCTGGGGAAGTATTATTTACAAGGTCCTGCAACGACAGGACAAGGGGCAATGGGTTTAAACTGGCAGAGGGGAGATTTAGACTGGATGTTAGGAGGAAGTTCTTTCCAGTGAGGGTGGTGAGACACTGGAACAGGTTGCCCAGGTAGGTCGTGGATGCTCCCTCCCTGGAGGTGTTCAAGGCCAGACTGGATGAGGCCTTGAGTGACCTGTACTAGTGGGAGGTGTCCCTGCCTATGGCAGGGGGTTGGAACTAGATGATCCTTGAGGTCCCTTCCAACCTTACCATTCTATGATTCTATGATTCTTTTTCCCATTATATATGTGTATGCTTGCGTGACTGAGGTCATACTTGAAGCTAAATATATAGCTCCCGGATGTAACACATCTGCAAAAGGAGCACTGGCTTTAAAAAAAATTGTGATACACTAAATAATCAGGGAAGACCTTAAGTCAATTTAGAAAACTGTACCGGAAATTTTTTCCCTCACTTCACTGACATAACTTAATTTCACTCTCTTATATAAGGATAAGTTCCATACATTAACAGCCCTTTCTGCATTAGGGACTCCATTGGATTGTTTCAGCTGGCAGCATTTTGTTTTTGATATTATTTGGTCATAGTGAAAAATGTCCTTAAAGTGAAGCACATAAAGTTCCTTATTATGTTTTGAAATTGGCAATTTCTTCATAGTTTATGTAGAAATGTCCTCCTCTCTTGGCAGACAAAACCAAAATAATAAAAATCAGAGGAAAAGAAGCTACCTCAAAATGACTCAGAAAATAATCGACATTCGAAAACTTGGGGATTTTAGTGGTGAGAAATCTGCAGATATTTTTATTGGCACATTAATTAAAAAAAAAAAATCAGATGCACAGGGTACACAATTGTATGGCTCCTAAAATGCTTTAATTCTTTCTCTTGATATCTCGAGATGTGTAACAATTAGTGTTTCCTGAGTAATAAATAATTTCTCTTTTACAGGTTCGGATTTCTTTCTCACATCAGCTAGAGCAAGACATCGTTCATTTATCTAAATCTTTTCCAGACTTATTTTTCTTCTATTTTACCACTTACCAGTAGTGAGACATTGAAGAAGTGAACTGTCTTCACTTCATACCCAATCCTAAGATATTTTTAATGCCCTCTTCTGCACGGTAAATTAATTTTAGCACAATTTTCTCGTCAAAATGCTTTAGAAGTGAATTACCCTAACAAAGCTAGAAGGAAAAAAGAGGCAAGGGTGAACAGAAGACGAGGATGAAGCTGTAGTAATAGGTAGTTCATCCTCTCTTCCGTGTAAAACAAGCAGCAGTGGAGTAAAAGTTGGTAAGATAATGCTGAGGAAAAGCCTAGACATGCTGCAGAGGTCAGTCACTATCTGTGGGAACACAGATACATGGTTTTGTGTTCCTGCAGAGGCTTATATTGATTAGAAGTGATTTGAAAACAATTTGAGGAAAGTTATATGTGGATTTTTCCTGGGATACCAGGCAGTTCAGAGCAGTCACACTTTGCTGCCAGTGAGTATACAGCTCTTCTTGTCAGCAGCGGGAAAACACATCGATTCTATTTGGTACTACTTGTTTTGCTTGCATTTTTCATGACCATAAGAAATAATTCCTCCTGGCACCCTGCTTGTGATTTTCTTCAAACCAATATTTTTTTCTATAGCAATATACAGCCCTAATTCACAAACCTTAAAGAAAAAGGTTAGATGCTCCTTGTTTTGGCAACCAAGATGAAGCCTGAGGGTGGCCAATACACTTACAAATCCAAGCCAAGGTTTCAGGTCTGTTTGTTGCCAGAAATATAAATTCTGCTAGATTTCCACACTTCCCTCCCCACACCCCCACCCAAGTCTAGACTTCCCAGCAGACCAAAGCATACCACCATGAGATGTGAAGTCTGCAAACAACTTCCATCTCTGTAACAGTGGAGCTTCTTGCTCTCGTATCCTTAAGTTTGCTACTAACATATTCAGCTAAAGCTCATAGAGATACTGAAGGCAGCGATTATTTTTATGCTTGGTTCTATGTGTATGCTTTCTTGTGCACATACAGTAGGCCTCTGTTTGAGGGTTTTTGAAATTCAAGTGGATTTCAAGGTTTACTACCTCTCCACAATTTTAGATATTTCTCAGACCTGAGCAGATATGAACAGTATGTGTTCTGTGTGACAGCATCTTCACTTAAACATGCTTTCTGAGTTCCCTTCTGAGCTGCCTTGACAACTTTTGGGAACAGCCTTACAGAGAAAAAGCACAATAGCCAGGAGAATCAGTTTTACTACTGACCCATTTGCAGCTTCACTGCTGTTGCAGTCTACATTTTTAGCAATTAACTAATGCAATAGACACACAGCAAATGTTGGTGTTTCTTTGTTTTGCTGCTCTGCAATAATTAACTGTGCTTTTATACCAGCATGTTGCAATTCATCTCAAGGCACAATTTACAGAATATGGATGTTTTCTAGGTTTGCTTTTTCTCCTCCTGCTCAGCTGCCCCAGCACTTGCTCGGCCCTTCCCCAGTTGTCCCTAAGAATGGTGATGGGGATCTCTTGGCATAAGGCAGTTTTCATGGTAGGTGTGGTGGTTTCCATATGTCAGTGAGCATTCCAGCACCACTGTTCTCTGCTGCTGCTTAGAGGTGGATGTCAGGATCCATGGACAGCCACAAAGTAGGACAAAAGCTGTCACCAAGGGAAAACCCATACTCTGATTTCCACTCTGGCGTAGCTGTGGCAGGAAGGCGTGAGCAAGCAGTAACAATGTCATCATTTTCTCCTGCTGGGTTAGTTCCAAGTGGCATTTCTTCTTTTACTTACACTACTGGCTGCATGCATTCATGAAAGTGGCAAAACTAGGCCAATTTCCCTGAGCAACCAGGGTTTAGTGCTTCTTCAATACAGAAGGTCCAATCTAACCTATTAACAGATATTTCACTCATTACCAACACTGGAATCTCTCACTGCTCGATGCTTTAAGCACATACTTGCACTGTGGGACATTCAGATTCCAAGTAGCAGTTCTGACTGAGTTTTATCATTTATATCCTGAGAATGTGACATAAACACCTACTCATATTGACCAGAACAGAAGAGATCATTCCAGATTGTAAGTTCCTGCAAAGTTTTTCTTTCCCACAGAAATATCTTTCAAATACATTGGCATTTTCTGATAAGAAAGAAAAAAATCAGTTGGCAAAAGCATTTCTGATCAATGTTAATCCCCAACCCCTTGTTCAGACACAGCCTGGGCCACCATTCCCCATATCATTGTACTGGAAAGGGAGTCCTAGTCAGGTTGCTGCCAGCTCCTGGGGCCAGCTTGCAAACTCAGCCGGGGCATGGCTGGATGGTGCATTTTGGTGTCTCTGCCGTAACTTTCCCCCTTAACCCCTATGCAGCTCCTGACTCTCTTGTTGCCTGATCTCCTTTGACTGCCCCAACCCTGCCAAGCCTTGCAATGTCAATGTGACAACAAGTTGGCTCCAGCTGAAGGGGGGAAGTTATGTGCCTACTCAAATACCACCACTTCCCTCGTTCACAGTCTGGCTGTAATTTTAGCTCTCTTGCTGTTGTTGGGCAATCACACCACCACAGCAGAGACTCTGTCAGCATTTTACACATCCGTCTCTGCCCTGAGGACTTCAACCTGCTCTCAGCCCCATCAATCAGTCCTCTTGAGCACTGCATACTGAAGATGTCCTGGCATGGCTACATGCTATAACGCACTGCCCACCAAGATAACTGACACAGAAACTGGGGTGCAACACTTCTGTGCTAGTGACACTGTGCTCAAACTCATTAATAAAGACAATTATCCTGGACAAAGTTCCAATCTAATTATACTAGATGAAGTACACAGATAAAGCAGGGTGCCTACACTACTTGTGGGGCCTGAGCTAGCACAACCAGAGTTAGTTGACACAAAGACCTAAATTTCCATGGTGAGTTAAAGGATTGGAAAAAAGGATCAGCCCACTTATTGTGCCTCATAGTGCAGCTGGGAAGAGACACAGGCCCCTTACATGTACTGCCACAGCACTTCTGTACCAGTGCTTTGGAACTCTGCACATCCTACCTTGCTTGATGTGCAAAAGCTCGTGTCTTAAGAATGTTGTGGAGAGTGTTTGTGTGGCAGGGATACAGGGGCTGAGGCAAATCATGGACAGATAAATGAATGGGAAAGTTTTTGTCTGTGTGTCACTAATGGGTCAGTTTTTAAAATATGAATACCTTTAGGTTCTGTTGCATTGTTAACTGAGCACCAGAGCTCCTACAGCTCCATACAGGATCCTGTTGGATTACTTGAATCATGGTAAGCAAAACCACCCTGGCCAAGAGAAAGGGAGCACACCCACCAAAGGGAGGGTTTGGATATAGTGCCACAAAGTCAGCTTTCAGGCAGTGTTTGTCTCATTCCTATTAAACATTAACTTTAAACAGAGTTTCAGAGTGTTATTCACAGGTTGGATGCCTCCACAGCATTTAGAACAGAGTACACTCTTTCTATAACATTTACACATGGACACAGTTTTTCCTCTAAGTGGAAAGAACTTTTTCAATTTCATCAATACTGTAAGGCAGAAGGGACTCATTTGCACCTTGACAATGTCTGAATAAGTAAAATTTGCTTGCATCAATCTTACAGGTGAGATTTGCTACTGACACACTTAAACCTATGTAAAATGTCACCTAAGGCACTCTTATTCTGATGCAGACCAAATTTGCCTTAGGTCAAACCAAAACTAGAAGATTGTAGTGAAATGAGAATTTTCAACTCTGTGCCAGAAAACTTCTCTACCTGCCTCATCATTTAGTGACTGACGATGCTGCAAGTCTGTAGCAGGGCTAAGTAAGATACATCTTTTTAAAATCACTCCCAATAACTTTTCACACAACCTCATCTTACCTTATTCTGCACTGGAGGTGAAGCTGTGTGTATCTAGGTACCAGCTCTCAGTTAAATTTTAGAAACATTCAACTTAGGTGCTTTAAAAAGCATTGTTCCCATGACCGCAAATGCTTTACTTTCATCTTTTACCTGTAGGATTACTTCACTATGAAATGAGACCTCTTTAACTTGAAATACAGATGTGAGCACAGAGGGTCTGTATGAAGTCTGTTCATTCAAACTGAAAACTGATCTAACATTCACTCCTGAAATGTTTGGGTAAGATTTAAGGACAGTGACAAAGCTGGAAAAACAAGCCTGGTATTTAACGTAGGAGTGCCCTACCCTATCATTAGTTCATACCTCTGGCAGGTATATATGTAAAGATGTGTGCACAGTTCTTTTCTAAAAAACCAAACCAAAACCAAACAACCAAAACCAATACAAAACAAGCCAAACCCCCACAACCAACCAATAACAAATGGAATTGCACAGGTCTCTACATACACAACCACATAGCTATGCATGTGCCCTGAACAGGATGGAACATGTAAGATCAAGAAAGGAGTTACCAAATAGAAAGGCAGTGTAAAGACCCAGTGCTGCAAGAGGGTTAGAAAGAAATCATCACCAATTCACCAGAAGTGCTGCTGAACACATCAACTTGAGACCAGTGTGCCTCTGACTCAGCTGCTAAAGTCATTAATTTAGTTATTTTGCAAACAATATGATGGTAATTCTGGGCTGTTTATCCATCACAGCACCAGCACAGCATAACTTTTCATGCTGGTATCTTGGCTGCATTGGAGAAGAAAAATTCATTCTGAGCGTGATAAAGATGAGACAGTGCTAAAGCAGCTCCTGCAATAATCAACTGCACTCTGACAGCAGGGATCATCTCTAATGTGCTAAGAACATGGCTCAGGTGTATTCATCACAGCATCAGTGCTTCAACTCAGGAGCACAGCTGGGGTTACCTCTCACATAAAAGACAGCTTTAATAGAAAATTAAAAATACACAGAGGTGACAGTGCAAACAGGAAGTCTTCCACAGTAAGGTGGCTCCAGCTGTCTTGGTCAGCATCTTCCCCATAACGCAGCTTTAAGTGGTGGGATCACATCTTCATAGTTAGGACATGCAAGAGATGTCTGGTCTGTGACTCCCTGTATTTTAGCAGACAACTGATGAACACGAAATGTAAGAATTGCATGAGAATTCCTTTCAGCAGCTCAGCTCTAAAAGGAATTAAAAAACCCCACATTGATCCAGACATCAGATGTGGAGGTTGAGGAGAGGTGGGAAACAGAATATGCAGTTACCTCCAGGCAACGGAGACAGCTGAACCTTGGCCCTCCACTTCCCAGAGAAGTGATTCAAGCACCAGACCAAGAAAGCAGAAAGTGGTGTCTGCACAGCTGACTGGATCAGGCCCCAGTGACATAGAGCCCAGGGCAAGTGACAGGGCAGGATCAGACCCTGTGCAGTGCTGGCTTTCCAAAAAACAGAGTACAGCCAGTATGACAAATGCAAGAAACCTTCACACAGCACAGGGAAAGGTGGCGCTGAAGCATCCTACAGGGATTCTGTTTGATGCTCTGAGCAAGAAAGAACTAATTCAGCAGCTGTTCAGTGATGGCTAATGAAACAGACATGGGCCAGGCAGCCACCTGTCATGCAGCGCTGAGCAGGGAGACCATCAGCACCTCCCTCCTGATCAGAGGTGGACACAGGAGCTCTACTGCATTTAGAGAAACAACCTTGCTTCTGCAAGCAGTTTCATTTGGTTATGGGATCTGCCTCAGGCCCTGAGAAAAATGATATGTGCACAGAAAGCTATGGGAATAGTTGGAGTTTTTTGAGGACAAAAAGGTGGTGTTGAATTTCTAAGGGTGTGATTGCTGGTTTTATAAACATGTATGGGGAAAGGCAACGGGACAAGATTTCAATCACTGCCATCGGGGAAAAAAGTGATCTATAAAATTCAGGAGTATGAAGTTAGTTGGGAGAAAAAAAAAAAAAAAAAAAAAGTTTAAATCCTTTCCAGAAAGGTTAAACTTATAATCTTGTGTCTTTAGGTACTAGGGGAATGTTAAGAAAAACAAGAACTGTCACCACACTCTTGTTAAACTCAACAGCATTAGCCATACTGAGAAGCTGTCACCTCCCTGCTGCCGCGTGGGAGTCTGATTAGCACCAGAGCTCAGGCAGTAGATGCTCCAAAGAACCTGAGGGTATAAATCAATACACACCATCTAGACATATGGCTTATATTACAAAGATATTTTCCTGAATTTGGATTTAACAAGGACATGAATTGTTTTGCTTTGGTGACAGTTTGCTAGGATCTGTCCCAGAAGAGAAGGGAGCATCAGCATTGCTGGCCTCATGCTCTGCAGGAAGACCATCACTGAGCTCAGCACTTTCCAAATGGCCTCATGGGAGCAATGTCTCAGGCCACATGCATCCATCTTGTGAAATATACACTGAATATCTTCCTTTAGCCAAGTGTGAGTGCGCACATGTTTCCACAGGAGTACCAGCACATACACCTGTTTATACTCACTTCATACTTACAATTCCTTTCATCAGATAAAAAGCAGAAATCAACCCTTTTTTTTGGTTGGACAAATTTAATCTCTGAAAATTTCTGATGCCACAGGAAAAATGAGCACACCCTCTGGCATGTACTCCCAGGAGTTCAATCAGCTGATATTTACACACTTGGCTTGTCAAATATAATTTCTAGTTTTCTTTAACACACTTATGACACACAAAAATCAGGAAAACATATCTGCTTAGTGTAGCCTGGTTCATCACCCAAGACACCTACAATAACATGGTCTGTTCTTGGCCCAATTCCACATGTAACTTTGCAAAGCAAATCTCTCAGTTTTAAAGCATCACTATTTTTCATTCTAGGGAGACAGTAAAGTCCTCACAACATGGAGAACAGCAGAGCCTCACACATACACCAAAGCAAAATGTACACATAGAAAATATCACATTATGAACACACAGTTTGCATCTAGTTAATGACTAAGATCCAGATAATGCCGTTGTAAGACAACTAGGATGGGCACCTCTACCTGGACAGAGCGCTGAAAGGCAGAGAACTTTTCAGTGAAACACAACTAAATGGAGGGATTTATGAAAACACATGATAAACCAATATTAGCAATGGGTAGTCCTCTTTGGCAATAAACACACTATTCTAATAAACTCAATGGATTAAAAAAAAAAAAAATCAAACACAGTACCTGACTCCATTCACACTAACACCAGAAGCCAAGTCCTCTGCTTGAGGGAAGCAGAAGTCCCACTAACTAGGAAGGTCCACAGTAAATCCACCAATCCTCAGCCTAATAGTCTAACACTTCGCAACTCTGCAAATCCTCTCTTTTGGAAAAGCTAACAGGAACTGGCAGTCACAGGAGAAAAAAAAATAGCTCTATATGCAGATAATTTCAGCAGGTATAAAATGCTGTCCTTGTTCATACCTAATTTTTTTTAACCAATATATATTCCACGAGTACAGATGTTATTCATTATCAAGTAAAGAAAGGAGAAATCCAACACATTGACTCAGAAATCGTCGTAATGATATCTCCTGATTTAACAGCCTTGACTAATGCCAGCATCATCTGAACCTAATGGGTCATTCCTCTTAGATACTATCTCAGCACCCTACTGCCTGCCCGCTGGAATTAAAAGCAAGAGAAAGACAAATGATCCATTGATGAGTTAAGACTGCAAGTGATTTCCTAGCACAACTGAATGGTGGCACAGAATATTTCCATGCAAAATCACCCTGGTGCAAGTATCCCTTCCCCCTTCCCAGGATGTCTCCCACCAGAGCACAGCATGCAAGGGATAGGGTGTGCAAGGTAGCGGGGACGTTTCCATCACCTACAAGACATTCGGCACAGGACGATGCAGTCACAGTGGCAGAGGCAGAAGCAGTGCCAAATCCATTCCCTGCTGACCATAGTATGGCAGCAACCTCCTCAGCGCACTCCTCCCTACACCCTCCGCATGCCCAGCACTTACCAACCGCCCTGCTGCAGACCAGGTTTCACTAGGTGTAATCTATCCACCACTGCAGCAGCAATGTGGGCCTGGTCACTTCAATATTTAATTGGATCCTCTTCCTCACCTATCACAACCCTTCAGGGCGTCTAAAGTCTGACTTTGTTGTCTGAACTTTCACAGAATACTGTGAAAGTCAGAAGGAAATAAAATTTTCTGCTTCCTGCCCCAAACAGATCACCACGTTTGCCTACATGTAAGCAGTTATATAAATGCAAAATGTGAATAAGCAGAAAGTTAGCTTGTACTGGGGAAAAAAATGACTGCAAATGAACATGCAGGATCAAATTCACTCATGGTGTAGCTGCTGAAGTCAGAGGGGTTACACCAGTGATGAATGTTGAGCACTGGTCTTAAAATAAAAGTGTGAACATGCTGGGTTCAGAAATAAATATGAATGGCTTAAAATCCCCATCTACTCTCCTTCAGTTCTTTTTATCATCCTGCCATTCCTGAGCTCCTCTGATCCTAACACTTTCCACTCTTTCTACTTTGTCTGTTCATCACTTTTCTGTATTTAAGCACAGTGGTTCCAACAGAGGCAGTCCAGTTTGTATGGGGAGGCTAAACAGAACATTTATTTACTGTCATCTTTGCCTTATCACAGTCCTTTGACCTGTTGCTTTCCCTTCTCCTTGCCTTTCTATTATTCTGTCTACTAAAGACTTAACACAGCTCAATCCTGTACTCTTCAAGCAAATTCATAGCTAGTTTAGGGGATGTGTGTCCACAGTTTCAGTGACAATACTCTGATTTAGATCAATTAATGTTTTGACCCACTGAACTCAGTAGGTCTTTAATATCTAGAACATGATGAATAAAAACTGGAAGCCACTTCCTTCAGTTGAAGCAGGTGAAACCTCAGATGCAATATAACAAAGATAGTCCTGTCCTTCTCAAATAATGCATATTTAGCATAACTGAGTAGTTGCTCACTCTCTGTACCTGTCTCCTGCAGTATACTCCGTGTATGAGTGATATGTAGATATTCTAATAGCAAACTTGCTTATCATAGTTTCTAATGCTTGTTGATATGAATTATTAATGTCTTGGTTTAAGTCTACAATATTGATACCTCTCAGGTATGCTCCACCATCAGATACAAGTATTGACTAATTAATATTCGAGACAGCAAAAACTCTGTTAACAGCAACCTATCTTTTTCAGTATAGCACCCAGATGGTTGAAATTCTACCTTTGCATGCTATTGTTTCCTGCTTGCTGGCTCATAAAGCCATTAGAGACACATCAGCAAACAGGAACAGTACACTCAAACCTGAGTCTAAATTAAGGTTTCTATAGCCATAAAGCTATAATTATGTAATTACTTTCTGGGAGTTAAAAAAGATCCAGAAATAAATTCAGATTGATAAAATTTGCATTTTACACTACATTTTATCACCAGGGTTTGTTTTTCTACAGAAAAAGGTATGTTCAAACCATTGCATTCTTAACTTTTGAGGACACTCCAATCCTTTCTCTTCTCCATTGTTTTCCTCCTTACATCTCACAATGAAGGGAAGTATCCAGCTGGTGTAAACTACCAGCTCTGATTTCTGAAGCACTGACTTACCCTGCACTGTTAATGGAAGCACCTGCTCTTTCACAAGAAAACAGTATTACACAAATGCTGACAATTAAAAACAACATATCAAACCAGTGTGGGAATCTGTAAACCCAAAGATTTAGGGCTTTATTCTTATAGAAGAAAATGTCTAAGTCTTTCACTGATGTATTTTGCCAAGACTATCTCTTACTCCACATTTTCTTTATTTTTGTCTTACACACTTAGCTCTTATATACTAAAATTTTGTTTGCTGAGGAGTTAAGTATGCTTATGACTAATAAAAGATTGATAAAAACATCCTTCAAGGACAAACAGTATGTCAGCACATCTCAGTCTGCTCTAGCAGAGATTAATCAAGTCCTTGAGATCCTTCTTCAGAGTTACCACCTGCCCAGAAAACACTCTGCCAACAAACTCTGCCACACACGTGGGAAAGCCAGTTAGTGCTGGTATGCTTACTTCTGCCTCCACCTAACTCTAAAATTAACATAATGTTTTGATTTAGCTCATTCAAACCCAAAGCGGGCAGCAGAGCCAGTGCCACCATATGACTAACTGGCACAGCATGGGTTTAGATGATCTGCAAGGGGAGCACAACAAAGTGGGAACAGGTTCCTGCAGGGATTTCGTATTACTTCTGACTCTGAAGTGAAGATTGGGATCCACAATGGTATCAGAAAGAAAGTGACCCCTTGGAAGTGGGAGATAGCAGCCTGGCACACTGGAGAAGTAATTAGAGAACCTGAAAAAAAAAAAAAGCTGCCCCAGAAACCATTATGTGAGCCATCACCTCTGCTTCCTACACTGAGAAAAGAAAGTTATGAGCTGCTGTACACATCAATGTTTGTATAAGTTTTGGGGGAAAAATAGTCAGATGTGGTAAAAAATACTGTGACCAAATGTTTTTATAACATCTCTTCTGGGATTCCTAAGCTCTGGTACATGTGCCACCACCTGTATGCAAGTCACTTAAAAGAGATATTCTGCTGAGTGGCACCTGGTACTGGACAGAAACCTCTCCAGAAACCTAATTTCTTACTATTGTTATGTGACTCTGCCCCCACAAATATTATGGGCCAGCTTGCTGGTGGCAGGACAGATGATTCTTGACTAAGCAGTGCTAGAGCTGTTGTGCACCTAAAAAGATTTTAATTAACAATTCAATTCATCATCTCCTGTTCCTGTAAAAAAAACAACCTTGACTCTATTTTGAGCATGAACCAGACCAGATGGCTAGAAAGCAAACCACTCCTTTGACTAACTGCTCTTATAATTCCTGCAACAGGAAATCGATTGTGCATTTTGACAAATATAAATCACCACTGAGTCTATAGCAAAGGCTGACAAATCACTCTTGATGCCAAGTGCTTACCTGATGCAGCAGTCCTCTGGAAGGAGGTGTGTAAGAAAAATGCCTCTCTTTTAAATAGAAGTTGGAAAACTTCCGTTGTAATTCCACAATCCACAGCAGTTCTGATCCTGCAAGTGGTAGCAGGCAAGCAAGTAGCTCTCCTACATGAAGCCTTTTGCAGGAAGACTGTAATTACCTGTCAGAGATCCCACTGATTGTATCTGGAGACTGTGCTGCCAATATGCAGCTGATACAACTTGTGTAATTTTACTTTCATTACATTTTGCCCTTAATTGAAAAGGCTGCTTCTCTTTTTTATTCCTAATATCTATTACCCATGCTTCAGAAGTCACTTAACAGTGCATTAGAGAGTTAAGAACCCAGAGGCTGTGCCAAAACTGAAATAACACTATGAAAGGATCTAAGTGCTTGGTTTCAGGATTTTACCAGTGTCTTTAGCCACTGGCATTTTTAGTAGGTCAGTACTCTAAAGAGCTCTGGAAAACACTCAAGAAGGAGAGTAATGAACTTTTAAGTTCCTCAGATGGGCAAAAAAATAGCCATTGCCACGCCATTGCTCAGATGACTATAGTCCTGAAGATGGAAACTGGTTTCTTTAATTGAGGATCAGGGTCAGATGTTTTGTGTGACTTGCAGGAGCTCTTTATATTGAACCAGACTTAATTTTTAATATTGTCTTTCTCTGCTCTTAGCTCTTTTTCCATCATCTCTTCTAAAGGACTCCTGGGCACTATGCCAAGGAGAGCTGAAGTGTTTCTCACCAGAATATGATGTTTGCAGGATGGCTGTTATTCTATAGACACCACATTCACATACATTAGCAATTTGGTTGGAATTAAGATTGTACGGACCAGATTTAAGACTTGGAAGAAAGCATACTACTCATCTCCACATTTTGTCTCTGTGGAGATGCTCTCTGCATGGAGACCTTTGCTCTCTGCATGGAGACCTTTGCTGAGCCCTTACTAAGCCAGGACACCAAGCTGATGGATTGTCTCCCAAATTTCAGTGTCTGAAATGCTGGCACAAGGGACTGAGACCAGCCTAGGGATGCAGCTTGTAACCTTGATTTCTTACATACACAGCCCAGATTCAGGTGCCTGAACCAAGATTTGGCCATGAAAGTGAGATGGGTAGGATGCAAGACTGACAGTTTCTGCCAAGAAACAGAAATCAAGAAGCATTCCAGGCAAATGTGAGTCTCAGGCTGAGCCCTGAAATCCCCTATCAACTCAATCAAAGATTACAGCTACCAGAACTTTATCTGCATTGGAGTGTCTTGTACTGATGTCATGCTCTAATAATATGTTATGATTAAATCATGTCAGTGTGTGTGGTACTAAATTAAACTACTTTTAAAAGACATGCTTGCACTTTACATATCTCTTCTTTGCAGGGTACTTTTTAGGGGCAAAGTAACTATAGGAAGGATGAATGTTGAAAGTCAGTTCTGGTGACAGCTGCCCTGCTTCCAAGTTATTTATGTTGCTGTCAGTAGCTTATAGTATGGTGACAATTATATAGTGACTAACTAGTAACACACCTGTATTGCAATATATTCCTTTCTAAATTGTCTTCTACAAAAACATACAATTAATTTAACTTACAGGGAATGTTGAAGTCTATACTACACTGCTATTAAGATAATTTATTATAAAGGAAGTGCTGGCATGGATTCGATACTTCTCAGATGGTTTAACCTTAATTAAACTTGCAAACTGATTATGATTCACTGGGAAATGTTCAGGAAGTGCACTCTGTTTTCTGAGAGTAAGAATAGATATTATAAGGGAGACTGTGATGTATGTTTCCTATAATGCAGAAAGGCTGAGACTCAAGAAAAAGCTGCAAATTCCTGCAAAGAGGCTAGTTAGCACAATTAAAAAATATATCAGCTTTGTAAACTTCTGGTGGTGTCCTTAGTCTCCTAAAACCTCCTCAGTTATCAGTGATAGTCTGAAAGAGGGATGAATCCTCCCTGGAGGGTGTCTCTGCTGATTACAGGAGGAGTCTGGATGAGATTCCACACCAGACTTTGAGTCCTGTAAATATAGCTGGGATGAACGTAATCCTAAGAGACTAAGCCACAAGCTCTACCAAAATACTCACAGATTCAGGGAGGGTTGAGGAAATGGAATATCACCCTGCATCTTGGCTCACCATTCGGCTCACCACTGGTGACTCACTGTTGGGTGTGCCAGAGTGAGCCTTGCAGGGAGGCACAGTCTGCAAGCTGTCCTTGCAGTGAGTAATGAATGTTTGGTAACACCCACAATAGGACCTCTCCTGCTGAATTAAACAGGCTTCTCTCCTTCCTGTTCATCCCCCAGAACGTGGATCAGAGGTTTATGAATCACCAAGCTTGTATGACCAACTTTCTACCCCATTACCTGCATTTTCTTATTGAAAGGAGGCTGGTGAGTTAAGTGGTTGTGAGACAGCTGTGACAATGGGCACATATCTTCTCTCCTAGCACAGAGGGGGAAAAAAAGGCTTCCCAAAACGAGAGTTAAAAATAGTTGTTTGCTTTAAAGGGCTTATTCACTTTGAAACACAGAAACCAAGTTTTAGCTGCCACCTCTAATATGACAGGCATCTTTGGCATCCTGTTCTCTGCTGAAATACCTACTGCTCTGCTCTTCTTAAGTTTATACCATTTAAAACTGTAGATGCATTTCAACACATTATGAGAAGTCTGGGGACAAAGAGGGCAGGTATGGTCTTCTAAATTGCATTAAGCCAACTTTATTCACACCAAAAAGGCTTGTCAAGATTATTTCTTAAAATACATTGCAGCCTTGCCTTTCTTCCCACATTTCTTACACTACCATCGTTTCAGCTCTCCAGCATTCTCTTTTAATCTCATTCTGTGCCCATGCACCCAGGTGGAGAGCAGTCTGACCACAGCCTGCCCAGTACTGGGATGACTGGACAGTCCAGTTCAGAAAGCAGTCTATCAGCATCAGCAAGGCAGGTGCCTGAGTGCGGTGCTTTCAGAAACAAGGTGCATCCTTCCAGACATGGTATTTTACCAGTGACGGCAATGAGCCAGATGAGAAAACTTAACTAGGTGAGTGGTTGATTCTTTATCACGTGCAGTTACTAAATCCAGACTGTGGCTACCTGAAGTGTGCCTTTCTAGCACTTGAAAGGCATTGCATACTTGGTAAGGAATCTGTGGGCGGAACATTATAGATTTGAACACATAGATGGCTTTCATGATCTCTTCTGACTCTAAAAATCCAGGAATCTAGCATCACCAGCTATTACTTCCTCTGCACCAGGGTAGGCACAATCCCAAGCACAAATACAGGCTAGGTGGCTGGAGAGCAGCCCTGAGGAAAAGGACCTGGGTGTCTGGGTTGATGAAAAGCTCAACATGAGCCTGCAGTGTGCACATGCAGCNGGAGCAGCTCTGCTATGAGGACAGACTGAGAGAGTTGGGGGTCTGCAGCCTGGAGAAGAGAAGGCTTTGAGGAGACCTTAGAGTAGCCTTCCAGTATCTGAAGGGGCCTACAGGAAAGCTGGGGAGAGACTATTTACAAGGTCTTGTAGTGACAGGACAAGGAGCAGTGGGTTTAAATTGGCAGAGGGGAGATTTAAACTGGATATTAGGAGGAAGTTCTTTACAGTGAGGGCTGTGAGGCACTGGAACAGGTTGAACAAGGAGGTTGTGGTTGCTCCCTCCCTGGAGGTGTTCAAGGCCAGGCTGGATGAGGCCTTGAGTGACCTGTACTAGTGGGAGGTGTCCCTGGCTATGTCAGGGGGTTGGAACTAGATGATCCTTGAGGTCCCTTCCAACCTTACCACTCTATGATTCTATAAAGATCTGCATGACACTTCTGGGAATCGATTGCACTTTAAAAGACTGTCAAGTTGAGAAAACTACCATATTTCCAGCTGCTTTCCTCAGAATTTTACATTAATCTTTCTCCTGTCCCTGAGCAAGCCTTGCCACTTTTCTTTCAAGCAGCTTGAGCAAGGAGCATGGCTGAGTTGCTCTTCTCCCTTATGGGCTTCCCTCTCCCCACGTGTCTTCTGCCTCTCAGATATTGCCAAGCCACTGAAGGAATTGGGAAGCTTTCCTGGTCATCCCCTGATATGTGTATAAGCATTTTTTTTTTTTTCAAATCTGGAAGCCAGCACCAGGATTCACATTGAAGAAGCAGCTGACATGACCAAGCAGTGCCTTCCAGACATGCCAACATCTTGCAGATTTAATTGACAGTCTAAATAAGAACCATACTGGATGTTGTTCATAATAAAGCTGAAAAAATAGCCATGTTCTGCCAAGCAGGAGGCAGCGTTTGCTACCTGGCTGCCAAAGACAGAACCTGACTGAACCCCTCTGTCCACCTCCAGCACAAACCCAACCAAGCAGCTAAGAAACATGAGCAATTCTGCATCATGCTGATGAAGTTCTTAATCTACGTGTCACCCAAGCTGAACCGCAAAACACGGCTGCCTGCCCTAGTTATCAAATGACCTGAAATTCAGCACGATCATCTGCTGTAACAGCTGGTTCATTGATGAGGAGAAACTCCTGCCTGGTTGCTGAACCAGAGCCAGAACCACGAGCCCAGGGACACAGCATGCATACCCTCCAACACTGAGATGCTGCTCCCATCTCCCTGTGTAGCACGGCCTCAAAATGTCTTGCATTCTTCGACATTCTGCATGCTGATTCCTTCCTCTGCATATTTAGTTTTCATCTGTGTGGTTAGAAAGACATTTCAGAGACCTGGCACTTCAAAGGGGTAAAAAATAATGAAATATCCTTCCCTAGGAACTAAAGTGAAGGTGAGTTTGGATCTCGTCAGTTTTCTTTCTTTCTGTCTAGAGCATAAGATAAATAATAAATAGCACTAAGAAATTCAGTTCTTTTTACAGTAGCAACCTACATAAGAACAGAGTATGAAACATTAACGTGATTGTATGAGTAATAGTTAAGTGCCCAACATAGGGAAAGTTCAGGAACTAAACAGTAATAGTTAAGTGTCCAACACAGGGAAAGCTCGGGAACTAAACAGTAATAGTTAAGTGCCCAACACAGGGAAAGTTCGGGAACTAAACAGTAATAGTTAAGGGCCCAACACAGGGAAAGTTCGGGAACTAAACAGTAATAGTTAAGTGCCCAACACAGGGAAAGTTCGGGAACTAAACAGTAATAGGTAAGTGCCCAGCACAGGGAAAGTTCGGGAACTAAACAGTAATAGTCAAGTGCCCAACATAGGGAAAGTTCGGGAACTAAACAGTAATAGTCAAGTGTCCAACACAGGGAAAGTGAGGGAACTAAACAGTAATAGTTAAGTGTCCAACACAGGGAAAGTTCGGGAACTAAACAGTAATAGTTAAGTGCCCAACACAGGGAAAGTTCGGGAACTAAACAGTAATAGTTAAGTGTCCAACACAGGGAAAGCTTGGGAACTAAACAGTAATAGTTCAGTGCCCAACACAGGGAAAGTTCGGGAACTAAACAGTAATAGTTCAGTGCCCAAAACAGGGAAAGTTCGGGAACTAAACAGTAATAGTTAAGTGTCCAACACAGGGAAAGTTCGGGAACTAAACAGTAATAGTTAAGTGCCCAACACAGGGAAATTTAGGGAACTAAACAGTAAGAGTTAAGTGCCCAACACAGGGAAAGTTAGGGAACTAAATAACTTTGACAGATGTTATGATACTTTTTTTAGGAATGACTGATGCTCAAACACAGTGAAACTTTCTAAAGCTGCTTTGTTGCATGCCAAGTTATATTTTTCTTTTTCATTGACAAAAAAAGAAATAACTCTAATCACATATTAGTAGATTTTTAGTTCTATCACTGTGAAAGGTAATATTAGCAGTATTCACCCTTCTTTCATAGTGAAATGAGTGGGATTAAACGTTTGGACTGTATCTTAAGATAGCTGCTTTTTCACTTCTTGTGTATGAAGAGTGAAAGCTGAACATCAGCCATCCCTTCAGCTGGATGTTGGTGCTATCCCTCTGAACACAATGGACATAGTTTCCTGACAGATGGGATTATGATGTTTTTTGTGTTGATCTGTCCTATTGGGTAAATAGCAGTTTCCCATTCCCTAGAAGAAATGAGAAATGAAACCTGCACATGTTCTTAACATAATGCATCTCAGTCCTAGAACATCCAATAACTTCACCTTGTTAATGTTGTGCCTAAGCATCACCTGCCCTTTGATTCTGACAAACATAGCTGATTGTAGCGGTTGCTACAGATCCATACATGCATAAGCAGGACTAAAGTTTGGCATGAACATATGCCCTTATTTTCTGTGTTTAACTCAAGGTAGGATTCAGAATCCTTTCTTTAGTAGAGAGAGCATACTGTAAGTGAGAATACAACCATGAATATTTGATTAGAGACACTCAAATAATCTGAAATCTTATGGTACCAAGACTTTAGCTAAAGCACGCATGAACAAGAAATGTAGCTAATATTAAATACATGTTTGTGTATTTCTTGTCATGCAGTCTCATCTACACATCAACATGAATTATATAAACCAGAGCCTCACACTGAGCAGCAATTGTAGCAGAAAATGTTTCTCTAATGAACTTCAGTTTTCATATTTTCTCCTACAAATACTGATAACGATGCTACTGAATAAAACCAGATTTTTAATACATATGTATGGCTAATTTACATTAAGCCAGTTATTTTGGCAAATTTATGAGGAAAAAAAAAAGAAATTAACTTTGTTATCCATATTAGCAAATATTTTACTTGTGGGTTACTGTCAATGATATGTTAAGAGTCACAATCCCTGGAGGTGTTTAAGAGGAGACTGGATGAGGCACTTAGTGCTATGGTTTAGTTAATTAGAAGGAATTAGGTGATAGGCTGGACTTGGCAATCTCAAAAGTGTTTTCCAACCTGGTTAATCTGTGATTCTGTTTGCTAGTGCTGACAAATATATGCATGGACTTACTCACTCTCCCAGACAGACGTTAATGCAGGTAAGTAAGTCTTGATCTTCTAATAGGGAGATTTTCATTTGTGAGGTAGGAACACTCTCTGCCAGCACTTCCATCATCTGAGATATCCCATCAGCCAGATCAGGAGGAGTGCTGCCAAACCCTCAGCTTTGCAGTATGCTGAGCCTTGATCTGTGAGGCAGACACAGACACAAAATACACTGAGGATGGCCTGGTGAAACCTGAGGAAGAGAAGCCTTCCCACTGGGAGTGGCTGTGCTGCTTTTGCAACCACAGCAGAATTCCTGTCTCTATCAATATCCTTGTTTTCATCTCGTGGAAGAAGGTAATGGTGAAGAATCTTATTTCATAGTCATGTGCTTGCTTGATTTGAGACAATATGCTTGAAGTGGTAGGTGAAGACCCAATTCTGCAAAGTACTGAGCTCTGTGTAAGAGTAGCCAGCATCCTATCTCTCCTGAAATTACAAGAGCACATTCCTGAGATTTGTTGAAGTCGGCACCTTGCTATATCAATCCCTTCACAAGTCCTCCTTACATTAATTTCAATCCTATCCAGAATAATTCTAATATCTTGAGGATGTGGCACAAAAAGCCTTTTCATAAGCTTCTCTTTCATTCACTACATGTGCTGCAGCAGAAGCAGGAACACTGGGACTGGACAATCGAAAATATACTGAAGGTTTTACTTTTACACCTTCTTGGGGCATATGTTAGACTCTTCTTTCCACCACTGAAGTCAGACCAGATTTATTTTGTTTCATGATTTTTTAAAATTAGGTGCTTCTTTGGCTGGTACTAATAATACAATTAAGGGGTGGAGATGGCTCCAAGGAGACCTTATTGGGGCCTTCCAGTATCTTAAGCAAGCCCACAAAAAAGCTGGTGAGAGACTTCTTAGGATGTTGGGTAGTGATAAGACTAGGGGGAATGGAGCAAAACTAGAAGTGAGTAGATTCAGATTGGATGTTAGAAAGAAATTCTTTAACCATAAGGGTGGTGAGACACTGGAACATGTTGCCCACGGAGGGAGTAGAAGCTCCAACCCTGGATGTTTTTAAGGCCAGGTTGGATGGGACTCTGAGCAAATTGATCTAGTGTGAGGTGTCCCTGCCTGTGGCAGGAGGGTTGGAACTAGATGATCCTTGAGGTCCCTTCCTGCCCTGACAATTCTATGATCTATGATTCTAAGTTCATCATAAAGCTTTCTGCAACGAAATCTTACTCGGTCTGTATGTGACATGCAATCTTAAAGTCTTGCTCTGTGAACTACAGACAGGCTACTTGGGAAATGCCAGATGAAGTATTTGGCTTTCAGTTGTGCTGCAGTGGACAGCTAATTAAATGCTTCCCTAATAATATTATCTTAGGTTTAAGGAGATAAGCTTAATTACTTGTTGAGTTTCAGTGGTTTTGCAAACATGCCTTCATGTTCCTGAAAGTAAACCAACTTTTATTTAACAACGCAATTTGCTCTCATTTCTATTTCTCTAGCTTAGATGTCTCACAAAACATTAGGGGGTTGGAAGGGACCCCTTAAGATCATATAGCCCACCCCCACTGATAGAGCAGGATCATCTAGAGTAAATCACACAGAAACATGTCCAGGTGGGTTTTGAATGCCTCCAAGTCTCCACAAGCTCTCTGGGCAGCCTGTTCCACTGCTCTGCTACTCTCTAAGTGAAGAATATTTTTCTTATGTTTACATGGAACTTGCTATGTTTTATTTTGTGTCCATTGCCTCTTGTCCTGTCTCTGGACACTACTGGGAAGAGTCATGAACATAAAATGTCACTGATGGATAAATGTGACATCTCTTAGCTAAAACGCCATGAATACATTAAAAAATAACTGTCGGGTCAGTAAGTCACAGCAGACACTCATACACAAAACCCTCAAGGGAAGTCAATGGAAATTCTTCTAGTGACTTCAGGAGAAAGTAGGAGTGTTCCTAATAGGAACACTAGGATTGTTGTCATTAAAATATTTTTTACAATCTTCACGTAATCCACAGTGTCTCACAATATGGTGAAGTCCATCACTTTTAAGAGATAATTATCAACAAGTGGAAGGCTCCTTGCTTCCCAAGTTCTCTGGGAAACACGCAGTGTTTTCGCAGTGGTGCAGCTGTTCTCAGATCAAGAAACAGGCATTTTTACCCTTCATACTCCATACTCTCACAGAAAGCACAGCTGTGACTTGGAGTTACAGTACACAGCCTAAATGAAAAGAAGTACTTCTTGTTCATGGAACAATAATGATGTTTTATCTCCTTAGAGTATGCCTACCCAATATGGCAGGGACTTGCCAAGGTGGCACGGCGGCCCAGGCAAGCTAGGGTGCAGGTTAAGGACATTATGCCATCATGTCCCTTGATTCCCATGTTGACTTCTGCACTGAGGCAGGGTGATGCTTACTCCCCACACGCTTCAAAAGATGGAGCACAATGTAGAAAGATTTATGTTTGGCTCCTCTCACTCTGACAAGGTATTTTAAACACTGGCCTGGAAGGAGAACAGCTGAGATGAAAGCCAATTTAACTCTTCTGTATCTAGCTCAGCACTAGTGAGACCACACTTCGAATACTGTGTTCAGTTCTAGGCTCCTCACTGTAAGAAGGATATAGAAGTGCTGGAGTGTGTCCAGAGAAGGGCAGTGAAGCTCACAAAGGGTCTAGAGCAGAAGTCCTGTGAGGAGTGGCTGAGGGAGCTCAGGTTGTTCAGTCTGGAGAAGAGGCGGCTGAGGGGAGACCTCACTGCTCTCTACAACTACCTGAAAGAAGGTTGGAGTGAGGAGGGGGTCCAGCCTTTTCTCCTTGGTGGTAAGTGACAGGACTAGAGGAAATGGATGCAAGCGGCACCAGGGGAGATATTAGGAAATATTTCTTCACTGCAAAGGTTATCAAACATTGGAACCATCTGCCTAGGGCAGTGGTGGAGTCACCACCTCTGGAGGAATTTAAACGTGGTGCTTAAGGACATGGTTTAGCGGTGACCTTGCAGTGTTGGGTCAAAGATTGGACTAGATGATCTGAGTCCAGCTCTGGACCCTAACACAAGGGAACCTTTGCCATAGTGCCATGATTCAGCGAAGCACAGTAAAGATGGCTGGGGCCTGCAGACGGTACATGAGCAGGTGCCACGATACTTGTCTTGTTCAGCTCAAAGAAGGGAAGACTGAGGAGCAATCTCACTGCTGTTGCCAATGTCCAACTGGTTCCTGATGGGAAAGGTACAGACTCAGAGCGAGGGTTTGGTCACACGGAGAAGTCTCCATCCTTGGTGATGCTCAAAACTCACTAAGACCCTGAGTCACTTAATCACATTTTTAGTTTAGTCATGCTTTAAGCAGATGCCTGAACTAGAAGGTCTCCAGGGGCCCCTAAAGAGTGAAGACACTGCAAAAAAATTAAGGAATCAAGTATCATTATTTTCCACAGCATTCAAAGAGCAAATACAAGAACTTCATCTGACTGTGGTTGTTACTGTAAAAAGAGTTACTCGCTGATGCCCTGGGGTCCACTAAGCAGCTTCCAGATCTTAATTACGGTAGTTACTTCCAAGATAATTCACCATTTAATACCTAAGTACGTTTAATGTTCTGCTAAATGCTTTCCTGAACTTGAGCTCCACTATTGCAGATGACCAAATATGAAACAGGGGATCAAAAGGCAGAAGGATATTAACTTAGTATTAAAATTCCTAACAGCACCAAACCCCTAAAAGACACAAATGCTATTCTATCTGCTGCAGCAAAGCAGTCCAAGCCAGAAGATTTATGTTCATTTAATAATAAATCATTTCATAAGACTGTGAGAACTCAGGGTCTTTGACTTGGAACATTGCAGGTATCAAAATTCCTAAATGAGATTAAGTAAGCTAAATGATGACGATTCCTCCAGTGCTACTTTACTCTTTGTGTCAAGGAAGAGTTTTTATAGGTGATATTACTCTTGTAATTAAAAGGAGACTCTGGTACAGGTAAGGGCCTCTGCTCCAAAAAGGCACTCATACTTGGCAAGGAAAAGAAAAATGCAGAGCTAAAAGTCATAGTTGTAAGAAAGGAAAAGAGACACTGAAAAAAATCAAACCAGCTAAAGGCTTAATGAAACTTGACTTCGAACTACATAAATAAACACCGCTACAGTTTCTTGTAGGATCTGGGAAAACGCCCTGAGCACATGAAATGCAGTGGTTACCATGGCAATTTGCATACAGTCATGCATCAGACAAATCCTTTAACTCTTCTCCAGTTTAAGCTCCCAAATGAAAATAAAGGATGAGGTACAAATTAATAAATCCCTTGCCTCATTGATGAGAGATGATTGATTTAAGTACTTCCATGGGAGTCAGCTTATGACCTGCAGTGAGTGACCACCCTCTGAATGTGTAGGGGTTTACAGACTGGGAGCTGCTGGTGGCTCTATACTTCCACTCTGTGTATTGGGGAAAAAAAGAAAAAAAAAAGAAGTTTGTGTGTGAAGTACTGTACAGCAAACCTACTGCAGAGAAAACCTTATAGGAAAGGGATGAAACTGAATAAGACACAGGGCTGCTCTTCCTAATCCTGCCACCTCTTTGCATGGCATCCTATTTCACGGTAATATACAGCAGTTCCTGTAAGCCTTTGTACCGAACTGCTGCCTCCAGGACCCTGCTCCATTCACTGCACCTGTGACCTGGCATTGGAAAATCAGCTGCTAGTGCTTTGTGCCTGCCTGGATGCCCAGTGCATCTCGCCTTGCCCACAGACTGCCTTGTCTGAGGTAGATTTCAGCATCTTCACACAACATTCGTGTACCATCTCTGGCTGAAATGGAATTAATTTTTCATGAGCAGCCTGTAGGATGTTATGTTTTGGATTTGTGTCTGGAACAGTGACAGTAACACACCAATGTGTACTATGCTCCTTTTCAATTTCCAAAATTAAGGAAGGGGTGGAAAGGGCAAGGGAAACTGGAGAGCAGCCATAAGGCTGAAACAGCAAAGGGACCTTCCTGTCCTGCACTTCTCCCTCTGTGTGTCCTTGCCAGCTGATTGTGGGCAACATTGCCGCCTGTTTTAAGATGTGCTGAAGACCAGGTCAGCCTCTGCCAGCTCATGGAGGAGAAGCAGGCTCCTGGATTAAGAATGGTGTCAACCAAGGGAGCAGGTATTCACCACTCTGACTGACAGATGATGTTGCAGCTATCTAGGTTGTTGGAGGAGCCTTCCTGGATGTGCAGTTGATAGTGCTCTAGGTCAGGCATTCCAGCTGTGCACATCCTGAGCAGCCCTGCAACAGCTTCAGAGTATGTGTGAAAGACTGAGCCAGGGTCAGCATAAGAAGAGTTGATACACCTGAACACACTCTGAAAGGATGGAGAAAAAAAAAAAAAAAAAGAAACTATTTTCAGGTTTATGCAGACAGGGAAAGCAAGGGGCAAATGAGTGCTGGTTCAGGTCTCTCAGCTGCCAGGCCCATTAATAGAGACAGACAACAGGATTGGTGAGGGATGGCACCAGACAGACCTCCTGAGCACTGCAGATGGGCACTGCAGCTGGACTCAGGGAGAGGGATGTTACAAAGGCTCTCTCTCAAGGGCATCGCTCCTGATGGATAGACACACACTGTGCCCAGCTGTCATGATGGTGTGTGTGGTCTTGGAGAACAAAGACATCTTCAGCTGAAGATGGGAATGACCAGCAGTAACATATGACAAGGAAAGGCAGGATCAAAAGCTCCCACAACAATAAAGGTTTCTTTGCCAGAGATCATGTTGCCCTCAGTAGTGCCAAGCAGCTTCTGAGGCTGCAATCTGGTTTTCAATGAAACACATCTACAAACTACTTCTTACCTGTGGCAATGCAACCATGCCCTGACCGGCACAGCTTGTGGCAAGAGCACGCTGTACAGACTTGCTGGAGATGAGGTCTCCTGGTCCATCTCTTTCCTGCCCCAGGGGTTTAGGAAATTTGGGAAAAAAGCTGGAAGCTGGAGCTCTAACCTCCTCATGTCACCATTTTACTCTTCTGTTCTGCAATACTACAATGCCACTCAGTATCCTACCACAAGTAGGCAATCACATGTTTAAACATAAAACTCTGAGCTGTCATGTTTGATGACCAAAGTGGTTACTCCCAAGCACACACTCACCTGCAGTCCCAAACCTGGGCTGAAGCAAATGAAAAGAAGTGATGCATTACTAAAAGCAGGCCTGGAAGCATCATAATATTGTGTTTCTACTTTAGCAGTTGAAAATACTTCATCTTCAGTATATGGATGTCTGAAAGACTCTGTGTTGTTTCTTTACCAATGCTAAAGGTATTTTGCCAGATATTCTCTAATTGCCTTCTCTTACTGTCCAAATGAAAGATGGGAATCTGTATATTTCTTAATTCCTTGGCCTCTTCAGTTCACAAGGAATCTTTCAGTATCTTGTAGAAAATGAAGTTATACTCTTTTCCCCTCAGCCAAACTAGGAATTTTCTTTCAAATAAATCTTGGTAGAATAATAAATCGATGAATTTTTTTCCCCCCAAAACATCTAGTGCTTTAGGACAATTGAACTGAAAGCCTGCAAACCAAAGCCTGTCCCTTACTCACTGAAAATGTTTGATTTGGAAAGGCTGCATACATTTCAGCTTCCCATTTAGCTGTTGTGCTTTAGTCATATTTTCCTTAAAAATAATAACAAAATAAACCAAACAAACAAAAGAATAAAATAATAATCTTAAACAATGCAAAACCAGGATGATCCAGAAGGCAGGTACTTTGCCTTTTCTGAGACCATCAGAGACAGTTTGGGGGCTATACACTCTGGACTGAAAAGAAGCAGAGGGAGAGCCAGTACTTACTTGTAGGCTCTCTAAAAAATGCAGATGGGATTTACTTTTAACACACATGAAGCGTTTTCAAGTTCCAGACAAAGCACAAAGTGCTGAGCTGCCCAGCACTTGTCAAAGAGCCTCACAGCAGTCACTTCCTCACTCCTGAACTAGACTTCTGTCTTAACTGACATTTCAACAAGGGAGCAAAGGATGGAAAAAGCAAGAAAAGTGCCCCATCCTCCTGCTAATCCCCCCCCCAGCAGCTAGCTGCTCCATCATGTAAGACATTACACACACATAACCAATACACTACACACATGTGACCAAGTTTGCTTTAAACAGTATCACAGGGCAAAGACATCCTTCCTCAGTTCTTAGGAAAGCACAAGGAGAGAAAATGCTGCCTGAGCTCACAGCAGACCTGCTTCTGCAAAACATCACAGTATTCTAATAAATCAGTTATGAAACTGAACTTGTCCTGTTAAACTTGCAGTATGTACTTGTTCTAAGCTGGCACAACAAATCCCCACCAGTTCTCATTGCTCAAGTATGTCACCCCTTGTGTTTGGATCTTCTCAGAGAGAAAGGAATAAGGAAAAATATCACAGTTCATAGATGGAAGATAAAATATAGATTTAATCGCATATCTGCCTTCTGTTAGGCGAAAATTCATATTATGACTCTGCAAATATCTTCACAAAGCTCAACTGCACGAGAAAGGTGCAGGTGACAAGAGGTCAGCTGAGTTAGGGAGTACAGAAAGCCTCTCATGCAAGCAGCATTAAAAGAAGCCATTCAGAAAAATCTATCCCATGATCATTTCATGTATTACTCTCAGTCTTCAACAGGAATAGATAACATTTGATACAATCGACGGATTTAGTTTCCACCAAACTTGTAAATCAAAAACAACTGCACAAGGGTAGTGTGCAGTGTAAAAATGGCACATAAAAGAAGCAGACCTGCAGGATTTACAATACACAGCAGCAGAGTTCACACATTAAAAAAGAAAATGCAGCTTTATTCCTGTCTAATAATATTTTATGCCCTCTTGCAATCCTTCCAGGGTAAGCACTGACATTTGCTTTAGCGACCACATAGGCATTAATAGTAAACGCTGCTATCTTTTAAATAACACCGGTTTAAAGATATAAACAGTGGAGGGTTACGTCCAGTTATGTTTCATTTGGAAGTGATACTGAAAAACCCAGACTAGCTGTCCAAGGCAGGGTGAAGCTAGTGCTGACTGCCTTTGTAAGCAACATTTTTTACATGATGATTTTACTTCCAAAGAATACTTGAGCAGATGACAGCCCAACTGTGGGATAACTGCCTAGCTTACCATGGAATGGGAAGGCAAGTTAATTTAATGCACTTCAGGACCCAGATAATTTACTATCAAGAGGTATAAGTTTATGTTAAGTGAAGATCAGTGTAGCTTGCCAGCCAAATGGCTGAAGAAGGGAGTAAGATAAGACATCTCTGTTTTGGCCAAAAGTAATGAATTAAGGCTAAAATAACATAAACACTTAACTTCAAAGCAGATTTTGAAGGTTAGGATGCCCAAGTGAAGACCTTTGCCTAATTAACTACAATTTTAATATTAGCTGATACCTCTTGGTATGATAATGAATCAAATTAAGTACATGCTAAATATATATGACTGTGTTGCTCAACTCTCCCCACAAATCATGCTAAATATCACCTAGAAGGCAGAAACAGCTGTGGCTAGGGTATAAAACCAACAACAACAACATGTCTCAGGAGCAACAGCAACAGAGGTGCTGGGGCACTTGCAGCAGGTGCACTAGCAGCAGCAGCCACAGGCAGGAAGAAAAGACAGCGGCAAGGATGCACAATGCCCCTTTTCCTCCACCCAAAAGAGGAATAACTTTCTTAGTAAAAAAGATACCTTCAATACACTGCTTAACTTTTGTTAGATTTCTATTACACTAGTGAGACTGCAGAGAATTCTGTCTCCAGATCTCTCAGATGCTGCCTAGGATTTACTAATTCAAGCTCAATCAATCTTGCAGTTAGTGCATTTATCACTGTCAATCCCAAATCAGTTGTATTTGTTGCTTTAATAAATTAAACCATTTGATGGTTTTAATTTTATGAACCTATGCCAGAACGAGTCCTTAGAGGGGCACAGAGAGGCAAATGCTAATTTTGTCAAATAGTTCCAGTAAAAGTCCTCAGTCAGGAAGACATTGGGATCTTAGCGGTAAGAACACCAACTCACCCCTTCCAGACAATCCTGATGAGCCAGACCGACTGGTATCTAAGTGGCCACATAATCAGAGACATTGAACAGCCCTACAGGTTGATTCACACTATCAGACAGATTGTCCAAAGGAGATGTTCCGTGGGATGAGGAACTTCCCAGGAAAAAAGTGGGACATCTCAAATCTGTCACAAAATTTCAGAACTGAGGGTAGTGTCTCTGCCTACAGAAGTGGTAAGAGAAACAAAAGTAAACAAGCCCCCCTCAGACTGCAAACACATGAGATCAGGCAGACCATGAAAAGCCTGCCCCAGAATAGAACTTTACCCCTTGCCCACAGCCCATGCCACCCATCCACCTGGCACAGTGGCGTGAATCATGCTTACCCAAAATCAAAGATTTGTTAAGTAGAATGGATAAAAGATGGACAAAACTTCTCAGTTTCTACTTTGCAAAGTGGTATTTAACTTCTTGAAAGTTAAGGAAATGCCTGTCCAGGATGGTGAGTGAGCATATGGGCACAGCACAGGAGAGCAGAGGTCCACAACAGTACCAAAACAAGAAAACAGAAGCAGAAAATAGAGATCCTGAAAAGCAGAAAATAGAAGTTCTCTTGAACTTCTTACTCAGGTCGCATGTCCTCTGCAGCAATACTGTCTTAGCTGGGGAGATGTGAAATGTTTATTCATTCCTAACCTATTTTAGCAAAGCAGTTCTGAGGTCCAAATATGAAGATGCTTCTGCAAGGCAGGCTGGGCTGCTGGTTTTCACTCCCTAGCAACTGACACTGGCTGGAGATGTATTTACTTTTTACAATTTGGGCCAAAGTAACACAATATTCGTATCATGAATAGAAAGGAAATGGGAACATGTAGCATTAAAGATTGTAATAAACCCCTTTTAAACTCAGGGACATCAAAAGCACCCATTATTCACATGTCCTTTAATAACATGATCTATTTATAAAACATACTGTTAGAGATATGGACTACTTTGTATTTAATAATTTGGAATTTTCACCTTATTCCAATGCATAAATACAATGGCACTTGCTGAACAGTTTTCATCAAAACTTGTTTGCTTTTGAAGGTCGTTCACCAAAAATAATTTTTAAAATAAATAATCTTTCGCAATCTTGGCATGAACAATTCAATAAAATCTTTTCTTATATAATAATTCCAGTTAAGTGCTGTGCTACACTGCAAGAGAGCAATTATAATGAGATTTCTGCTCTGTATGTCTGGGTTTACCAGTTCTGCAGTAATTTTCCTCACTATCTGGTCAAGGTTCCCATGTTGCACTCCTCTCATAAGCCCTTGCAGTAGCAGAATGCCTCTTCCCAGTGTAATGCATATAGTGAGGAGAAGGGACCAGGCAAGACCAGTTCAATAGAAGAATTAAGCACGACTGGCTTTAAAGCAGTGATTTTATTTTTAATCAATCATCTTAGATCAGATGAAAAAAGCTGCCAAAGCAGCCATGAACAACACCTCAATGAAGATTTGAGGAACAGACTCATAATATTATGAAAGAGAATACATCAGCACTTTAAATCTAGATCTTGTGAAGTAATGAAGGCACAACAGCCTCTTACTATCACCAGTCAGAACTCAAAAAAGCCCTGGCTGTGTTTATAAACCCTACAGTCACTCAGATCTGAGCATGTGGGAGCATTTTATTTCCTTTCCTAACTAGTGCAATTTACTGGTGAGAGGGAACCTCTCGCTGGAATACCATGAAGTGGATGAGGGAGTTGGTTCCATACTGTACCTGGAAGAAAGGTGTGATGCCTACAAACCAGCACTTGAGCCAGGCATGTTACACCTCAGTGTGCTCAGTGTTGCAACAGGTTGCCTGGAGTAGTTATGGATGGCTTATCATTGGAAATGTTCAAAGTCAGGTTGGATGGGTTTTTGAGCAGTCTCAGCTAATGAAAGATCAGAAGCTAGTGAAAGATCATTTAGGTTGGAAAAGACTCTTAAGATCATCAGCCATAGTCTACATGTCTTTTAAACACCTAGAGGGATGGTAACTAAACCACTTCCCTGGACATCCTGTTCCAGTGTTTGATGTACTGCAGGGGAGTGATTAAACAGTCTTCAGTGATCCCTTGCCACTCAAACCATTCTGTGATTCTGTGACTAAAATTGGTGTATGTTGGAATATCATGTTGGTACTCCACTCCCTTTAGGGGCACTGTATATGCTGTGAAAAAATACCATCCCAGAACACCAGAACTTCTTTGTTTTTGTTAGGAAGCCAGCTCAGTGAGTTCCCCAGACCTGAGGGGAGACTGCTCCAGGAGAAACACACAGTTTGTTTGCTGCTGTAGCTGCAATTTAACTTCAAAAGCCAAAGAGAAACTAGAGTGAATATAAGCTGTGGTAGTGACATGCATGAGAAAACCTGCCTATAAAACAGACTTCAGAGCCCACTGCACGCCCAGCCGCCACTGATGTGCCTAATATGTTGATGATGACCTTTGCAGCACGACCAAGAACACTTTGCTGCACTGTTGAGGTTTTAGCAATGGTTTCTCATTGTATCACTGCAAAAATAGTCTCCCTGTGTATTAAGGCTTGCTGACCAATCTGACCCTGCCCCCAAATCTAACAGCTCAATTCAGTGGCTGTCTGCTTATAACTTCCTGCACCATTTGCAGTGTCAGGGAAGACATTATTTAAAATTATGGTGGTGCTGAAAGATCTAACTGCAAAATAATGTCATCTAAGACAAGAAACATATAGAACAAAACCCTAGTTGGCCAAATTCTGGTCATGCCAGTAAACTCCGATATGCAAGACAGTTGCGAGTTGCGTTCTCAGACTGATGAAATAATGAAAAGTCACCTAGGGGCAATCTCATCTGTAGGAAAATCATTATACTAACAGTACAAAAAATGCTGTTATTCTGGATTTACAGGAAAATTACAACAGATAGAAAAAACAAAACAAAACAAAACAAAACCAAAAAAGAATGCCAGCTCTCCTAAAGAGCGATTTATCTGTTCATTGTCCAAGCTTTAGCCCTGAAGTCTAAGTATTAATTTAGAGTGGTGAGAAAAGTCAGAAAGATGAGGAATGAAACAATCAACAGAAAGTATAGAGCATGCTTCCCTTTGTACCCTCACCTTTGTTACGCTTCTCAAACACTTCTTTCTTTCACAAACCAGGAGTGGATTCCTCATTTATCTCAGAGTTAGGAGTTTTGCTGCTGACTCTACAGGGGCCAAGCTTTCAATCAGTGCCTTCTGCCTCCACTACAGATCCAGAAACCTGTCCACACACTTCAGCCACTTGTCTCCAGAGGACTGCATAGAGCAGACCATATGCTGCCACTACATTTAGGCTTCATCCATCTATCTATCTATCTATCTATCTATCTATCTATCTATCTATCTATCTATCTATCTATCTATCTATCTATCTATATCTATCTATCCATCCATCCACCCATCTCTCCCTCCCTTTCCAGCTCAAGGGTGCCCCTTCCAGTTGTGCATGCTGACTCTTGCCAGCCTTTGCATTAGATGTGCCACCTTTGTTAGTTCTCATCAGCAGTTAGTGATTTGGCAGGCTCTGGAGGACACTGAAAGGCTGTTTCATTTCAGCCTTGCTGTTTTGCTGATTCAAAGTGTTTTCTTTTGCATTTAGCAAAGATCCCGTAAGATTTGCTGGCAAAGCACTTTAATAAGTTAAACTGAAATACATGTATTTGTAAATGAGACAGGGGAATTTAAGCACTCAGACCCAAATGTGCAGAGTCATTTCTATCGTGCCTGTCAATACTGGTTGCTTATGCTACGTTGGAAGAACAAAAACCAAATATCCCATAAACTAAAAGGTTTTAGAACTGAACATCCATTCGATGTCAGGACAATCCATATTCAAATGGATTTTTAACATTTCCCAGCTTTCTGAATGTCCTGCTGCTTTCAACCACAAAGCACCAGACTGGCATGTGGGTGGCTGCAGTCCTGCTCCCTACTCTGGCACACTGCAGAAAATGCACCATTTCTTCACAAAAATTAGTAATTCACTTTTAGTGAGTTCAAGTATTCAAAAGAAGTGATAATCCCAATGACTTCTGACCATTTGTTTATTCTTACAGGTGTGAAAAAAAAGCCAAGGCACTCCTCAGTCAACAAGGAGTTCTTCCTCCTAGCAAACAGCCAAGTAGCATCATTAGACACTCGTCTGAACAATTGTGCCTCCCTTCTACAAGAAGGACTGGAAGGAGAGCTCAGGGAACTACAGACCTGCCAGTCTGACCTTGGTGCCAAGGAAGGTCATGGAGGTTGAATGCAATTATGTGGCATGTGCAGGGCAACAGTCAGCATGGGTTCATGAAGGGGAGGTCCTGTCTGATGGACCTGATCTCCCTCTACAAGCAGATGACATGCTCCATGAGTGAAGGAAAGACTGTGGATATTGTTTACGTGGACTTTAGTAAAGCCTTTGACATTGTTTCCCAGAGTGTCCTCCTAGGAAACCGGTTGCTCATGGCTTGGGTGGGTGGACATTTTGCTGGGTAAAAACTGGTTGGATTGCTCAGCTCAAAGAGTAGTAGTGAATAGAGGTAATTCCATTTGGTGGCGAGTCACAAGTGGCGTTCCCCAGGGCTCAGTATTTGGGTCAGTTCTCTTTAATATCTTTATCAATGACCTGCATGAGGGGTCTGAGTGTATCTTCAGGAAGTTTGCAGGTATCACCAAACTGGGTGGGAGTGTTGATCTGCTCAAAGGTAGGAAGGCTCCTCAGGCTGGATCGATGGGCCAAGGGCAATTGTATCCAGTTTAACCAGGCCAAGTACCAGGTCCTGCTGTTGGGTCACAACAACTCAGTGCAACACTACAGGCTGGAAAGCTGCCTGGCAGAAAAAGATCTGGGGGTGCTAGCTGACAGTCAGCTGAACATGAACAAGTGTGCTTAGGTGGCCAAGAAGGACAATAGCATTCTGGCCTGTATCAGGAATGGTGTGGCCAGCAGGAGCAGAGAAGTGATCATGACCCTGTACTCAGCACTGCTGAGGCTTCATCTCAAATACTGTGCTCAGTTTTGGATCCCTCACTACAAGAAGGGAATTGAGATGCTGGAGTGGGTCCAGAGAAGGACAACAAAGTTGGTGAATGATCTAGAGAACAGATCTTACAAGGAGCAGCTGAGGGAACTGGGACTGTTTAGTCTAGAGATGAGGAGGTTGAGATAGGACTGTATTGCGCTCTACAACTATGTGAAAGGAGGTTGTAGTGAGGTGTGTGTTGGTTTCTTCTCCCTAGTATCAAGTGACAGAATGTGAAGAAGTGGCCTCAAATTGTGCCTGGTGAAATTTAGATTTGATATTAGGAAAAATTTCTTTACTGAAAGAGTGGTCAGACATTGGAACAGCTGCCCAGGGAGGTGGTGGAGCCACCGCCCCTAGAGGTGTTCAAATGACGTGTAGATGTGGCACTCAATGGCTACGGTAGTGTTACGTTGATGGTTGGACTCAATAATCTTAAAGGTCTTTTCCAACTTCAACTTTTCTATGATTCTGTGACCCCAGCTGACACGTATCACAACGAGTATTGACTTTAATGTTGCAATGGCTACAACAACAGTACCAAAAGAAGTCACACAGACAGCTCTGTGTGCATTTCGGTTTGCTCCTTCCCAGAATTGTAGTTCTGGGCATTGTACCCTGCCAAGTTTATTATCCAGTTCCACTTGTAAGTTGTAGCTCAAAATCAGCAGTCCAAACTTACCATTTTAATTCTCTGAGAAGAGAAGACCAAAGTTTGAGCAAACCTGGAGCAAGACGCTTACCTGTAGTGGCCAGGAACAAGAGATTTGGAAACAGTTTACCATAGCTTGCTGGAGCACTTCTGAAAATACCAACATTATTCTCTAATGTCATTATGGTTGGCTTTCTTCCACATCACCCATTCCTATCCTTCACATTCTTTCAAGAGAAACAAGATTTGAATGTCAGATCAAGAGGCCCTGCCCTTCACCCAGTATTTACATTAATTTGCTTAGAGAGAGAGAAAGAGTATTTGCAGATGATAAATCATAGTTCATAGACACCTATACAAATAACTGATTCTAAAATTTCTGCTTTACATAACACACTGAGATTGTCTCTCTTGTGCTGTCTCCTGGTCAGTACTTTAGAAGCTCAGCGCCTCCATGCATGACAGTTTTACAGCTCTGCCTTCTGTTCAACTCTTGCAGCTGATAGAGGTGGCATGTTTTTGGAAAGTACCTTCAAGCCAGCTGCCTCCCAAGTTCCTCACAGCAGAATTCTGCCTGCTTGCAGAATGGCACTACAAACCGTGAAGAATTAAATCCATAATTCCCTTGGCTCATATTCTCTGAGTCTTTCATAACATCAGAATAAAAAAGACTTCCATATATTAAATTATGCATGGCCTTCTGAGTAAAATAAAGTCATGACCTCATTGTGAAGGAGCGATAGATCCATTGATTATGTATTAAAATCTAATCCTCCATGTATCTGATTGTGGTACATTGGGCCTCTGTAATAATCATTGACCTCAAATTCACAATCTTCCTACACAGAACTGAAAGAGAACTTACCTATCCCACGATCTCAGTATCTGGTTTTGTAAAGTACAAAATTTGGTTAATCACATTGCTGAGATAGGATGTTATTAGTATAGAAACACTTTCTTCATGGATGCCTCTATCTGTGCATATTCCCCTGTCTTACTGGACCTTCAGACTAGGAGCAGTGGTGGATCAGAGCATGCAGTGCTTACCTTCAGACCAGGAGCACAAGCCTTTGGAACTTGTTGTGGCTTAAGGTAAGGTACTAGTACATATTCTTATCTATGGAAATGTTAAATGTTTTCTACTGTCTCCATAAAGAAGGAAGGGAGTGAGACATAAGAAAGGAAAACTTAGAAGGATCTCAGGAGGAACACCCTGGAGATGGGAAAGAAAAGCACCAAAGTAGCATGGCAAGAAGTTAAGCCTGCAATTACAGCAAACTGAGCACACTGAACTGAAGTCTCACTCAATGGGTATCAGTCCTACCATCTGTGAAATAGCAGCTCTATGGCCCATATATAAGGACTAGTTTCCAGCCAACATCTTCCTATATGATGGTCAGAGGTGTTTTCTCAGACCATTAAGAAGCATGGCTAAACCACACTGATAACTGCAGCAGTTACACTAAGTATGTTCACTGTTTCAGAATTAAGCAAAGAAATGAAGTACTATTTTGCAGGCACATAGAGGAGGATGATTCCTCACACATTTAGGTCAGTGTGAAACTGCAAGTGTTGAGTATGTACTTGTGCCAGTGAAGGAAATCTTGCCATCATCCACCACACAACCATTGGATCCCACCAATAAGAACTGAGAGCTAAGGGACCAGCCTTGAACTTCTTAGGCACAAAACTGGCACCTCAGTGAGATCCTGGGGAAATTAAGAAGAGCAGAAGATGAGTCTTTTATGCAAAAAAATTATGAAAAATGTGCTTATTTAAGAATTCATTTCCTTAGCAGAGAGGATAGGCTTGCATCAAAATAGAGCAAAATCAGTACAGTAAGTAATTACTATTATTTTCCTTCCATTTAGGGAATGAAATAGGCTTAATTTTCCGTTTATCTTTCTCCCTCACATTGCTGTGCCCGCATTATCTACCTCTAATACCTTGCTGCACTGCACAGACGAAGACGTACACAGCATTCATGGTTGCACTAACCACCAGAGGGAGTTCCTGGGAGCCAGCAGCAGAGCAAATGGAATTAAACTGATGTTTTCGATAGAGTGCTTCGGAATACTAATCAAGACCAACAGATAAAGCAATCCATGCAAATCAGATTGATGGTGATTTCTTTGCAGAGTCTGGCTTTTTCATCATTCAAATCGGAGCAGATTTTTAAATGCACCTTCAAGACCTGAATCCTGCTGCCTTCTCCCTAGCTGTGCAGCTGAGCACGTACAAGGGCAAAGGCGAGGCTCTCTGTGAACTAAAATCACCGACTAGCTGATTACTTCCTTCCTAAACTGCACAACAGCCCGAGATTGTTCAATCTTATCACAGCCGTTGTTCACTCCCTGCTGTGTCACAGGACCTGTGCAGCTTGTTGAGCCACCAGTCAGCAGCACAGGACTACATCTGCACTCGTCACCTTGAAGTGAGCTGTTCTCACTCTGTGGAGTGGAAAGGAAACTACACGGTACTGTAAGACCAGATCCCTAGCATTTCTGTGGCTGAAGTCCAGTTAAATGAATTCCACTTTCAGCTGTATTGCTTCATTAGGATTAACTGGAGAAATTACAACAGCCATTGCCATAAGGTTCTGAGATTCTGGTTGTGGAATGACACAATCTAGAGCTTTCAGGTCCCTGACCTGGTATAGATAAGATGCTGGATGACTGCATGAAGTCATCTAAGAAGGCAATTAATAGACTTTGTGTGAGCTCCATGGGGATTACCAGCTAGCAGCAGAAGCTGCTCTACATGCTTTGCTGGCAGCAGCATATGGTGATTCACTCGGTCGTTGGAATTAAGCAGCAGATTTTCTCTTTAGCTGAGCATGGCATTGGGGATGGCTGCAGAACTGTGCCCTACCTCCTCAGCTGCACCACTGACTGTCCCTGCTCAGTGCTCTGCTCCTAAACATTGTGAACACATTTTTAGTGAATGTGGTCCACACAGAGAGCAAAGACACATAATGAAAGCAGAATTTATAAAGTAATTTCAAATTAGTATCAGTTTTATTTCGATTATATGTAGAAAAATCCTCTCAGTTCAGAAATCTATTCCTGTCTCCTATCTATGTATGTGTGAACTGCACCACAAGTTCATTTCTGGTATTAAAAAAAAAAAAAAAAAAAAAAAAGGTAAAAAGACCATCAGAACTCAGACAGCTGGAGAAGAAGTAATCATCTGATATGTATATTGCTCATGTGAACACATGAGCAATATGGACACATACGACATAAATGTAATCCTGTGAATTCTCACTAACTGTCCCAGAGAAATCCATGTAGAAAAAATCCATGTAGAACCACTGAAAATACAGCTTACATGCATTAGTTTCCAGGTCCCTAATTTCATATTATTAAACCAGATATTTAATTATTATTGTAGTTAATAATTAATAACAACATAATTACAAATTATTAGTCTATTGATCAGAAAGTTGGTGAGAGGATCAGAGCAAAATTGTCATGAACTGGAGTGGGTTCTTAGGGTCCTTTGCAGTCAATGACAGAGAAAGAGAGGAAAAATAAGCTGATTATTTTCTAGAGGTGCCTGGTAGAGACATGTGAAATACGTGACTGTTCTAGGAGCATCTGCTGCTGTTTCCTGACCACACAGACAGCCTAGTTCAGGTACAAAACCCTGCAGTATAGATGCCATAGGAGGACCACAAGGGAAGATTGTGGTCATGCAATTATTACTTGTGTGAGTAATCACACACTAGAGGTGGATCACAGCTAGTGGAGTGCATGAATTACTGTGTAACAACAAACTATTAAAAGATCTGGTTCTTAGCTGGGAATCCAAAGTCTACTAAATAAAAAACAAAGTTTCTCGCTGGCTCAGCAACTAATAACCCAAATCTGTCTTAATCCCTACACATTCATGTATCTCATCTCAAGTTAATCGTGGATATAAATCAGCTAGAACCCAACAATTAGCAAGGGGTACCCATGAATAGTATAAAATAAGTAATTGTGGGGTGAAGTATGGGGCTAACACTAGAATCTGACATCATTATCAGAGGGCATAATTTCTGCAGGATGACTGAAAAACAACACAACATGTATTCCTCTCCTAAGTATGCCTGGATACTTGGTAATGCCATAGAAAGTTGGAGATGTCACTTTCCATACAATCTCTTGGAAGTTTCTTTTCTTTCAGTTTACTTTTCCAAAAATAAATAGCATTTGGAGGAGCACAGCATCACTGTAAAAATCAGTCTGATTTGGCTGAATCAGATTAGGAGTTCCTCTCAGTAATTAGCAGTCTTTGAAAATCTGGGTCCATGTAACTACTGTCTCATCACACTGCCTGGTCATTTATCCGAGAGGGCTCAGGGGAGCCTCAGGGCAGGCTCCCACAGGAAGGCTGGGGAGGGACTGTTTAGAAGGATGTGTAGCGATACAACAAGGGACAATGGTTAATGCAGGAGGTAATGTGGCAGACTGAGGTGTAAGTCCAGCACTTTTTTCATTGCCTGCACAGAGACCAAGGGGCAGAGTCAGGACAGAGCCCACTATTGCCCATATGAGGAGCTGCACACAGAAGGTGCCCGCAGTGCACTGCTGGCTCATGGCAGGAACTGCTTCTCTTTGCCATGTTCCTTGGGGAGAGAAGAGCAAGCAGAGGAGAAAGAGTGACATGGATCTGCTTCTGAGTCATGGCATCTGGTGGGGCAAGAATACTTTCACACTTCTGTAGCTTGAGGCTGAGCTCCACTCACAGCTGTGGCTTGACAGAGGGCATGATGTATGTACAGTCCAGGTTAACAACCCAGAAGCAGCTGTCACCAGAAGAAGAGGTATATTCAGTAAGCAAACACCCTAGAAACGGCCTTAAAATGAATACTAGCTGAAATCTGGCCTACACTACTTGCACATGAATTACTGGACTTCTTAAATTTTGGTTATTTTTTTTCCCCTAAGCTATCAGCATTCTTCTGCCACTTATTATAGTCTAGTAAAAAAAAGCTGTTGTGTCCCCAACCACTGAGCTCTTCGAACTTTGCTGGTTTGCACGTTTGAGCGCAAGGCACAAGGGTTTGAGGGCAACGGTGCTAGGGAATCTCATTTTGCTTCCAATGTGAGTAAGTATCTCTTAAATATCTCAACAGTTTTCTCCCCAAACAGTTTCCTTCCTGAAGTGGTTTCTATTTAGCACAGAAGAATTCAGCACAGCAATAACATCAGTGAGATACTCAAGTGCTGTTAGATTTGTTATGCTCTTCAAAGAACAAGGCACCTTTTGTTGTTCTAGATGTGCTCTGGCACCGCTGCTGCTCTAAGCAGGGATATAATAGTCCTGTAGAAAAGTGGCTAAGACACGTACAAGCAACATGCCATGGGTTTTTATTAGCATAACATTGAGATAGCACTTCACTGCCCTGAAAGACTTTCTGCCATGGATCTCTACTGTCTGGGGGACTGAAACACTAAATTGCAAAAAATGATGCCTGCTTCTACAGAGCAGAGTAATCAAGTAACAGTTTGATACTTCCTGACAGATGAATAATAGCAATGATATTTACACTTATAACGCAGAAAGGAGTCTGCAGTCCCAGTTTATCTATTCATGAATGAAGTAGTTCACCTCCTGTGCGCCAGTCAGCTGGAGCCAAGCTAAAACGGAAGATTAACCAGTTTTACTTATTGTTTCTTTTTGCTGGGCCTGCTTTGATTTACGGCTTTAAATGCGTTTCTTCCAATGTGAACTCAACACGTGAAGCGTACCCAGGTTCTTAGAAATGTCATATATCCATCTCAGGAAACCCAAGTTAACTTGAAAAGAGGTTCTTCAGGAATTTTGCAAGCAGGAGAAGCTTGCAAAGAAATTGTTGTTGTTCTGGAAACACAAGTAATGGGTTTGTATGAGGATTTTCATCCCCATCAGTACAGTAAGAAAGAGCCCTGAGCGCAAGAAACAAATGCTACTACAGCCTGAGAAGATGTTTTTCATTTGGGGTCACAAGGGACTCCTTCTCTCAAAGGGTCAGATAAAGATGGGATCGGTTGAACACATGGTGTGGCACTGGTCTTTACTGGTTGCTCAAGAAAATAAACTCATGCCTAGTATGCTGAGTGACAGTTCATCTCTGTCCAGTTCACAGAGGAAGGCATTTCTATATTATATAAGATAATTTATGTCAGGTATATTTCTCTGGAACAGTTTCAGTAATAAAGTAATGCAGTAGATGAAAGTTAAAAAAATCTCATTTTACTTGAATTTTCCCTCCCTCTTCATTGACTTACAAAGCACAGCAAGTTAGATCAGAAACTGCCCTCAGAGTATTTCTGGGTGACTATAGTTTATATTGAAACTGGAGTAAGCATCATGCTGGAAAATTTGTGAAACTTATCTCTAAACCTTTCTCTAGTGCTCTTGAAAAGTGTTACTAAGGAAAGATTTATTCCCCTAGGAAAGATTTTATTTTTAAGAAGAAAAAGTTTTTAGTATTTTTAACACACATTCAATGAACCATTGCCTGTGAGTTGCTGTTTTGGTTAGCATGAGGTGTCTGACCACATGGATCATGTTTACACTATTAGGTTTAAAAGTTTGTTATTTACAAATTGTCTATGCCTGCATTATAAATAAAGAGCCACTTCTGGGATGATCTGGTTAAAAGATCTGCAGCAGAATGGTGTGCCTGCAGCCCTGCAATGTCTACACGCAATGAGGTTACAAGAGTCTTTAAACGTTATTAGCACACTTAAACATGTACTAAACCACAATGAATACGCTGTTTATAACCTTCAGCAGCACACTTGATAGCATGGGAAACGAGTCTGCAGAGCAGCACATGAAGTGCCTTGCATGATGCATGGATCTTGTTACATCAGCATAGTTTTGGAACCAGCTGTCTGCAATGGGCATTGTATTCTGTGGTAGGTCTCCTTCCATTATTAATGAGTTATTTTATGTATTATGCAGTACTGTAATGAAGATGCACTCTTTTGTCCTCCCACACGGTGTCCTCTGTGGTGCTGGGAAGTCTTGGGGCAATATTATCACATAAAACAGTCACTGCATTGTAGAAGATGAATGCAGCTGACTGGCTTTCCCAGCAGCTACACTTCAGTGCTACTGAAATATCAAGAGACATGAGACTAGCTTGAAAAAGTCTAACAAAAATATTAATTGACTATAACGTTGCAAAATTCTATATAAAAAAAAAAATGTACTGCACCATAATCTTCACACATACCCTGCACTGACAGAAACCTTGCAAATACTTAGGACATCTAACCAGGAGAGAATGTATGCTACACACTGACTGGTTGTCTTGTAAGCACTGTGTGATGGCACCCAGCACGACCTGCTCCATAACCTTTCCTGGCACTGGGGTCAGACTGAAAGGCCTGTAGTTCCCTTCCAGCCCTTCTTGTAGATGGATGTCACCTCTACCAGCCTCCAGTCAACCGGGACCTCCCCAGTTAGCCCGGACTGTTGACAAATAATGGTAAGAGGACTAATGAGCACATCTGCCAGTTCCTTAAGCACCCTTGGGTGGATCCCATCCAATCCCATAGACTTGTGCACATCTAAGTGGTACAATAGGACATTGATCATTTCCTTCTGGATTGTGTGGGCTACTTTCTGCTCTCCAGCCCCGTTCTTCTATTCTTTTAATTTCATAGGGTTGAAAGCATTTTCCAAGGATCTTCTTCCCAGTAGTACAGAGATACACTCACTTCAGGACAAGGATAAGAGCAGAATGACTGAAGGAGTGGAAAAAAAGATCTCAAAACTCTGAAGAACTTCACCAAATCCAACTCATTGGAAAGTATGCATGGATGGAGAAATACATGTCAAATAATTCACAATGGTGGAAAGGAAAAGCCAGCAGATCTGCTAATGAGGAGCAAGGAGCAATCCTTCTGACGAAACATGCTCCCTTTAGAGTTAAGGAAAATTCCACGCTGGAAGACACGTGGCTGAACTTTGCACCCTCTGTGATCCACATACGTTTGTATCATGTGGTCTGTAAGCCATTTATAGTCAGAACAAGAAAATAGCATTCTTCAAATTAAAAAAAAAAAAAATAAAGTACTCATCATTTTGTTCAAAACTCTCTCTTACTATTTTATATTATCCTCCAGCTTTTCCTTTCTTAGTCAGACAAGACACCTGATGTCTTCAACTGCAACTAATTCTGCAACATACGTCTCTGCATAAGGCTTCCTAGCACATGGTATTTATGTTTAGAAATATGACTTTATTGAACTGTAAGTCAACAATAACTATCCAAGTCCCCAGGGCAAAGATATCAAAAGAAAGGCAAAAGTCCACAGTATGTTATACGCACTGGTATGAGTAGCACTGACCATTAGGCTGCATAGATCAGACTCTTAATTCTTCTCCAAGAAGTACCAAGTCTTTAAGCCATGGAAGCCCACAATGCCCTTGGAGTTGGTCACACCAAACCACATAGCCAAGCCACTGCCTTCTTCTGCAGCATGGAAACATTCAGGTACTGTCTGTGATGAGCACGGAAGCAAGGACAGGGTCTAAAGCAAGCATCTAAGGAAGGAAAGAATTTAAGACATCCTTTGCCTGTTCTTAGTGATCTGGGGAGCAAGAAAGGAGAGAAAATAGCCTCATTCCCTTTCTCAGGGAAGCGTAACAACTCGCTGAGAGAAGCATTGAGTGTACATGCTCCATTAGCCCTGCAGAAAAAGCTACCTTGACCACAGGCACCACCAGATTTCTTACAAAATTACAACAGTGAAGAATGTGCCCATTTCAGCTTACTGATATCCTCACCTTATGTCTTGCTCTAATAACTGTGTCATGCTGCTACCAATCATTGCATTTCTTAAATCTAAGAGGATGTAACCCTGAAGTATGTCAACCTTGTCTGCTTAAAGATCAAAAAGCCTGTAGGCAAGATCTGGGGAAAAAAAAACTTTTCCAGCAGTATCTCTGGCCAAGAAGGGGTGATGCTCTGTCCTCAGTGGAATGTGGCAGCAGGTGACAAGGTAAGATGGTGACACTCCTTGCATGATGTAACTTACGCCAGTAAAACATCTGACTTCACAATGTGGACATTCATGAAAGAAAAACAACTGAATGGGAACTAATTTGTCATACTAATGATCTTACTAAATTATATCATTAAAGAAGTGTAAGCAAGAGATTGGTAACAAGCAAGTCAGTGTTATTATTTGTTCTCATTTTGTTCTCCTCTCAGGTTGGCTGAGAACCAACTCTTCATTTTTTGTTGTAAAGAAGAGGAGGTTAAAGAAACATATAAGGAAATCAAAGTAATTAGGCATATTAGCAAGCTGGCAGGTAAACAATCATGATTCAGTGAGACAACTGTCAGCCTCTAAAGGAAGGATGGTACACATCTGTATTATTTTTTTTTTAGTCTTGCCTCATTTCAGATTACTGCTAACATGACAGTTGGCTTCCTTACAAAGCACAAGACTGAGCTGTGTATGTGTTCACCTTCTGCATGGCAAGACTTGCTTCACCTCACCCTGAGGATGTGCACTGAGAGAGGTTCCCATCACAACACCAAGAATTGGGTCACGCGTAAGATAACCACCCTTCCCTGTCAATAAAACTATGAGTTCATCTGCTGCAGAAATACAGCAAGGTAGCAAGTTTAGACTATGGTTTCTCTCCCACCTTTCTCAAATTGGGATGTCAAGACTCCTGGGAAGAATGTCTCCTCAAGGACGATCTTGATTAACACAGCCTGAATTGGATTCAGGCCATTTAACCGTAGGCACTTGGTTTAGTTTTCACTAGTAGCCAACACAATCAACACAGAGTGATCAGTATGGGCAGTGAACGATCTCAGGTATTGTAGTCTCTCTCATAAAAAAGCAGGGCAGTACAATAATTCTCAATACCAGTTCGTAAATGTGTATTCATTTGAAGTGACTCATCCATTTGAAAGTCAGTACTGCTTAAAAATTATTTCTAACTCCCCAAAACATGGACTGATATTTTTTTTTAACCTAATTCAGCTTAATACACCAATTCAGCTTAATAAACCAATTCAGCTTAATACACCATTCAAAAATCCACACAACTTTACAACCCAGAGTAGTTATTTTCCCAAATGTTACAGTACCCTGACTCAACGTGTGCTGAAGATATGATGTAGTCTCAGGTTTTCACTTGTAGTCTACCACAATTAATTTTAGTTTATGAAAGTAGGCGTTAGAGTGAAGGGAGAAGCAGTCATGGAAGCCAGACTCTGTATCAACTATCTAAACACATGCATTCACGGTACCTACAAATGCACTCCTTAAGGCCTTCATCCATCTGCATAATCCCATGAGCAATGTTAATAAATGGATGCAAAGATTCAATAAATAATTTTTTCCTTAATGATTTTTCTCTATGAAAAAGCAAACGTTAATGGAGCACACAGGCAGCAGAATGGATGGAGAATGCAGGCAGTGGCTGTGAAAAAGATAAAAAGATATATGGATATGCACGCTTATGTGAATTTCTGTTTGCAGTAATTCATGCCCACAAAAGCTTAAGCAGTATATGAGTCTAGAAAAGCCTGAAAAAACACTTTATACCTTACATCCATCATGTACTTTTGCTGTCAACTCACATGCTGAGCTCATTTCAATAACTGAGAAACTTACGATGATATAAAAGTCCTCAATGTAATGTATCACGATTTTGTAGTTAATAAATTTTTAAGTGGAAGTATTTATGGAAATAATTTTTTAATTTAAAATATTTTTATAGTCAATATTTTTAGAATTTACTTAATCAGATCAGAGGATTGAAAAAAAAAAAAAAGAAAGAAAAACAACAAAACACAACCACAAATTCCCTTTCAGCCAAATTTCAATTTTTGACAAGTTCAGCTGTAAAGAAAGGAACGAGTGGCAATCTTTGAAACTTTTTAATACTCCACATATGAGAGAAAAGTGGTTGTGGAACACTGAATGTTTTCCAGATTGTTTTTTTATTCTCTAGAAAGAAAGTAGGCATTTTTTCCAGCTGTGAGCCAATTCCTATCTATCTGTGTGACAACGACAAACTTTAAATGCAAGCTCTTCAGCATGGGCTGGATCTTATGTCTGAAAAGTATCTAACCCACTTTGGTGTGCTAAGTAAATGAATAAAAGGATAAACACCCGCATTCCCCCCCCAATGCAAATCACTATTTGCCATATATTCATAAACTTCTCAGAAATCTAATAGGTCTTTTAAGTGCTCAAAAATACTTTCTTAAAACCACCTGTTCTTTGCTAGAAATAGCTAACATAAAGAACCTACCTTAAGATGTTTTCTTTCAGTTTAGCTTAAGAGCAATAAACTGTCGTCTTGAGACTTGTGTTTCCACAAGCTACCTCTCTTAAGCAACCTCAAAATCCTGCCTTTGATAGGAAGAGTCAGATGGAACCAAAATAAAACCAAAATGAACAACTTTCAGAAGAACAGCAGACCTGTCACAGACATTAAACCAACCACACTACATCAAAACCATAGTCAAAGTATCCAAATTCTGGAGTCTAACCAGTTATCTGAAAGGGACAAGCACATATGAGCAGCCAAACAGATCTGTACTCTTCAAGTTTGCATGTGTTTAGGACTGCTAAGTATTGGTAAGATTTCATATACTAAAAATTGCCAAGAGCCAGCCTCTCTCTACAGAGCTACTGCTTTACCAGGTAACACTGCAGTGAAACCTGGATGGGAGCAAGTGATGTAAACCTTGACTTACAGTGTTTTCAAAAGGAAAACAGGGCTGTGGTGTGTATTTTGTAGGAGAAAAAAACCCACCACACAAGGAGTGCTTTCTGTTCCTAGCCCAGGAGCTGCAGAAGGTCACAGATGTGTGAGTGCAGTGCTTCATCCAGGTACTGCAGATCAAAATCTGTATTCCATTTAGAAACTATGACTTTATTCTGGGCCCTCATCAATCTAGCACAGCCACAATTTCACAGAACAGTAAACTTCACCACAAACTTCAACTGCAGTCAATACAGTACTTAGGAATAACATCAGTCAAAGTCCAGAGTACAAGCTTTTGCATTTTACCCCATGAAATAACCAAGACGGCACACACTACTCTTTTTGAAAGCCAGCCCATAAGAGCAAACATCTGTAGTTGACGCTCAGCACACAGGAAATATCAGCTCTGTGGTCTACCTCATAAAATGTTGCTAACTCTACTCTAGCTTCTGTTTATTTAAAGTTACTTTCTGCCATCCTACCTATCATGTAATTCATGTATAGATCTACATAAATTTGTGGGTTTACTTGTTTCTCAAGGCCTTCCCAAATAACCATTGATTTCCTATAACAAGTTAAGGCACCACAAGAAATTAGAAGAAAAACCTCTGAAAAAAATGTACAGTTCATACCACAGCAAATGCTGATCTAAAGGCTATCTACCGGAGATGAACATTTTGTATTATAATTTGTTTTATAATGACATACTGTCCAATACATCTGCACTAGGTGACTGACCACATACATTGTAAAATGTCACAGATTACTAAAGATCAGAATAGTTTCTAATTTACCTCCATCTTGTGAATTCATGATATTCAGAGCAAACAGCATTGCATTGGAGAATGTGGTAGCCTCTTCTTTGCTTGCAAAATTCAAGCCATAGACCTGCCGTGCATCGCGCCATTGATGAAAGGTAGGTGTTGCTTGATTGTACTTCAGTCCTTTCACAATTGAGTAATTAATCACTACCTGTGATTTGAAAGAGAGGCATGAAGATTAAAAATAGTTCTGTTTTCAGGGGGATAAAACCCAATTCTTTGGTGAAACTTAATTACATTGGTAAAGGCCATTCATTCGGCAGGTTCTACAAGGCTGTCCAGTAAGGCACTGTGTGCTTTGATGACAGAAGACCTACATCTGGGGGTGAGATTTGCAAAAGTTCATTTCAGCCTCAGGGTAAAAATCTATTACCTGCTTGTGTTTTCTAAACCACTTCTGCAGGATGCAGCTGTGCAGATCTTGCAGACAGATGAGAGAAGCCAGTGCCAGCAGCTGTTGCCATCTTTTGGGGGATCATGCACAATTGTCAGAAAATGAGTCAGACAGAACCAGAACTCTTGGCGCTAAACCTGTCCTAGAGCAAATGTTGCACCAGCTTTGTTTTTCTCCTCCCATGTGACTGATCACCACTAGTTCCTTATGCTAAGAAAGTTTTTTTCTCTAGAATCAGATAGGCAAGGACAAAACCAGACAAGCAAGTACTTCCTCTCCCACCTCCTTCCCCACTGTACATGCTATAAATTCCAGGTATGGGGTGACTGCAGCAGAAGAGTGTTTCTTATGTTTTGATCTGCTAAATAGAATACTCTGTTGGTCCTTGGGCAGAGAATGTGGGGGGGCACCCAGTTACACAGTACACCTGAGATCTGACCAGAAACATCCAATGCTAAAAAGCACAAGCTGCTCTACTGAAGATGGAAAGGCAGGAGTGTTTACTGTGCCATTAATAAGCCAGAAGGACCTCTGGCAGAGACAGCAACCCTGAGACACCTGACTGTGGACTGACAATGGCACTCTGTTGTCATGCAAATTTAAGAAACAAAATGTTTACAGAAAGGATCATAATTATTCTCATAAACAGGCACATCGAGCTAGAAACTGAGAAGAAGTAGGAAATGGAAGGTCCCTCCTCATCCGTCCACACAAGCCAGGAATAGAACAGAACACCAGGGACAGAGAAAATCCAAAATTGTGAGCGGGGAAATTCTACATTCAAATAGAGCAAACCTGTGTTTGAATACTTGGGATTGTCTCTACAAATGGACATATTTTGGCTGCAGTTTTACCAAAAGCCAGAACAATCTCATAACTTCTTGTCCTCACTGAAAGCAAATCAATGGAAAATCCTCCATCAAACTAGTTTGTGCCTGGCAAGATCATGGAGCAGATCCTGCTGAAAGTTCTGCTAAGGCAAACTGAAACCAAAGCAGAGGTGATTGGTGGTAACCAGAAATGTTTTCACCAAGGGAAAAATCTTGCCTGAAAAACTTGGTAGCTTTTTATGATGAAGTCACAGCGACAGTGGACAAGGGAAGGGCAACAGATGTCATCTACCTGGACCCGAGTAAGGCATTTGACTCTGTCCCACATGACATCCTGGTCACCAAACTGGAAAAACATGGACTTGATGGGTGGAGCACTGCTGGATAAGGAATTGGCTGGATGGTCACACACAGAGAGTGGTGATCAAGGGCACAATGTCCACCTGGAAACCAGTGACAAGTGGTGTCCCTCAGGGGTCAGTGCTGGGACCAGTGCTGTTTAACGTCTTTGTCAGTGACATGGACAGAGGAATGGAGTGCACCCTCAGCAAGTCTGCAGATGACACCAAGCTGTGTGGCACAGTCGACTTGCTAGAGGGCAGGGATGCCATCCAGAGGGACCTGGACAGGCTGGAGAGGTGGGCCCAGGCCAACCTCATGAAATTCAATAAGGCCAAGTGTAAGGTCCTGCACCTGGGTAGGCACAATCCCAAGCACAAATCCAGGCTGGGTGGTGAATGGCTGGAGAGCAGCCCTGAGGAAAAGGACCTTGGAGTCTGGGTTGATGAAAAGCTCAACATGAGCCTGCAGTGTGCACATGCAGCCCAGACAGCCAACCGAGTCCTAGGCTGCATCAAGAGAAGCGTGGCCAGCAGAGCAAGGGAGGTGATTCTGCCCCTTTACTCTGCTCTCGTCAGACCCCACCTGGAGTACTGTGTGCAGTTCTGGAACCCTCAGCACAGGAAGGACATGGAAGTGTTGGAGCGGGTCCAGAGGAGGGCCACAAAGATGATCAGAGGGCTGGAGCAGCTCTCCTATGAGGACAGGCTGAGAGAGTTTGGGCTCTGCAGCCTGGAGAAGAGAAGGCTTCCAGGAGACCTCAGAGTAGCCTTCCAGTATCTGAAGGGGAAGAGCTACAGAAAGGCTGGGGAGGGACTATTTACAAGGTCTTGTAATGACAGGACAAGGGGCAAAGGGTTTAAACTGGCAGAGGGGAGAATTAGACTAGATGTTAGGAGGAAGTTCTTTCCAGTGAGGGTGGTGAGACACTGGAACAGGTTGCCCAGGGAGGTTGTGGCTGCTTGCTCCCTGGAGGTGTTCAAGGCCAGGTTGGACGAGGCCTTGAGTGAGCTGTACTAGTGAGAGGTGTCCCTGCCATAGGCAGGGAGTTGGAACTAGATGATCCTTGAGGTCCCTTCCAACCTTATCATTCTATGATTCTACAATTCTAAAAAAAGCCAACATATTTAATTAGATTAAGAATATTTTTGCTAAATGACTGATAATTCTTCTCAACTATGAAAGCAGAGTTTTAAAAACAGATTCAAAGATAAATTACTTCTGCCTCTGAGTTGTTTTCAGTGCCTTGCCAATTTAAACTGTCAGGAAAGCATTAGATATGCACATAACACATAAGCAGCAAATTGTTTTTCATGCATACCTGCTTTTGAAGGATGATATTAACTACCTGAAGGGTGGTTGTAGCCAGGGGGAGGTTACCTTCTTCTCTCAGGCAACCAGCACCAGAACAAGAGGACACAGTCTCAAGCTGTGCCAGGGGAAGTTTAGGCTGGAGGTGAGGAGAAAGTTCTTCACTGAGAGAGTCATTGGCTACTGGAATGGGCTGCCCAGGGAGGTGGTGGAGTCACTGTCCCTGGAGGTGTTCAAGGTGCGTTTGGACGTGGCACTTGGTGCCATGGTCTAGTCTTGAGGTCTGTGGTAATGGGTTGGACTTGATGATCTTTCAGGTCTCTTCCAACCCTGGTGATACTGTGATACATTGTCTCATTGATATAGTTTATAGATAGTTAACAGATGTCTGATAACTATACTAATATATGAAAAAATAAGGAAACCAGTAAAGTAGCCACTGCATCAGTAGAGTAGATATACTCTATTTCTATAATGCATTTAATTACCTGAGTCAGCATTAAATAGTGACACAACAGACAGTGTTTGAATGCTTGGTCTAGCTTTAGGCATAAATTATTATGATGGTTAATGAACATCATGTATCAGGTACAACTGCTGCTCTCCAGCCTATATCATTATTAAATTTCCATGTAAATGCACTGGGCAGCAGTCAGACCTACAGTTCTTTTTTTGCCACTTTCCATAGAAAATCCTGTGATCCCAATGGAGATGCAAGACAGCCTAAACAGGCTCACAAGAGTTGGTTTCCTGAAAACAGGAACAACATTGCCAGCATGCTGTGCATGAAACCACCCACCCTGACCAGAATGATGTGGAAATCACATTGCTTCAATCACAGCAAAGATGTGAACTCACTCTTATAGCTGACTGCTTAGCCCTTTTCTCTTGAAAAATGATGACATCACTCCCATTTTGCCACTGAGCACTGGGAATGCCTGTACCAATGTTACGTACACTCCTGGTCTCTGAAGTGTCAAGTATAGACTTGCCTGGAGAACCAATCCAACAGTTTTAACATGTACCAATTTTCAAGTTTTCTAATCACTTCTATGTAACTTAACCACAGGAGAGCCCAGCCATTATTTTCAAATAAACATTTGGAAAGACTGAGCATCTACCAGCCTTTATAAAGTGCTTATTTCTCACCCACTAAAAGAATCTTCTGTTTCAAAGGAAAACACTATTAAAGTCAAAAAAGCACCAGAGAGTTAGTGGAGTTACACAGTGTAATAACCTGTGTCAAAACCAATTTAATAGAAGTCAAATTTGCTTTCCCAGAACATCAACTCAAGGAACTCACAGAATCTGAGGGTTTGATCCCTCCAGTTAAATAAAGAAAGAATTTAAATGTTGACCTTCATTAATCATCAGAATGTCTACACAAAACAGTTTCAAACTGGGAAATGAAACACGAAATAGTTGGTTTCACTTATCTCCCTCAGCTAATGCTTTAGAATAAGGGAAATAAAAGAGGATGGGTTCTTCTGCTTTTGTTAAGAATGAGCACACACAGGTATCTGGTACAGGGTTGAGACCCTGCAAGGCATGCAATGATAACAAAGTACTTCACAGCAACAACTGAAATAAAGAAGTCTCTCTTACGGCATAGGGGCTTTTTTACAGGTGTTTCTAAGGGATCTTTACTCTTAGGTTTCTTATGTCAGTAAGATAACATCTGCCATGCTGAACAGACCCAACAGTTCATCTTTTAATCTTCAGTTGTAGTCTATAATACATGTTTCTTGTCAAAACAAGTAATGGATTTGTCCATAAATAGTTCTTCCTATACACATTTTGTCTTAGAAGCTGAAACATGAGAGATTTTTGTGCCTACGTTTTCCTTTTCCAACTCCTGTTAGTATTTTCTATCTTCAAACAAAGTAGTATTGTTAGTGATATAAATGTCTGTGGTACTTTGAACTTCACTGAATTCTGCATTTCAGCAATCTCATGTAAGAAGGAGTTACACAGATCAGCTGTGCATAATATTAATATGATGTCACCGTTTGATACTCGCATCACTATAACGTAAAACAACAATTTGATTCACTTCTGCATGGTACTCCCCTTCATGTTTTCAACTTTGTTTAAGTTGAAAACTTAAAGGTTGTAGGCATTCTGAGGCAGGCAGGGGATTTTGTGATTTGTTAAGAAGCTCAAAACCAAGAAGCCCTCCTATCTGACTGCACTCTGTAGGCTGTTGAGCTGTAAGTTGTCAGCAGTGATGTGGCAGTAGTTGACAAGACTCACAGGAATGGGGCTAGAAGGGATTGAGGGGGCCTCAGGACCACATCTGAGGTGTAACTGCAAGCAAGACCATGAGAAGAGCTCCCACACAAGTCTTACCACACATACCCTTCTTATACAGCCAGAATAAGACATATGGTTTTTTTTATTCCAGAGTAGGAAAGAGTTCAGAAGTTTGTTATAAGCTTGGGTAACAGACTGCCATGTTGTCAGTGCTCAGACTTCTCTCACAGGCAGCACCCATATCACTGTTAAATCAGGAAGCACAGCAACTAAAAACTGCTGCAGCTGAGGTCAGAATCTTTATTTCTGTAAACAGGCCCAAACCTGACCAACTTCTACTAAGTCACAGTGCTGATTAATTGGTTCTTTATTTTTCAAAAAATGTGGCTTACTTTATATCCCAAAAATGTTGTCCCCATTTCAGTTTTGGCTTAGGCTCAAATGTAAAATGTCCCACCTTCCCCAAGGCCCTGTTTTTACATTCACTTCTTAGCCACATCAATACATCAAACCCTCAGGAAATGTGATTCACTTTTGACTTGCACCCTCCTCTCCATCTATTTATTTAGCACATGCCTTTTGGTGATGAAATCACACTGAGCTGGAATCACTTGCTGTAAAGTCATTATATTTAAACCCTCAGTTGATTGGGCTCCAGAGCCTGGAGCTGGGGAGTTACTGCTTGTCAGCTAAACCAAAGAGATGGACCTTTGTATGTTTTTAGCTTTGTGAACTTCGTGCACAGTAACTGAAGCTAATACACTTCACCTTTACAGCAGGCTACGTTACAACAGCATCTGGCAAGTTGCAACATGGGAATCAACAGTTTGCTTGCTTGCAAGAATAGGGCTTCAAGAAAACGAAGGCTTCAAGGAAACATCAAAGCTCATAATATCAAGTGATTGTAATACTGTTCTGGCCTTAGCTTCAAAACAGTTATGGCCTCTATGGTAATTCAAAGCATCAAAATCTTCTGGTTCTCTGAAGATTACTGCTCATGTCAGCATGAGTCTATGCAAATGTGCATGTCTGTGCAGACCAAAGAGTGGAAATCATGCACCACTGGCACTGCTGCTGCTGCAGACAAGCACATGGCGAGTACATCACCCAGACACATAATGAGAACAAGAGGTCAGGTGACCACTTCATGGTGGTGAGAACGCTGCTGAAGTTCCTGCCACTCGAAAAACCTTACGTCTTTGTGGTGAATGTTTTACACACCATCAGCTAGTGAAGAAGATAATCACAGATAAGGCAAGCAAAACGAGAAGATAGTATTATAAATTCTTAACACGTGCCCCAAATAAGGGCAAGAAAAGAGAAAGGCAGCTAGGTAAGGCCAAAACTAGAAGCCTACAGAAGAAGATACATGAAAAAAAGAAAGACAAGAAAAGAGAAAGGCAGCTAGGTAAGGCCAAAACTGTAAGTCTACAGAAGAAGATACATGAAAAAAAAGAAAGACAAGAAAAGAGAAAGGCAGCTAGGTAAGGTCAAAACTAGAAGTCTACAGAAGAAGATACATGAAAAAAAGGAAGCGGATAAAAATTAAAGAAACAGATTAGAGGTGTAATATAAACGAACAAAAATTAAAAGTGAAACATTAAAGGCAGGCAGGGGTGAAGTCATGAAGATTATTCTAGTCTATGCCCTGGCAAGCAACATGTAATAAAATTTAAACTGTTCTTCTGTGGTATTGTTGTGTTATGCATTTCCTCGACTCTCGGAAATGTGTGTGGCTTCATTAGTTCCATTATATGCCAAATCATGTATTAGCTGAAGATTGGTCCTTTTCAGAAAAATATGGCTTTCTTGGCAAACTAACAGCTTTTACTAAAACCCTACTTCCAATGTGATTTAGCACAACCTAGAACAAGCATGAAATAGCTTGTAAAGAAAATTAGTTTAACAGAAACTAGTTCCTTTTTTCATTAAATAGAAATACTTAGCAAGCCTAGCAAGCTTATGATACCATGAGAGATATAAAAAATATATTAAATCCTGAATCTTGAGACTTCCAGAATGTTCCTTGTAATACTACTCTGCTATTCTGTCCTCAAGTTACTGTGTTTCTCTAATAATATTTAAGGTGAATATTCTCTTTAAGACAGATTTAAGTGACTAAGGTACTTTTTTGTTTGAGGGATGACTTTTAAACTCTAGAAAAATATATTTTTCTGTTGCCTGCTGAACTGAGATGATTTTTAGATGGCAAGTAGACTCTTCGTAAGTAGGAACATTTGCAAGCAAACAGAATGTTACAGTTAATGCAAAACATGTTTAGCATACAGTTTATTTAAGAGCTGATTTTTTAATATATTCTATTCTTTCAATTGTGCACTCCAGTTAAGACACACCTCTTGTACATAGTCTCTCTTATATATATATGTAGACTTTATGACTTTTGCTTGTTTTACATCAACTATTCAGAACCATGCCAGATTGTAGTCACATGAAAATCATTTACATTCACCTGCTGGCTATGTAAAATAAACAGCCAGCACAGTCTGCTAGGAAGCATTACTTAGTTTCACAGCTAACTAAGAAGCTGCTGTATTTCATTTATTTTCTAATATATTTTCAATTTTTGAACTGGAGTCACATTAATATATTGCCTTTGCTTTGTTGAGAAGGATAAAGGCCGTAGCAGAAGACACATCAGATGTTTCAAAACTGCACTGCCAGGAGCTAAAAATCTCCACCCTCCTATTTCTATTCTGCTTTTCCTTATTCAAAATGACTGTGTATATGGGCAATGAAGCAAAGTCATTAACACTTTCAGTAATCAGCCTGACTAAGTCTTCCACTTGGTCCATGCATCATTACAGTTGACAGCTGAGGGTCATCACCTGCATTTCCATAAGCAAACCGGACGATTCAACAGTTCTAGCAGCTGAGAGTTGATGGCACCCCAGCTCCTGCTTTCTGATTTGGCTTGGTTTGGTCTTCCTTGCCAGGCCCCTACCCATCTCACACTGGCAGAAATGCTCATCACACCTTCCCAGGAGGCAACACTGCTCTCTGAGCCAAGAGAAAAATCAACTATTTACGCTTTTCTGAGTCTTCTGCCAGGTTGAGGGCTCAAGGTACGCCAGGCAGGTTGGGCTGCAACCAACATACTGGCCTCATTTCAACATGGAGGGAGTCCCCAAGTCTGAAATTTCTGCTCCAAAATGCAAATGGAGCCAGGGCACAGCAGTTCAGTATATTTTTTAAATTTACGGTCTAAACATGATGTTTGGTTACAGAACTTTTGATGGAAGGCACCTCCCAGCACACTCATGAACCAGGCCACTCAAAGACATGCCATGGTAGCCCAGGGCTGAGCACTGTGATTTGGTGGCTGAGTGGGGTCCAATCCCAGTTCTGATTATCTAAATCCCATATAGCTCTTTTATTACTAAAGGAGCTCCTGTGGACTTAGGCTGCTGTAAATCAGATCATGGTGTGCACCTAGGATTTTACAATGCACTACAAGGAATGAATTACTTATTGCAGTAATGTAACAATTGTGCTTTGTGAGATGGCAGTGCAGAATGACTGCCTCATATACATATTCCTTAAAATGAGCAAAAAGTAAGTTGGGGGACCTGAAAACAAAACCTACAGAATGAAATAAGAATCATTTCACAAGCAAAAATCGAGGAGGGAAAACCAACATTAAAATCTCTCTGTCATCTACCAGAAATTCTGTTTGCAAATAATAAATTATAGTATTCTGTGTGTAAAAAATTATACAAAGTCTGAATAGCTGGAGTAAATAGACTTGCAGGTACCTTGCAGGGAGCAGGAAACGTTGCTAGACTGTATGAAGTATAGAACTGACAGTAACAAATGAGATCAAAGGTTAATTAACAGGAAACTCAGTACAGTTACTCACTTGTTGATCTTGCAGTTTAACTCCAACTACCCTGAAGGTGTTCGTGGCCGTGTTGTGGTAGATGTTGATTCTGCTGAATCCCTGCTGTCCAGGTTTGATTGGCACCCATTTCTTACTGGTATCGTCATAGACCATAACTGAAGCACGGGCTTGGCAAATACTCTGTTCGCTAGAAAGTGAAAACAACAAAATCAGGAAAAAAAGCCATTGAGTTTGCTGTGCAGTAGCAAAAATACCTAAAGGAAAAGAAACTAAGAAATTATCAGAACTACTTGCAACATACGTTTTATAAGAGATTTGCTAATCCTTTGAATGCAATCTGACTGTTAAATTAAAGCTGGTATATATATGTTCACGGGCTTAAAAAACTCTGATATGCTGCTGTTTTGAGCCGATAATCTATTTTATGTAAAAGTATTAGACCCTGAGGAATAACTGTTTCACACAAATGTTATGAAAACTGTGCAGCAGTTTGAATGCTCGATTTATTATGTGTACCTATTGGCAAGCAAAGCCTTTCACGTTTGCACGAAAACTTACTTATTTTTGTCTTACTGACAAAATAGATGTGACATCCACAGCTGAGTTACACATTTAAAACGAAGAAACCAGACCTTGAACCATAAGCTATGTTAGGTAAACTGAAGTAATCAATTATGCTAATCCAGCTGACGCCTAATACCCAGACTGACTGACGCACTTACAACTCCCAGAATACACGGTGCAAAACACACAGAAACTTTTTTTCCTTCTTCAGAGCCACAAAGAAAGTGGGAAAGGGGAAGCCAGGAATGCATTTCAGTGTTAATGTAAACAGCCATTATTTTGTATAGCATCAATATAGAAATAAATAGGTGTCAGGATGGAGCCAGGCTCTTCTCGGTGATGGCCAATGACAGGACAAGGGGCAATGAGCAGAAGCTGAGCCATAGGAAGTTTCGTGTAAACATGAGGAGGGATTTTTTCACTATGAGGGTGACAGAACACTGGAACAGGCTGCCCAGTTGGGTTGTGCACTCTCCCTCTCTGAAGATACTCAAAAACAGCCTCAACACATTCCTGTGTGATCTGATATAGGTGATCCTCCTCTGGAAGGGGGTTGGACTGGATGATCATTCAAGGTCCCTTCCAGTCCTTGACATTCTGTGATTCTGTGAACTATTTTTGGCCTGTAGATTAACAGAAATTTGTCAGTTCTTTACCTCTTGCTTGGCTAATATATACATGCCAGATTCTGCTAAAACACACCTTTCATGTGCAAGAAATGCCACTGGTAAATACTGTTGAGATGATGTCAATATGGATCAGGAACTCAACTCTCACTCTCCTGACCTCCCATTCATTTTTCTTAGAGGAAAAAAGAGTTCTTTATAAAAAGAAAAATGAATCCTCCAAATTTTGGAAATGTGAGATTTTCACGTGTAAGAAGGATATCCAATGAGCAAATAGTGCACATTAGGCCTACATAAAGCAGTTAGGATTTATATCTTGAGAAGATATTAAGTTCATGAACATCCCATTAACTTTAGACCTATATATATTTATATATGACTCCCTTCTTTCGTCCAAGCTGTATTAAATAATTTTTGGCAGTGCAACATCAAGTGGTAATCCTCTTTGCACACAATCCCTCTTCTCTCTCTTGCATATATACCTTTGGTTTTGATTGTGCCTCAGTAATGCCTCGCTTGCACACAAACACAAGAAGTTTCCGGATGTTGCTAAACCATATCCTTGCACTGCTACCGTGCCAAGTTTTACCACTTGCTTACTACACCAAATGTTGCAAACCCAAACTCACTTGATCCTATCACTGTCATCTTTTTAATGAAAGGGAGTACATTACTCTAAGTAGTAAGAGGATCTGAATAGATTACAGCATCAGTTTTCAATCTTTTCTGATTTGTGGCTCTCAAAAAAGTATTCCAAGGCAGATGCATCCCCCACTACACACTAAAGCCTACTGATGCTGGATTGTTTTATTAGTCACTGCACAGACTCCAGGTAGCCCACTAACATCCTTCATGCTGTGGGAAAGAGACTGAAAAGTCTTCACAACATTTACATAGAGTGATCACAGTGGCATACATCTCCATAAAGAAGAAAGTAAGACAATTCAGAATAAAGTTGTTTTTTCATTAAGTAGCATGGAAAAGGCTACATTCTGTTACTGAAATGATATATTCAGACCATAAAGACTGAATATTATTTTACTTATTGAAAATACATAAAATCAAGCTCATCTATCAGTTGCTGTGGTTTTGTTATGCGAGATACTTGGGGAACAGCTGTGCTTTTGCTGCTGTACTTACCCAGCAAATACCTCTCCATCCCTTTTTTTAAGGTAAGATAAGGCAGCTTCTCCATATCTGACACTAGCAGCTGAGGGATTTGAGCTTGCTCCAGTCTGTCTAATCTTCCAGCTGGTGCAAGAAGCAGTGGCAGACTGGCAGTGGCAGCAGCATTGCCTACACCCTTCAGACCTGCCCAGGGATGCTCACACTGCTTTGGATTCACAGATGGGGAGGATGGGACAGAAATGCAATAGGAAAAGGCAAGTACACTGGATTATCTTTGCCAAGTGGAATGGGTAAAAATAACCTCCAGTGCAGTCCTGTGTCTGGATGATGCCTATTTGCCTGGACTACCACACATCACATGCCACTTCAGCTTCAGAGCTGGGAGGCGAAGCAGTTGCCCAGAGCCACAGCAATCACCTGCCCAGATTGCAGGTAGGTTCCCAGAAAACATAGTCTGTGGGAGAGTCACATTCAGCCAGTATAACACCAGGTCCTTCTCCTTAGTCCCTGATGGTCAGTACAAGCCTTGATGTACTAAGTAGGCAAGACTATGCCACTAGTTTCCTAAGAGCTAGTCTGAGACCCAAAGTCATCTCCATCTCAGAAGAATTTTGGAACCCACAGTTGCCACAGGCTCCTTAACTAGTCTGAATTAATTAAGTTATTCTTATTTACAACAAAGAGAACACAGTGACCCATGTAAACATGAGTGCCTTAATATGGTGTTATTTGTAATGCCCTACCCAGATTCCAGTGGATACAGCAGCTTTGCCTTCAGATTGCTGTGACTAAAAACTGCAGCAAAGAACCCCTCTACAACCCCATGATCGAAATATGGATGTAGACCCCAGAAGCAATATTTAATGCATGACAACCAATTGTTAGTGTAATATAAAGCAACACATCAAGCTCAGTTTCTGCTCTCTCTGCAGTCAATGGAAGTTTTTCAACATTCATATAAACGGAAACAGGATTAAGTCTGTTATCTGGCCTCCAGTGAAATAACAGAAAGGAACATAAAACAAGTACAGCATGAAGGGAATCCTTTCCTGCAAAGCACCTCATCAATCTTTCATAATCTAAAATGCCCCCAAGGACCCATAGCTTGCTTTCTGTCTCACCGTAAGTGGAGGTGTAACTCACTATGCCTGAAGACTCTCTACTTGTCCTACCCACAAAAAGCACAACTCTCCCAGTGCTGCTTTTAGAGGGCTTCTCTGAAAACAGTTCACAAAATATTCCTTTCACAAACGTCAGTGAGAACCTATTACCCTCTGTGGAGTCCATTATTTTAACCATAAATCAAGTAACAATGGTTTTGCAAAGCTCCAACAATTTTTTTTTTTATTTTGAGATCACACAATTTTGATAAATGACACCTAACAGGTAATTATGATGAAGTTTAGTCACACTATTACACATAGTCACAGTCCTTCTTCATGAGAACAGTCTGTCAGAGAGCAGTACTTATATACAAAATCATGAATGTAGCTTCTAGAACCTGCCTTATTTTCCTAAGAATATGTTGAAGTTAATGAAAAATGGAGAATATTCATCAAGTTTCACACACTTGTCCAAATATTGTTAATTGCCCTGATCACTTTTTGTGCCCTATTAACATGCAAGCAGTTAGTCATCCACTTGGGTTTCCATCACAGGGAATTAAGTGCAAAAAACAACCAAAAACCCCACAAAAATAGCATCATGGAAGTGTTTTAATTACAACACTGTTCAGATTTCTGCACAACATCTACTCTGATATGCTACACTTTGGCAGGCATAAGACATTTTATTTCTATGTGGAAGAGAGGGGTTTCTTCCTAGTACATTTTATTTCTATGTGGAAGAGAGGGGCTTCTTCCTAGTAACCCCTTTACATCCAAATCCTAACACCCAACCCTATCTATTAAAAAAAAATAAAAATTCTCCTCAGTACTTTACATTTGTGGGATGGTAAATCTCTGCACCAGGACCACTTGTCTGCCTGAAGTTCAAGTAGATCTGCTTAACTTCATAGCTGATAGAAGCAGACTGCACTAGGAAATACTTTGTTCACAGCACATACCTAAAATCCGGTGTTCATCATTGAGACTTACAGAATATTGCCTCGATATCACAAAATTCTGATTATTTTTAAAATATTTTTGCAGATTATACTGTTTGTTTCACTTTGTGTAACCTATTCTGACTCACTCTTTTCCAACCCCTCTGTGAACGATTTGTCTTCACAAATTAGCGGATTAGATAATTTGGTGTTAATCCTTCTTGAAAGGCTAAACTTTTACCCTTTTGCTCAGCCCTGGTGAGAGTGGGGCCTGAGTGGCATGTTTGGGATGGTCAAATAAGTTTGCTCTATCTTCTTTGCTTTGCCAGCTATGGTGCCAGCAGCACTTCCAGTCTCAAATGGTCACGTTTACCTTAAAGTTACCAGCTAAAGTATAGACACTACCTAAATCATCTGGGGGGTGGCAAAGAGACAGTGCTGCAATGAAGGTAGCTTCATCTAGAAATGTCTCTCCTCTTCTGTGTCTGCAAGAATTCGAGAACTGCACCAGGATCACTGTTTTCTTTCCTGGTTTTTAGCATATTTATGATTACCAAGGACTCACGGCCAAAAAAGATCCACAAAGGAGTATGGAAAAGATACCATGGGAGTCTTAGGGAAAATACCTGTATTTTTTCTGAATGATTACATGAGACGTAATAGGCCTGCTTGACATTACTTGACTGACTGCAAGTAATAAAATAGGAGCATGAAACAAGGGGAAGTAAAATGACAAAAATTACTGTGGAAATTGAGACACGGATTGAGGAAGAGTCATTTTGCTTTGCTCTGACTAGCCCAGTGGGTCATTTATATGCATTTGAGCAAAAAGCTCAAAACTGAATCATGAAAGACCTGCTATACAGAATAAAGAGGAAAAGGAGAGTAAACCATAATGTCAAATCTCTAGTAAAGAGGCTCATGAGAGTCTTCTGTTTTTCTCTCTTTTCACAGACTGAGAAAAAGATGAGAGGCGAAGCTGCATCGCTCCTTCAATAAGCCATTTTCTCTACTTACTAGGTACTTTCCTACAACTGTAACAACTTGCACAGTGTGGTACTGAGCCTATCTCTGACCAGTGTCTGTGCAGATCCTGCCATGATGCAAAGCTCTATCTGAATTCCCCAACCAGTAACCAGCCCATGTAGATGTCACCTCTCCAGGAAGCAATGGCAGAGATTTAAAAGCACCTTCTTGTAGAGTTGTGACAATGGCTTTTGCGGGGTGGGGAGGCAGTGTCGTCACATCATGCTCACAGAAGATGCAACAAACGACAGCAACTAACCAATTTCAGAGTTAAACACTTAATTCTGTGTGCTGTACTTCAGAAAGCCAGCTGGACCAGAAGACTTCCACTGTGCTTTGTATTTACAGACAGAACTGTTTCCCTGGGGCAGAAACTCACTCAGTATAAACTGGGAAAGCACCCCTGATAGAAACCAGGCTATCACGCTTTGAACCTATTACACATCTACCTTGTTTCAAGCTGTTCACGATTCACTCACCTTCAAACAAACTGTCTTCTGATATCCTTAGGAAATGCAAATAAATACTTTCACAAACATTTACTGTATCTTTATTTTTTAAATTTTGCATCCATTTCCTACACACACACACACACGCACACACACACACAAACACACACTCTACAAATGGCTAAAAATTCAAAATTATTTTGGACTGACCTAACCACTCCTTACTGGTGTCAGAAACTGTGAACAATGCTTTGCTCAAGGTTTGTCCTACCTGGGAACAAATGCTCAGCACACGGAACACGTGAGATAATTCACAAGCTATTTAACACATCTCACTCTACTTCTCCATTAAGTCCTCTTACAGAAAGCCACAACCTGACATAAAAGAAGTAGACGTTGATGATGACTTTTGATGCCAGTAGAATTTTTTTCAATGTCTGCTTAGACAGCTAACATAAACATAAAATCCTGTACAAGGAGACATGTGGTCTGTGTGGTATGCATCTGTGTCAACCTCAAAATTAGTAAGCTATAAATCCTGTTCCTGAAGCATATAAAGTGCACCACAAACTCTAATGAACTAATTTCCTAAACATTTTATTTGGTTTCACTACAACAAATATAATAATGACTGTAATGCAGGGAAATGTTTCAGTGTTTATTTTTATAGTAAGAGATGAACACTTCTGTTTGACAACAGGATTTACAGGGAAAAAAAAATTAGGAAACTGTCAGTCTCACTTGTGGCTCCTTCTGGAACCTCCTTTTTCAAAGTCTACTTCCCTCTATTGCCAAACATGCAGGACAGTGTCACCATTGTTCACTCAGAGCACTGAAGAACTAATTTCCTCAGTAACAAAGCAAAACCTCATAGTGAAACAACAGTCACTCATCAAACTAAAACACAGTGGAAAGCCATAGAACTTTACATCCAGATAGATGCCTTCAATCCTCAGTGATATCTGGAAGCCTGATTTTTGTTTTCTAGCAGGCATTTAGAAAAATAGCAGAGTAGAAAAATAATTAAAAGTTTATATACAATATTGAGGTGCCATAATCACTATCTCCAGTTGCCTTTTGGAGCCACAGTTCCTGGAACTCCTTGAAAAACCGAACCATGGACCTAGCAGTCAGAAGTTCTCAATTTGCACTTAGTCCTGATTGCCTTTTTGTGTGGACAGAGAGCTCCATAACAGTGATATCCTTGCTCCAGTCAGCTTGAAGTGAAACCCAGTTCCTAGAGGAGATGCTATTTTTCTGTCTCCTGCTCAGCTTCCATGTACCCTACCTCTGGCTCTGGGCTTTAGCTGCATTGCCAGCATGATAAGAGGCTTTTGCACTGAGCATTTGCTGCAGTTGTCTGGCCATCACCTTTCTCCGCTGATGTTAAACTTCAGTATCTAAACTTAATATTAAATAATTGCAAGAAAATAGCATAAAGTCTCCTTCAAGAGCAGCTCTCAAAAAAGACTGACTTATTTTATAGAGTGAGGAATGGAAATAGTGGTAGCTACAGTGTTAACAAGAGTAAGACAAGCACCGGTTTGCCTCCACAAGGAAGAGTATTTAATAGTTACTGACTTCTCTTAGCAATGAGATATTCATTTTGAATTCTCCCTTTTTAAATTGTCATACCCAATTGGAATTGCCACGTCTAGTGTCTACTGCAACTATCCACTGCAGACACTTCAGCTGGAAACCAGAAGAGAGTTTATGAGGCACCCAGGACTCAACTAAGCCAGAGCTCTGAGAGACGAGTTGCCACATTTGGGAACACGCATGCAATCCTGGCATGATGATAGAAATTTGCATAACCTTCTGTTACCCCACAGCGCTCTTGAGCAAGTGAGCAGAACCAAAAAAAGAAATAAAGTATGCAAAATGATAATGCAGTGGAAGAGATGTTCCACCCAGGCCTGACTGTCAGTCTGTAACAGCTTAGTCCTCAGCATCACCAGTGAAAGTCTGCAGAGAGTCCTGACCTCTCATAGTCTGCTGCAGCACTTAAATAGCACATCTGCCAATCAGGGCCAATGGAGTGGCTGCTGACTGATGCCTTTGTAAGGAGCACATCTGCTTAGTTTATGTGGCTGAGATTTTGAAACTATGTGATGGAGTTAATTTTAACCCTTCATTTTTCTGGTATAGTTTGCAAACTGAAATGTAAGAATTCAAATGATTCTAAGCAGAACTCCAGCCATCAGTATCTCAACTCAACATCTTTTTAAAAAATGCTTTAAGAGAACTGCTTTGCAAAAGGCACTTCACAGAGGAACTGTAGTGATTCAGAGAAGTGACATTGCTGTGAGGCACTCAGACTTCCAGAGTCAAGCAACACCCAAGGAAACTTTCCCTTCAGCTTCCACATTCTGCAACAAGGCCATCTCACCATTGTCTCCTAATGGAGAAATTCCACTGCTCTATTAACGCTTTAATCACATGCTGTGTCTTTCTGCAGTAAAGTGTGGTTCACTTTCAGATTTTCCATATTACATTGAAGATACAATTTGAGAAATCCTAAAAATGAAGATCAGGTAGAATTTCCTAAAATTACATCACACAAATGGCCCAAGGAAACACTATGACCCAATTAGCCAAGAACAGGAAAAAAGCAACTCTGCTAGATCAGGTTGCTATTAATATGAACTATTTCCTTTCACCCTTGAATTACAGAAATAAAAACAAGAAGTAACTAATCTTGTAAAATACACAGTATGCAAAACCCAGAACTGAACTGTCAAGTGAAAATATATGACTGAGAATTCTCACCCATGGGTCAGTCATATCCATATTTCAGGAGAATAATGCCTTAAACAAAGGCATTGAAAGATCATAATCATAACTAATAATCAGGAAAGGCAACCTCATAAGTGAACACAGGAAATCAGCATAAAAGTCTTTCATTAAAGCTTGTATTGCTTTGCCTTGGTTTCCCTTTAGACCCAGAAGATATGCAAATAAACCTGTGACAATTTTGCTGGAGCTGACTGAGACAGACCAGGAATGAAGGAGGCTCTCTCCATCGAGTCAGCCTCTCCCTCACTACCAGAGGACGCATACTAACGTAACATTGCCATAAATACTTAATTACCATTTTATACAATTATAAATTTTCCTACGAGGCCATAACCAAAAGACAGACCTTCTACCTTTATAACAGTACATGCGCTCCTTCCTGTCCAGCCACATTCACTCTGGTCAACAAATTTCCTGCAATTCTGTATGGTCCCCAGATACTTACGTGCCTGCCATTTAGGAAGACCTGTCAGGTAATCCCACAGGAGTATCCGGTCAAGTCTGGCACGTGTACTTAAATCCAAATGGGCTATTTCACCTGATTACTGAGCAGAAGACATCTTGGCAAGGAGACAAGCCAGGAGACTCTATGAAGGCTTAGAACCAAAACAGGAAAGGGAAGTGCTACTGAGCGAGCAGGAGGGCAGGATGTAGCACTTGTACAGCAGGGGCGGGGAAGGGACTTTAAAGAAGAAATGTATGCCTTCTTTCAGATGATTTACTGAAAGTCCAAACAATATAGATTAAGATTAGACGCATTGCCTTTGTTTCATTGGTGGCATGGATATTGAAAACATTTCACTCATTTTCTTAAGGCACAGGTTCGCTGTTCAAGAAAAAGTAAAAGTAAACAAAACTCAGACCCATAAAAATTGGCTATTATTCATTTATGGCATGGGTGTTTGCACGGTGCAGAACCAAACCCAGGGGCCCTGGCAGTAGCAAGGGCCCCTCTCCTGCCTCGCCATCAGCCTGTTTTTCCCTACAGTTGGCTGGGGCCAGCTCCAGCCCAGAACTCAAACTGTCACAGCACAATGCCCAGGATACTGCACACTGACTCTTATGGCAATATCATCCACCACAGCAATATGGTATTTGGATTGAAGCTGCCTTACACCTGGTTAATTCAAGATCCAAACAGAGCAAAAACAATTTTTATGTTTGCTCTCTAGCCCCACTGTCCTATTTGGGGTATCACCATCAGTACATGAATTAAGAAATGCATCTTCACAGAAGGAGGTAATCAATCAAGTAGCTTATAGAAAGACGTCCCATTCCTTGGCCTGGCAAACCTACACACACGGATGTAAAAACCTGGTGAATGCTGTTTACTCTTCCCAGTTTTGCCTCAGGGTAAGGATGCATCATGTCATGAGGAGGGAGAACTAATGCTGGAAAACACAGAAAGGAGAGCTGGATGGACCCTGCCATGGTCTAGCTGCAAGTAGAGAAAGCTGCAGTTTTATTCCTGAAGAAAATTTTATGTGAAAATGTGGAATTTTGTCAGTCTGCTCCCAAGTTCTCTTAATATGTCTAAAAACGTCACCTGTTATCTGTGATTACACAAACATGGACAATGCAAATATAAAATGTGAATAGTTTCAGAACAAATCCATTGGGTGTTCAGTGATTCCAACTGCCTCTCCCTAGCTCAGGTCATCACAAGCACTCCTTGCCTGAAGACTTTATGTCCTTTACCTTAATAGTACTTTTAAACACACATCGCGAAAGAAAATACTTTTTCTATGGCATTACTTAAGACACTTCACAATGCAATCCCAGAAGGTAGTACAGGATCAGTAGGTGGAAAGGGGAAGGAGAGTTTGCACCCACTTACGTTGTTGCAGCATTTTGCTAAGCCAATTTGTGTCCACTCAGGCATTACACAACCTAGGAACGGATGCATTACCAAATCTGAACCTAGTTCCCTAAAGTGCAATGCAAATGAACTATCTCCCTGCTGTAAACTATTGCACAAAAGCTTATCTTTCTCACCTGTTTTGGTCCCTTTTGCCCATCTGTCTGAGCTTGACAATCCAGAGAAGTAATGGCACCCAGGTAACCTCCCAAAACATCCCACAGACTGCAGAGCCACTCAGTTCTTGAAGGCCTGCTGGAAACATAGTGAGGAGCTGTGGTTTTACCACAGAAGCTGTATGTAGCAACCCAGACACATAGCCTTTCTCTGTCAATCAGCATTGCGAGACCCTGAAGTTTCCATTGATGTGAGCAAACCCTGCAGAGCCCTGGAGAGACCAGTCCTCAGGAAATCACACAAACCTTCATATCTTTGCAGTGGTTGCAGAGTGCTACATACATGTGAATAATCTTAATCCCCACTTAATACAGCAAGGAGGGAGGAGCGTGAGAAATAGGCTGAATGGCAAGGTACATGAGCTACAAAAACACTTCAGCACAGTTCCTGTTTGGAAGTAAAGGCTTCAAATGCCACTCTACCTGAGTGGAGAAGTGAAGTGCTTTCTTCACTGGTTTTCCTGTTCCAACATAGTGCTTTCACGGTCCAACTGAAAGGTCTGCAGAAATTATTGGTGAAATGGCACCTAGTGAAAATAGGAGTGTCAAAATCTATTTTATTTCATGGTTGCTAGTGCATCACCCATTTGGCTGAAGCTTTTGATTCCTCTGCAGTAAATGTCCATATGACTGAAGTGTTTGGTTTTTCTACTGATGGAGGAAGTTTAAAACCAAAGAAGAAATATAAGTCCTTGATGACATTTAAGCAAAGATTTTTTCTGTTGTGCTGGGTTTTTTTTGTTTTTGTTTGCTTGTCCTGTTTAATGAAATGTTTAATGAAACATTTTTTAATCACTTTCCTGGGATTTCAGTTTGGCTACATTTTTGATACACTACATTTTCGATACTACACATTTCTGCTTTGAGATCTGGGTGGATTGGGGGCACTACCTTGTTTCATTTTTTAAAAAACTGCTTTTCATGAATTTAAAATTTGACTTTATTTTGCATCAAGTGGCAGTTCCTCTGTATAGCTCATGCACTGCTTAGACTATTATTGCAGAGTTTGTTCATGCAAAAGGTACCTTCCTGCATGTATTAGAAAAGAATAACATAATCTGAAAAATGCATCTCCAAATAACCATGGACTCAAATCACTAACTGCCCAGACCAGCCTCACTGACTCCACTGTTCTAAGCAGAGGGATGCAGAAGGATGGACTAAGGAAAGACCTAAGCAGACTTTTTATTTCTCCAATTTCATGCATCTGGGATAGAGTTGCTCATCTGGATGGAAGAAGACAGCACCTAGTTGTCATAATAGTTTACTTGCTAAACCAAGCAGGTATAATTCACCTTAAACTTAAATACCTTCTATAATAATAGCAGCTGCAATAATCTGGTTTTAAAGATTGGGTTCTCCTGGACACAAAGTATCTTTGAGCACACTTGAAACCTCAGCATCCTCCCAGCTCCTGCTAGCACTATGCATGCCTAAAGCACAGCAAAGAGCAGCTCACTACTGACACATCCAGTGTCACTCTGGGAAACGAGGACAGTGAGTTGTACAAAGCCTGATATAAACCAAATTAATTTCATCAAGCATTACAGTATACATTCCAGCAGAAGTGCCCCTAACCACCTCTTTGCCTCTGTAACCTCGGAACAGAAAGGGAGCACTTAGAAGGCAGCAGAATTCTGGGACAAATGACAAATAAGACCAGTGGCTGATTTGTATCTAGTCCTCACAAAAGACCACATGCTGGATGAAGACATTATTTCAGCCAAGTGCCGAGAGCTGTGTGTGAAGATCAGGATTCCTGAACACAGAAGGGAGGCTTTAGTTGCAATTATGTGAATATTCCCATAGGTTTCCAAGAAGTATGTCTGCTGGCCATAGACTAGGTTTTCCTGTTCCTAAGATGTCCAAGTACTGATTTCCAATTTCTTTTTTTTTTTTGGAGTTTCATTACCAGATGAAACGACTTGTATAAAACGAATACATTATATATTTTCAATCCTTACAGCTACAAACTGAATGGAGTAAGATGAGTGTCAGCCTGAGAATAACTCATCTGCAAATACTAAATCCAGCTAACTTTTAAGAATGAAACAATGCATTGTAGAATGTGCTGTTTATACTCTAAAAAGACTATTACAATAATCATACAAAAATAAATGTACAATAATCTAAGAGATATTTGAAGGCAAACATGACTGGTTTTTTTTCTTAGTAAGCATGTATTTCACACCTTTGTTTTTAATTTCACACATTTGGTTCTAATTCAGTTACTTTCTAAAGATATTCTATTATATTGCACAAAAGTTAAAATTTGCATATGGCAGTGCCTTTCATTTAATAATCCCATGACTAAGAAATATGAAAGTTCACACTGAAACTGTACACTCAAATTTCATAAACTACAAGACTATTGTATGAATATATGCACAAATGCTACATAACAACATACAAAACAATGCAGTTACATAGTCGGACTCACAAAACTGATTTCAAAGCTGTTAAGTCTTTGAACGTAAGACATTTCCTTGTACACTGAGATCTGCAACTGCTAAACGTGCTGATGAGACAGAACAAAAAATCTTTGTCCTCAGAAAGTTTAACCCTGTATGTTAATATATGCTATTGGTCTCTCAAATACTTTTTTTTCCATGAGTAGAGACAGTAGAACATACTTACGCAGTGTTGCAAGAGTTAAAACTAAGTCTGCTGACTGCCACTTTGACAGCAAAACAATTGTCCCTGCACTGCATGTATTTTATAAATGACAATCTTCAGACTATTAATTTATAATGCAATTCCATCATTGCTGAGGTCCAAATAACTTTTGTCACAGACTTAAAAAAGACATGACTTAGCCACTGGTATATGTCCTTCCAATTATTGATAAATAAACATATGTCAGGAAAAAAAAAATTGGGTTTTTAAAGGACCTGAGAGATGCAAGATTCAGAGCCCTATATTTGCCTGCCAGGAAGCCCCTGACTCTTATGCATACAGTGGTCTTTCCTAAGATGATTTCATCTCCACCCCCTCACTCTGCAGAGGGAACAGTCAGGACTCACCTGCTTTCAAGGAGACTGTTTTGGCTGATGCAAAGAGCTTAGTTATTGCATTAAGGAAGTAACTGTATTGCAAAAAATTAACTCTGTGGCTGCCTTCAGTTTTCCTCCTCACAAACCGTGATGAACACCGGGCAGTAAGCCCAGACCCCACGTTAAGTTGCACAGAACAACTTATACACCATATGGAGAGAAATAAACTGCCACCTCATACACAAAATATCTATAACGATTTTTTGCTTGAGTCAGCTAATTGCAGAGCCACAAATCAGCACGTTCATAACAAATGGAGTATTATAATATCATGGGAAATTTATTTAACATGATCAAAGTTGCCAGAAAAAAATCCCCTGAAAGTACTTAAAAGTCCTGAGTGGCTGGGACATTTTACAGTCCTTATTAAACAAACATTTCCATGTTGTTTCATGGCAACCAGTGGTGTGAAAGAATCAAAGTATCCATGTTAGCAATCGCCCTGCAGCTGCCAACACAGGCATCTCCCTGCTGCAGGCAGCAGGTACCTCCACGCTCATAGAATTAGCCACAGCATTCACACCTGCTCCAACAGCAGCGAAGTTACTCCCCCTAGACAAGGCTTATCACCTCTTAGCCTCCTTTCTGGAGGGCATTAAAAAGAACAGACTTTCAAACCCTCTTCTATACCACAGATTTTAAGAGATGTACTTAGCTTTTCCATATAACAACTTTTTTTTTTAATGCTAAAGCAAATCAATATAAAGCAAATAGCTACAAAGCTATTAGCAATGGTCTGTCAATAAAAACTCATTTGGGGTATTGGCTTCAAAATATTCTCATATTTATGTCACCAAACACATGCTAACACCCAACACTGCTTCACAGCAGATGTGTTTTCACACCCAGCTTGCATTTTTTCTTAGATTTTAGTAAACAGATTGTCACAAGTGGTTTTGGCAGCTGTAGGCAGTGGGCATTTGAACTGCATACATTAATTTTTAATTTAATTTTATGGGGAGGTCATATCAATTTCTGCTGTTTTGATCTGAAACAAGAAATGCCAGCTTTAGTACTTTCAAAGAGTGACTAAGAGCTTCCTTCTTAAAACTAGCACTTGCTCATTTTTATTGGTAGCCTTTGTTATTTAAAGCTATCCATCACAAACTAATGTAATCAAAACATCGTATTTTACTGAGCAGATAAGATACTTGCATCCTGAGACACCTCTACAGCATGCTGTGGACACCATAACCCAGTGGAAATGTTTTTATCATAAGCCTTTTAGAGGCACATGGCTGGATGAAGCCCAACCTAGCAAGCGTTAAGATAAAGAAAGACTTTCTGATATAAGAGATGCTAGAGTAAAGAGAAGGAATATAAGAACAACATAAGAGGTTGCAGAGGAAGAAGCTGCCATAAGGTGACCAGAAATTAGATTCAACAGTATTTTTATTATTGCCACTTTTCTAAAGGCATGTGCTTGCCTGGTGTTTAGGTTGCCAGACTGAGAACACTTGATATTCTTTGGCAAAGCACTTTTCAAGACAGCAACACCACCATCCTTTAGAAGTCAGGACCCAAAGCACAACAGTAAAGTGAAGGTTATGTTGCACAGGATGGATGCAAAAGCTAGCGAGCTCTACTGCTTAGAGAGGAAAGATGCAGTAGGATGGAATTTGTTGAGGTTGTAAGAGGACTAGAGACTAGGTTAATATTGAGATGAAGAAGGCCTGACCTTGTTGCTACACTTGTTTCTGGTTCTTCTACACTTGTTCTTCTCAGAATAGACCAGTTTGAAAATAATAGCTTACTTATGGACACAGTGAAACTTCAACTTGCAGAAGGGTCCCTGAAGGTAGAATGAGTACGGTCAGCAGTTTGCCATATCAAGTCACTACATCTTTCATTACCACATAATATGCTGAAGAGCAGACATACAGGGAAGCCCTTTCCTGTAACAACAGTAACACATTCATATTCCTTCCCCTTTTTTATGTCTTGCAGTAGGTAAGTAGGAGCTTGTACAATAATCTCTTACAACATTTAACAGAATGCTCAGTTAGTTTTGCATGACTTGATCCCTGTTCCATCCTTGCTAAATTGGTGGGAAAACTCCCATTAGCCATTTCAGTTGCAGTAGATACTTATCTTTTATATCATCTGTGTCATTGGTCAGGCAGTAAAACCATGTAAATGATACTGGGCTCTCGGAGACTCATCTTAAATCCAGTGTCAGCCAGACTCACGATGATGGGTAATGAATGTGGCCTCAATATTTGCAGATGATACAGCTAGGAAGAATAACAAATTATACCTGGGCATAAACAACAATCTGTACAAGAGAGCAATATTATGTATTTAGATTAAGTATCTCCATCCCGATAAAAACTTAACATTGGAGGTATGATCATTTGTGGCTTTCTGTCACGGAAAAGGTACAGTCCCCTTCAATGAAGGCACCAAATACAGATAAACTGTACTCAAGAAGCTGCATGTAAGCACACTCTGATCACTAGAGAGTGTTTTCCCCTCTACATTTCACATGAAGAATAATTTTCAGATTATTTTAGTAAAAATTAACTACAAGGAGAGTGCTAGTGAATAGAGATGAGTAGTAAGCAAATCCTTTATGCAAAACTACTGACAGTACTTAACAAAACAAAAAGTTGTCCTGGCAACTCCTTCCTTTCCTCCTCCTCCTGTGCTTCCATTATTTCTTGGCAAAGATTTATCCCCATTGTCTGGTAGATAAAAAATATTTCATGAGTACCAAAACTGAAACAGGATCTCTGAGTCCTGAGCACAGTTGTGCATAAGACTTGTTTGAATGCAATGTTTGGGATTTTGCAAGACAACTACATATTTTTCTACACCAAAGCTGAGTGTTTTTTGCAATACACAAGACACCAAAGATGAAAGACTATTTAGAATTCTTGTTTCCCTGTGATTTTAAACTTTTATTCCCCAGCAACCTCCCCTACCTCTTCTAAAATTATGTTGCTATGTCCACTGTGACATTTCCATCAAGCACAGACACCATACAGTGCTACTTCTCAGGAATTAAGTGTCTACTAAATGGCCAGCTACACGACATGTGAAGGTTGGCAGTGAGCAGCTGCTCAATCAGACCATATGCTCCCTTTATTTCAGGAAGTGCTCCAGTCTGAAGTGCTCTTCACCATCGACTTGCTGAGTCTCACAAACCAGTGATGTTTATTCTTCTCTCAGACTAGACTGACACTTCTAGGTCTGCTGACCAGTTGCTGGGAAAGTGATGAAGAGAAGGATAGGACACACAGAAAACTGAAGCAATGGCATAAGTCTTATTTCTTTAGGAAAGCAGAATCAAGAGAGGGGTGGTAGCGAGGGCCTCCCAAAGGCCACCTACTCACCTCCACCAGTGCCCTCACCAGTTCTTCCATCTACAGCCAATAATTGCCAAAGCCTCCACAACAGCATGCACAGTACCTTTCAAAATCAGCTTCAGGCTATTGCCAAATACAGTATCATTTCACCACTGATATTTATATGTAACAGTATTCAGCACTAAACTTCTAACAGCATGTCAGGCATTTTGGCTACATTTCACCTGTTGCAAACTTCATTAAATGTTATGAAAGCAATCTCCTGTAACAACAAAGCCTGGTGGTACAAAAAAGGCTAGAAGTGATCATAAAGGATGCACTGGGGGCAGCATAAATAATGCTCAACATCAACCTCATATCCTATTTGGAGTGATATTTTGGATGTTTTGGAGTTCCTTTTGAAATTACCTGTCTCTATAACATGGAGAAGATCTTCCTACGGTTTGTGACAATTTTCACAACTGAGAGTTGGCAAAGATTCTTCAACACTTTTTGTAGATGTCACTAGAATAATTGTCCAAAATTTTTTGACTGTGCATATCTACATGAAGAAAACTCACACATCCCAATATATATATTTATAAACATTCACTACTAAAATTTTAATATCTGCTTTCTCTACTCCAGTGTACTTCATGTACACCTCATCTTGAAGGCTACTGCACAAGCAGATGAGAAATAATACAGACCTATGTCTGAGCCCCAAGAGGAAGCAGGTCTGCTAAAAATTCAAGATTTTGAGAAGTAGCATCCTTTATTTCTAATGGGCCACAGTACCTAGTAGAGAAAAATGTACTGTGACTGGAAAGGTCTGGAGGGGAAAAAAAAAAAAAAAGTAAAATCTAAGTGTGATGGTTTGGGAGTTCCCCGCCCCCCCACACTTTGCAAAATGACCCAGACTAGAACACAGCCGGCTGGAAGTTAAGGAATGAAGCTCTATTTACAGCTTTGCACAATGTACAAGCAGATATTTACACTATATACAGGAATAGTTACAGAAATATACAAGTTAAAGGCAAAACAGAAACACAACTCCCCTCCCAGAAATCAGAGACCCCAGGAGGGGCTCCCAACCACCCTTCCACCTTCTCCCCACCCCTATACCTTACCCCAAGGTTTGCCTTACGCACAAGGTGAGTTTGGAGGATCGGCCAGGGGGGATTAGAAAGAAAGTGGTTAGTGAGGTTACTTGGCAAAGAGGAGAAAGTTAGAAGCTGCTAGACAGCCCAAGACGCTGTGCTCCAGTGGCTTATCTTTGTTTTGTATTCTTTTCTTAAACATCTTAGCAAGCCTATGAGTAAAACAGACATCACCATTGTTTCCTTTTCACAGCCTATAGTATAATGTTCTCTACTAAAATATTCCAATTAGCCTCAAACCAGCACACTAAGACAAAGCAATTTTCAGTAAAATTTCCAAAATTCTTAACAGAAATTTAAAGTCCTTCTGTCAACTTGGAAAGCTAAAACAATTAAAATGGAATGAGTTTCCTCCAAGTTAATTTTGATTAAGAAGAATAAAGAATTAAATAATCTTTGAATAACCATTAGAAACGGAAGACTCAGTTATTCTGTGGTGCTAAGCTGTAAATCAAGACCACATAAATTCCTTTGACTGGAGCCCTCAGCAAAGGAAGGACATGGAACTGTTGGAGCAGGTCCAGAGGAGGGCCACAAAGATGATCAGAGGGCTGGAGCAGCTCTGCTATGAGGACAGGCTGAGAGAGTTGGGGCTACTCAGCCTGGAGAAGAGAAGGCTTCGAGGAGACCTTAGAGTAGCCTTCCAGTATCTGAAGGGGGCCTACAGGAAGGCTGGGGAGGGACTATTGACAAGGTCTTGCAATGACAGAACTAGGGGCAATGGGTTTAAACTGGTAGAGGGAAGATTTAGACTGGATGTTAGGAGGAAGTTCTTTTTAGTGAGGGTGGTGAGGCACTGGAACAGGTTGCCCAGGGAGGTTGTGGCTGCTCCCTCCCTGGAGGTGTTGAAGGCCAGATTGGGCGAGGCCTTGAGTGAGCTGTACTAGTGGGAGGTGTCCCTGCCTCTGGCAGGGAGTTGGAACTAGATGATCCTTGAGGTCCCTTCCAACCTTACCGTTCTATGATTCTATAACTTCAAATCTACACTTAAGTAGCAGGAAATGCAGCTACACCGCATAAGGCTGAAAACACTTCATAATTCCTAGATTCCTTATTTTGTCCTCTCCTTCATACTGGGAATTACAGACTTCTCTCAAAAGTATAGCTTTCTAATTCTCTGGCATTTTTTTACAGCCTAAAACATGCAGGTTGTAGGCATTTCAGACAGGCTTGACAAGCCCTCCACCAAAAGCTTAAGTTTAGCCCTTGAGCCATTATATAGACTTGGAGCATTCAACAGACCAGATTTCAAGATGTACTTTTCATAACAGCACCCTGGTTTTGTTATAACAGCATTAAAATATTTAGAACTCTTCATTTGAATAACTGATACAATGTTTTGAGGGAAAAAAAAAAAGTTTTAAAAAGAACCAAAAATCACATGGAAACAAATTACTGAGAGGAGAGGTGGATGCAGAGAATAGGGAAAGTTTCAAAAGTAGTTCAACTCTTCTTGCCTGTTAATGCCTTCGTGAACTTTCTAAAGCTCCATCATCTTCCAAAATAACAAATTCAGGAGGGCTGGCATGAAGTGGTGGAGGATCTGCCAGAAGGAGCAACGTACCACCTGCAGTACATCTTCCACTTGGCTGGAGTTCTGGCAGCCCAGTCTCTACAGTAATGCTAAATAGCCACAACCAGGTGGGATCAAAAGAAAAATCCCTCTTTCAGGTGTAGCAACTATTATTTCTCAGCCTCAATGCAAATATAGAAATCAGGATCCAAAACTGTATTATGATTAAATTGTTAATTAAAAAACAAAGAAACAAACAAGAACCACAAAACTTTTGAAAGATTTAATAAACTGCCATAACCTACAACCTCTTCCCCTACATCTGTGCCGGCTTCTCTCTACACCACAAAGAGCTTACCAGAAATAAAAACTGATAAAGAAACTTTCAGTTACTTCACAGCAAGTTCTCTCTCACTGAACTTTATAACTGTTATTAGCTGAACAGTGTTCCAGTTATTTGGTCTGCTGAAATCTACTCTCCAGAGTGTAAACAGAATACAAACTGGGCAAAGCTCTCAATTGTCTCTTGGGTTGCACACTCAGTTTAGGTAGTTACAGCTTAATGGATAAAACACTGACCTCTAAGACCCTTATTCAAATCCTGCTTGCATTCCATTGACTGGTACTGGAACTGGGTTAGAAGCATTAGTTTCAAAGAAACATTTTCCTAAGTACTGTCTGCATTTTTTGCCATGAGCCCTTTCTCTTTAGTATTTCTGCCTTCCTTGCCTGTCTCATCTCTTTCTGCCTGGGCTGACTGGCTTCTAACACCCAGACAATGGTCTCTATTTACTTGATAATACAACCACAGCTGGAAATCGGACCATGGATTTGGGGGATGCTGCTCTGAAATAAGTGATGTGTGAAAACAAAATTTCCCCGCTGTTCTCTGAAGGTTATGGTAGCCTGCATAGTGAATGGTCTCCAGCTTTGCGTTACAAAGCTAATGGAATTCTTATCATTTGTCTATTTTTGCATTCCTCCCCCACATCTTTTCTGTCCAAAGGTATTTTTCTGTTGGGGACTCCTGTCTGCATCTCTGCAACAAGAGAAAAAAAGAAAACACAAAAAACTCCAACAGCTGGTTGTGCCATAAGCCTCCTTTCTCTTAGTCTCTCATTTCCACTGCCACTTAAGAGTTCAGTTCACACTATTTAAAAAATGAGAATAAAACCTGCTGATTCACAAGATTTTCTGTGTCTTGGTTCCTATGCAGGCTCTCTTGGTCTGTAACATGCCTCAGACAGGTATCATCAGCTCTCACCATGCACACTGCCATGCTCACTGCTGCCAAGCTCACTGCAGTCTTTGCAGTCTCAAGGCACTGCAGTATTTAAGAGAAACCACCCCAAAACCAGGCAGAATATCTCTCGCTCAGCAGCATGTTCACACTCAGCACACTGGCTGTGGCATTTGTGGGATCTACCATTCCCTGCTACAAAAGTATCACGCTTGTTTTTGCTAGCTGCTGCTGGGTGAGCTAAAAAACCCTCAGACTAACTGTAAGGTTCAGAAAAGAGAGAGGTTTGTTCCACATTCCAAATTGTACTCTTGCACCAGGAATCCCTTTGAGATAGATTTTGGGCATCAGCCTCTTCAAACATAGCATTGCCTCTGTGTGATCCCAGTCACGTGCCAAAAACGAGACTCACACTTTACGTGCATCTGTGCACGTCTCAGATCACAGACACTGCACAAGATGCAGGTCAGCGGAGGGAGCTCCTTGCACTGTGTAGCAGAGGCTACAAGCAGAGTTGGGCTGCAGAGGTTCATGGGCAGACTGAAAAGGCTGTAGGACCTGCTCTACCACAGCTACACCTGCATCACCAAAGAGGGGAGAGAGAACATGGCATTTTACCAGAAGGGAGGGTCGCTCTGTATGTATCACAACAGTAAAGAAACAGGAAACAGCTGGCTGAATGCTAGCAGAGAATAAGAGAGGCTTCCTAGGTTGACATTTTCCTTTGCTTTTCTATCTGTGCATTTTATAAACATTTGAAATTTTATCATACACTTAAAAATATTACTTACACTTTGACATAACCATGCTTCAGATAAGATTACTTTCCAAGTACCAGACTAATATTACAGTGTTCCTCAAGCAAGATTGTGTCTCTGTTTATAACTGTGGTCTAATGAGCATCTAGCTCGTTGTGATAAAGGTAAAACACTGTACGACAAAGTGTTCTCTCAAAGACAGTGCATGGAGAAACATGAGCCAGCACTGCAGAGCAAAGAACAGAGAGAAACGTCTTCTGTTCAGCAGGGTTACAAGAAAACATCCAGGGTACAGCCAGAATAGGTAACCCAGTATCTTCAGTGTGAGAGCTACTGAGACATGCTTCCTAAAGAGCTCAGCTCCCCAGCTCATTTCTGAAGGTATCAGCCACCTTGGTAGCCTTTCATGACCTCGGTAGCCATTCTCTCTACATCCTTGGTTCAGGGGTGCAGTGAGCATCACTTGACCATCAGCCAGAATATCCCACAGGCCATACTTATACCAAACCAATGTCAGCCAAACTGTTTATGCAAACTAAGAAACTGGTTATACTTATGCATGATCTCTGTGTAAGACTTGTTTTACACACAAACAACAGCTAAAATTATTTCATCCTTTTCAACTACAGTATTTTGGTGCACATATAAGAACATTCTTATTCTGAAAAAAAAAAAAGAAAGAAAAAGGAGGAAAAAAAAAAGAAATGGCAACCTACCACCCCTTCAAGAAATTGAAAACCTAACAGAAAGACATTGATTGATGGGTCTGGCCTGTGGCAAAAAAAAAAACCAACAAAAACAAACAAATTAAGCCAAATTTGGATATTTCAGTTCCATTTGGGTTTCAGTGGTAAGACTGGGATTTCTAAAGATACATTAGGTACCACTTTGAAATCCAAGGATGACTTGGCACCTGGTATTTGCTATCTGAGTTTCTTTACAGAAGTAATGTTTATGTTCTAAGTGTCTTGGATGGTTTAATTCCAGCCTACTGAAGAGCACCCTTCAGGTCATAGATCTGCTACAGCTGATTTGGCAGAAGCAGCACTGTCTCTTCAGAGAAGGGCAAAATAAATCTGCAAACACAGCTTCTGTCTGGGGGAATGAACAGCCAAAACACCACTCAAGAAAAAACCCAACCACCAACCAAAATCACCCAATGGCAGCAAAGCAAAACTCCTCCAACAAATGGAAAATTTCCTTTCTACAGGAGCTTGATCTCTCCTGAGGCAGTGTGCCTGCGTACTGGGGGTATGCGGAAGAAAAAGAGAAAACACTTTTTCACTGTGACAGCACAAGCAAATGCAGTCATTTCATGTTCTCACCTATCAGTTCAGTCTGTGATAAGCTTTTCTCCCACTAGTAAAAAAAGCATTTTTCAGCATCTTGCAGGAATGTCCAGAAAATTATTTCCTTTCCCGGGTAACCCTGAAAGAAGTAAAGAACTTGAGCAGTTCTTTTAAAAGACTGAAGCAGGAAGGCAGCAGGCAAACTACTCCACACCATCTCATGTAGGAAGCAGCACACCCCAACCTGCACCACAGGGACCATCTGCAGACCAGAAAAAGGCAGCCTCAGACACATAGAGGGTGTCCACCAGTGACAGAAGGCTTTGGCTCAGGACAGGTTAGAGGAAAGATAATGAATTACTGTTCTTTGTGCTTCACATTTTGTGAAGGTTTGGGAGTTCCCTGCCACCCCCCACTTTGTAAAATGACCCAGACTAGAACTCAGTCGACTGGAAGTTAAGGAATNTGCTCAAGAGTACAGGCCAATGACCATATAATCTGCAAACTGTTACCCATGACCACTCTGATCTTTGCAGAGGCACATGTCATTGCAGGGAAGGGGAAACAGGCAGGAGAAAGAAGGCACAAGTGGTTGTGCCAAATGCTAGTGAGAATATGAAACAGAGCAGTCATACCCAAACCATCCACTGTTGATTTGTCCTAGGCAATGTTCTTCAATGTGCTTTCCTTTAAGGAGGAAAGATGGTTGTGAGCTTCTGTCAACTGCTGGCATCCTTCTTCCACTAAAGTGTATACAGTAGCTAACAGCTGTGTTAGCTCATTTGATTATTACTTACTCAAAAAAAAATCCTGCTGTCTGAAATCTGAGAATTTCCACTGGACACTCACTATTAAAACCCAAGATCACAGGAAAAAAAAAATTTTTAATTAATTAATTTTAAAATAAAAAATGTTAGAAGCCATTGTCTAGTTTAAAACAATTTTCAACGTATTTCCATGATGCTACAGGTGATTTCAGTTAGCAAGATCTGTATTGCATCAGAAGAGAAGCAATCTAAGACGCTGTCAGAAAACAAATGGGGTAAAATATAAATAGCAATCATGTCTTCCAGATATTCAAGACAAGCAGCACTGGCTTCTTGATCATAAGTGGAAGATTCATTATTATGGGAATGATGCTAAATTCTATTTAAAAATAAATCAGAAAAGACAAAAGCAAACCAGTGCTTCTAGTAGAGGACAATCATGGCAATTCTGCTTTGCACCAGTTAACAGAAAACTGTGTTAAGTGATAGCACTGCATACCTTTACTTTCATAAGCTTCGAGAACTTACAACACTATTACCATTTAAACTGTCTCTGGGAACACAGATTTCTTGTGTCTGAACAAAATGAAATCAATGCAATCCCCTCATGCAGGTTAGACCTACAGCGAGCCAAGATTGCTGTGGAAGGTTCACTTTGCAGCTCAGGCAGAAGGCTAAACAGGTTGAGGAAGAATCTCCTCTATGTATTTCCCTTTCTACAGTAAGCAAAAATGCCCCACTCTGAAAAACGTCATTTGTAGGTTGTCATAGGATAAAATAAACCTTAAACAAAAAAGTAAAATCAAGCTCAGAAAAGAGGCTTCCTAACATGGCTAATGGCTCAGATTCCTCTACAAACAAAGATGTTGTTTGACCTACTGCTCTAATTAGAGGAGCAGTGATGTTGACATTTGTGTTGTATAAAGCAGACATGTTAATAGCCAGAGGGAAAGCTGTCACTGTCTCTAAAGATCACAGCATTCATGGTGATGTTCAGTGCAGCCTTTAAATATTCAACTAATCAATCCAACATTTAGCTTCTTTTACTGACAAGAAACAACCTCCAAATCAGAATAAAAAAAATCCTCAAAACCAAACTCCAAAACAACCTCAACTTCAGTTAGCACTAATGATGAAAGGTTATCAGGCAACACATGAATCATGAACTGGAAAGTATATTGTTTCCTTCCAAATTGCATATAATCCAGTTTTTCTATGAAGAAACACAAGCAATTCATACTCTCTGGGTTTTTCACTTACTATTAAAAACAACCACCAGAGACTGTTTTGTAAATTGTTATGTATCAAGTTCACCTAAGCATGAAAAGAGATATCTCTTCTCATTTATATAATTTATACATACATGAAGTGACTTTTAATCTAACTCTGATTTATTGCATTGTATTTCTTTGATATGAGCTGCACCACTGCTACAGACAGATCAAAATCCCTGCAGTAAATCCTTTCTGTGCCATGTTCAAATACCCCAGATCAACACAGACTGCTTTACACTGTAGCTCAGTTAGCTCCAACTTCCTCATAGATTTTTTTCCCTGACATGTGATGTTCTCAAGCTCACCTTCACCAACACAAAGCTGAACACTAAGTACAACACACTGACAGGAGGCTTTGTACTGTAGTCCAAGACATTCCTTCCTTCTTTCCTCCCATATCCTTAGGAAAGAAGTCTCCTACAGGTGCAGATATAGAGAGAGGCTCAGCATCACTCATCACACCCCAAAGCATACTGCTAGTTCACCACAATCCACCCTGGACACTTTTAAAGCCTATTTTACAATTAATGTCTGTAAATTGATGATTGACTCATTAAGCTGAATTACAGCAATATGATAATGCACAATGCAAAAAACATAACTCATTTATCTCACTGTTCAGTCCAGCTGTCAAAACCACTGCAACGTGCTTGCCACCGTCAATAACTTCTGAAAGAAACAATTTAACTTAGTAGGTACCATGCTGCTCAAGCTTAAATATTTATATATTTTTTAATATTTATAATAGTGCCTGTTTTGCTTATATGTAGATCACACCAAACATTCCCATCTCTTTATTAATGCTTTTAATAGTTTTCACCTTTTAAAGACTCTTTCACTGTCTTTTGCATGGCATCTCATGTGGCCCACACTGCTCTCTGAAGACTTCTGCAATGGAAGGCATGTGACACTTACCTGCCATACACACGTGGCTCCAAACACAGCAGACAGATGTATGTATATTGAAGACAACAAGATGATCTTAAAAGACATTATGGTGAAAGAATCTATGAGCTTGCAAACATGCTTGGAGGATAGGCTATGAGTAGATACCCCTCTGAATGGCACCAATGGTTTTAGTTGCCTCAGTACAGTAAAATCTGTACTTTTTTTGCCAATAATCAAGAAAATCAAGCCTGATTGTGACGTGTGTAAAGAATGCAAGGAACTGGGGCCACAGTACACTCTGTATTGCAGCAGGACATGAAAGTTGATGTCAACTGCTGTTTGCTGTAGAAGTGCTGCTATTCCTTACTCATCTCCACCACAACTCTAAGTGGATGCACAAAGCCCTTTTCAGAAGTAATTCTGCTGTTTACATGACCTTGAGGATAAAGATGAAGGAATGCAGAGAAGGGATGGACATTTTTCATCATCAAATTTGTTTTATACTGACAGAAATCCACCGATCTTGTAGTAGCGTTTTTTCTCATTTGCAAGGACATACTCTTCCATTCCCTGAAATCCTTGTTCCAAAAAATCAGAGCACGAAAGGCACACACAACACACACCAGAGGAAAGGGTAAACATATGCATGGCAGCAAGACACAAGGCCATAGCAGATGGTTTGCAGTTAGTACTGATCTGGAAAGAGAAGGGAGCCAAGGCGAGTGATGCGGTAGTATATCAGCATCAGAGGTAAGATATTGCCCCATGTTAAAAAAGCCCAAAATGGATGGGTTCAGAATTGCAAAGCCCCTGCTGCTGTCACTAGAGTCAATCATCTATGTGCAGAGAAAGTTCTCCCAAAGAACTAGGTTGAGACTCTGCCTTTGGAGAAAGAGACAAAAGCAACAGTTCATTTGGCTCCAACAAGATGATTTGGGTGAAAGACTGAAACACTGCAATACAGAAACTAAGGAACATCTTCCCTGAGCATTTCCAGGAAGCTACCTGTTAAAGAAGGGAATTGGCCCATGTAATTTCATCATGTGTGGTTCAGTCGGGGCATTTAGATGGCATTTTGGTGGCATTTAAAGTTGTAGACTCACCTCTCACATGTCACCACTCAGATTTGCTATAGCATGGGGGGTGTCTCTTCATTTCCACCACATCCTCCTCTTTTCAGAAGGAAAGTAGCTTTGCAACAGTGAGCCCAGAGCTAGCAAAGCAACAAGCTGTATTTATTCTACAACATTTGCAACTCCTGATGGCTCTAGAACACACAGTTGTATAAAGAAACAAATGCTGTTTTATAGTATGCTAGCTGCTAGCACTTGCACAAACCAAGTGTTCTAAACCAGCGCCCGACATGACAGTGCCCTACATAGTTCCTGCAGCAACAAACCACCACCTGGAAGAAAACAGGGAGCAATCAGGTTATTAACTGAAGGCCTAAAGGACCCATATCTCACTGAGAAAGTTTTGCAAATTCATGGTACAAATTTGTAGTCTGTCTCCTCTTTATCAGTTCAGCATGTGACTGGCACACCATTTCCAGGCATTACTATAAATTAATTTATTTCTCCAGACAACAGGAGGGAGCAGTAAGTTGCTCCAGGGCCAGAGCTGCTCCGGCTTTTAAAGTTTGACTAAATGCAACCATTGCAAACTCAGCAGCTGGCAGGCTCAGCCACAGCGCCTGCTGTGAATTACTGTTAACAAACACATTTGGGTTTATTAAGCCTTTCTTCTTCCTCCAAGTGCTATAGTTGTGGTTTCTGGAGCAATCATAGGCAGCGTTTAGAAATATCCTGGGAATGGGTGCTTGAAAAGCCTCCACAAAGTCCACCTCAAAGCTGATGAGCATAGAAGTTTCACTAGCTGTAGTGGAGATACATGCATGCAGCCTACAGGGTCTGATACTTCATGGAAGGATCAGTCTCAACATCACAGCCCACAGCTGCTTCATCCAAGGTGTCTCCTTCTCTGCCATGTTCCCTACCCTTCCTCTCTACACTGGCATTAGCTCTTCCATGACAGAAATCAATGTTAAAATTCAGATTAGAGTACAGGGCAGCAGCTCCTACTGTGCATGGTTTCAGACCAGAGCAGCAATAAAGTAAGTACACATATGAATAGAGACGTTGCATCTGCAGCAGAGTGGGAAGGGCAGGGGAAGGAATGAGAAAGAAACAAGATTTAGGTTTTCAGATTAAAATTTTTGTTCACAGGAGTTGGACCGGACTACAACTTCCCCATAACTCCAGTCACACGTATGAAGTAGTAGTGTTTGCTTGCTCTCTTAACTTCCAGTGTTCATAAGGGAACTGTGTCCACAGTGCTAGGGAGAGCTGTGTAAAGGATGCTTGAGGAACCTACACCGTGAGGCATTTTGTCAGAATTACAGGCTCACAACGATCTATCAAGGTTTGGCCTCTGCCTGAGGTCACCAGCAAACAGGCCTGTGAAGAAGGGACCTGGGCTGCTGGATGGGTTGCAGGGTTACAGCAGCATGTAGGTGAAGTTTTCAAGAGGTCTCTGAAGTCAGATCACAAGTTTTTATGAGCTGAGCCTGCCATGCTGAGACAGGATATTTCCTCACAGCTGCTGAGGCTTTAAGCCTACTTCCCTGCAGCAAATGCATCTTCTTCTTTCATTGTCCTCCTGAAATTCTAGGCTTGGCTCATACCATGTTTAACTGGGGTTTGAAAGTTGTTTTTTTCCAAAACACCAATACCGAATAATAACACTTCTGATTAGCCAGCAAAAAAGATGTCTGTGCTATTGGACTGAAAGCTATAAAACATCCATAGAGTCTCAAGAGGCACCAATCTGGGTACCAATCTAATGTAGTAGAGGAAAATATGTACATTGCAGTCTTACATATTATAGACCCAAAGCAAATATAACCTGCTGAGGATGTTTTTTATAGCACTGATGCTAAGCGTGGAGAAGTGGTTGCCAAATAGAAACCTGCTCAGCCTTGGGTATAGAAATGTCAATTGGTTCCCAAGAATCAGGCAATAGATGCTTGCAGCAGATGGAAATTGATAGCTCTAATCTCCACAAGGAGGATGCTGGCTGCACTAAGGCACTCCTGCTGCCCACCCATGTGGCATGACCATCAATCTGATGGGTGCTATTAGCACAATTCAAGGTTGCAGACCATGGCCGCAGAAGGAAATAAAAAAATCCACAATGGACAATTGCTGATGGAAGCAGAGAAAGACGGTGGCAATTTTTGTCAGTTCACTGGATGAAAATACGAGCCTGGAGCAGCTTTAAGTTAACACACGGCTATTAGAGGGACACACATACATTTCTGTTCCTATAGCTACACAGTGTGGGTCTCTGCTTGCCTGGTCACAGCATCAGTGCAGCCATATCAAGGGTAAGAACAACAGTGATGGTGACCTATAGTGTGGCATCTAGGGTATATTTTGAAGAGTTGAATTTCCACAGAAATACTGTTCAGCTCAGTGCAAAATTGGTTCTGTGAGATCCCAACATTACGAAGAGTGATGGTTGGTGCCATGTGGGGAGTGCTGCATGCTGCACCCAGCTGCACCAGCAAGCAGAGCACACCCACGTGCCTGTCAGCCAGCACTGCCCATTCAGGGCACTCAGGGTCGCTTTGTTTCTCTGACTTTCTGGAAAAGACAGAATCAGGGCAACTAACTTTTTGCCATGTGCCATGTTTGCTGCCAGCAAATTTTCTAGCACGTGAACAGCCACAGGAGCAGGCAGTTTGCTCCCTCTCCTGTATTTCCATGGATAAATAACCTAGCATACATCAAGACAAATTTATCTTGGATGTAAACTCAGGAATGTCATTGTGGTAAGAGTAGAATGATGTGGACCACAATACAGACGAAACCATGTCACTAGGGGAAAAAAAAAGGCACGTGCATTTCTCTCACAGTTAATAGCTGTTGACTCTTTTAAAGGAAAGAAATGTGAACATTTTACTGGATGCAAGTTTAAGAGAAAATAAAATATTGATTTTAGAAAATAATTTTTAAATGCTTGCAATGATAAAATGTTCTTCTGATATGTAGTTCAGAAAGGTAGCTCCAGGCCAGAGGAGGTGGAGACTAGCATATTGAGTTCACTGAAGCAGACAGTGTATGCATCAGTTTGAGAGCTAGCCTTACCATTTTTCTTTTTTGAGTCAGTAGCAGAATGACATAATAACAAAGCATTTTTTAAAATCATCCACTGTGGCTGATAGAGCTGAAAATATGTTCTTAAACAGCTCTGATGACATACAGAGGAACAGAAAGTGGCACTTAAGATGATAAAGCATAATTTACATAGGCAGTCTCATTAGAACATGAGTTACTCTTAAGATACGTTCATCGTAAAATGATTTACAGTCACTTTAAAAATAGAAACATGGAGCGGGGGGGGAAGCTTCAAACAACAAAAACCCCCACAAACCCATTAAACTCAGGAGCCCATAATAAGACATGGTTATGTTTGTGTTTTTTCATCTTGGCACCGGTAGACACTGGTGTAGTGTGCTTCTCACTGTAAAAGGGTATTTTTTGTTTCTCCCCCAAGCCCATCAATAGTGGAACATTCTACTTTCAACAAATGGTCCTGAAAGGCAGCTTTGCTTTTGAAAAGGAACATGAAGGGACTAGAGAAGGCTAAATTGGCTAATCCTGAGCATTGCTTTTTAGTGAAAATAGGCCCACCGATTTCACTGAAATGTTGTGACTGAATCTCCTCCAGTGCCATCCTCCACAGTGCTGTCCTACTGCCAGGGCTGGAGAATCTTGTTCTCCATGCTCAGAGGCAGCTGCAGCATTAAACCCAATGCATTATTCAAGTACCAGATTTCAATCCAGATTTTGCAGTTTGCTAAAGTACAAAGGTTGTTTAACACACATTATTGCTTAGGAATCATTTGCCGATTCATAGCACATCAATCCACATTTTCTGGAGTTTTTTACCAAGGTTGGTCTAAGCACAGTAGATACTATAATAAAACATTCAGTATGTATTTTAAAGTCACCACTTTTATTTTTGAAGATGGAAGAATGAATTTCAGGACAGGATGAAGCAGATGTGCAATTCTGCATCCCTTGTAGCAGTCTCAAAGACTGAACATCCATCATTTAAATATGATTGGCAAGCTCTCTCCAGCAACAAAAGCATCAGAGGCAGTCTGTGGATTTTGCAAGTTACCCCCACCTATGTTTTTTTCTGTATTCACTTCTCAGAGCTCCTTCTGTCCATCTCGAACATTCGTTTTGCAGCCACACCACACATCCAGACTAAATCCAGTGTCTAAGCCTGCACTCACCTCACTGTAAGCACAAGGACTCTCTCTCTTATCCAAACCATGTGATATTGATTTTCCTTCAAGCTATGTTCAAGTAGAAATTTGAGATGTAAAAGCAAGAAACAGAAAGCCCAGAAAGAAAACTACATCACCATGAGGTGCGCCCTAACAGAAAAAAAGGTTCTGTTGTAAAGATTATGACTATTTTTTACAAAGAAGACAGTAAAACTTCATACAAGCCTACAAAAAAATACCAACTCCTCCTGTGAAATCTCAGTATTTCCACTTATACTGTATGCATGGACTTCTCTTCTGCCTTGTGCACAGATTTACTGCCAACTCAAATATTGCCAGTGTGCCATGTTCCCAACAGAGTAGGGGCTCTACTGTCAGCAAATTCTTTCTAGATATGATGCCTTTTCAAGTGCTCAGTTACCTTCTAGAGCTTTTCCTTTGGAGGAAGAATGAACAAGCATCTCTTTCAAAGGGGGATGGGGTCGTAGCTGGATTCGCACCAGTGGAGCAGAGTTCTAATGTTAATGGAGACCATGGGGCCTCCCACCCTCCTAGTGTGGAATCAGCATGCTCAGTTCACTCCCTGCAACAACTGTACAGCAATACACGCAGCATGGGGAATAAACAGAAGTTAGAAATCCATGTGTGGTTAAGGAGCTATGACCTGGTGGCAGCTACAAGATATGGTGAGATGGTTCACACCCCTGGAATGTGGCCATGGATGGTTATGTCCTTTTTAAGACAGGCAGGTTAACAACATGAGGTGGTGGAGGTGCTCTGTACATGAGGGAGCAACTAAAACAGATCAAGTTCTGTCAAAGGAGGGATATGAGAGTTTGTGGGTGCTAATTAAGGGGCAGGCTAGCATCGGTGACACAGTTGAGGGTGTCTAGTACAGACCACGGAAGTTGATGAGGCCTCCTACAGGCAGCTGATAGCAGCCTCACAATCACAGGCCCTGGTTCTCATGAGGGATTTCAACTACCCAGATATTTGCTGCAAGGCCTACTCAGGCAGCCAGCCACAGTCCAGGAGGTTCCCAGCACAATGCTGATAACTTCTCGATGCAAATGGATGAGCCAGTGCTGCTGGATCTCACATGCACTAAGAAGGAGGGCCTGGTTGAAGCAGTGAAGGTTGAGGGCAGCCTGGGCTGCAGCAACCATGAGATAGTGGAATACAGGATCTTGTGTGGTACGAATAGAATACAAAGCAGGATCATAACCTTGGACTTTGGCAGGGCCAGTTTTGGCCTTTTCAATCAATTGCTAGGGGAAATCCCATGGGACAGGGTTAGGGTAAAGTTGGTTAAGATTCAAGGAGCACTTCTTCCAAGCTAAACATCAGAGCATCCCAATGGGGAACTGCTGGGCAATCTCAAGTGGAAGAATAGAGTCTACAGATCATGGAGGGGCTGGCCACTTTGGAGGAGTACAAGACTCTTGTCAGAAGATGTAGGGAAGTAACTAGGAAAGCTAAAGCCTCCTTGGATTTAAACCTTCCAAGAGATGTCAAGGACAACGGAAAGGGCTTCTTTAAATACACCGAAGACAAAACTAACACTAGAGGCAATGCAGGCCCAGTGCTGAATGAGGTGGGTGCCCTGCTGACAGAGAAAACCTCAACTACAATAGCTACAATCTAAATTTTCACCGTGTTCATGCTACACTTCCTAACAGGGCATCTTCATAAAAAGAAAAGCATTTTTAATAATGAAGAGGATAAAATCCCAGCCAAATTTAACAAATAAAAGCTTGTTCAGAAACTCTGATTTATTTCTTGGGGATTAATGACACTTGAAGGCAGAACAAACCATCACATTACAATAAACAACTCTAAGGAGAAATCAGCGCACAATGGTGATTCATTTCTCTTATGGAAAACAGAAAATTTAACTATCACGGATGAATTAAATAAAACTCATCATTTTTGGAATATAACAAACCTTTCCTTTCAAATTAAACCAGAAAATAAGTGTTGTTTTTCAATCTGACATAGTTTAAAACCTTTCCAATAAAAGCAAAGGATTCTTTCATAACAGGGCTTAAGAGTAACTTTATCACCACTGCAGAAACTCTCTTGGGTCTGTGCTGCAGATCTCTGGCTTGGCCAATTTCTAGAAGCAAGAAATTTTTGCAGAGATGTCCAGGCTCCTTCTGCACCCATGTGGGCCTGCAGTTTGTTCTTGAAAATGCAATAATTATATTGAATTATTTTTAATTAATTATGCAATTATAATTGCATTCTTTTTAATTATGTTTTTAATCAATGAGATTAATTAAAGCAGGATTTTCTGTACTATCTGTGTTTTGGTCTGCCTTTGTGCTTTTTTAAGCTATTTAGAATTATAGAATCGTAGAATAGTATGCGTTGGAAAAGACCTTAAAAGATCATCTAGCTCCAATGCCCCTTTACATCATCAGAGACACTCTCAAACTAAACCAGGTTGCTGTAGGACCCATCCAGCTTACTTTAGAATGCTTTCAGGGTTGGAGCCTTTCCTTTTCCAAAGGAAACTCTTACTGGTTAGAATAGATGTGGTGCTTTCCCAGGTGATTAGGAGAACACCTTATTCAGCATCTAAGCATAACAAGCACTTCCACAGATTAAACATATCTTTACTCAGAATTTTGATTTTTACATTAACTTAGATAAAAGCCTACATTTTGCATTCCCTAGTTTTTTGGGATTTTTCTGGTTTTGATTTGTCAGATCATGTAGTGAGAAAATCTGAATTTTCAATCACACCACTCAAAAATAAGCTTATATAACCCCCCTAAGTATCATCTAAAAATTAACTAAAAATAATGCAAAATATCATCTGCCATCACACTCAGCTGACAGACTTTAAGTTTGGTATCCTCCACAGTTTTAGAGCTAGCAGATCTCATTGATGACATTTTTATTCATAATTATAACACTAGAGAAAAAAAGAGAAAAAAATAACCAAAACCACATAAAACTGCAATAGCTGTGTTTATTCTATTCAGTTTTCAAATTCTGAATTCGCATTATTTACCCACTGCAAGTGAAACAGCAGGAATGCATGCAGCCCTCTTTGTGCTTCTGGAGGAAGAGGCAAATGTTAGTTTAGTCCATAAACGCAGGTAGTTTAGTCCTTAAATACAAACAATTTTAAGACTTCCACCTCTCCTGTACACAGATATTTTTGTAACTTCAAGAGCCAGAAATGTAGCACTAACCAAAATATTCTTAAGTGAAGATAGATTTTCATAGACTCAGCAGGTTGGAAGAGACCTCCAAGATCATCCTGTCCAACCTATCACCCAGCCCTAGCCAATCAACCAGATCATGGCACTAAGTGCCTCATCCGGACTTTTCTTGAACACCCCCAGGGACAGCAACTCCACCACCTCCCTGGGCAGCCCATCCCAATGGCAAATCACTCTCTCTGTGAAGAACTTCGTCCTAATATCCAGCCTATACCTCCCCTGGCACAACTTGAGACTGTGTCCCCTTGTTCTATTGTTGGTTGCCTGGGAGAAGAGACCGACCCCCACCTGGCGACAACCTCCTTTCAAGTAGTTGTAGACTACAACTACCTCTTTTGAAGATATAAACCAAGAAAATATAAACCTTCCTCCTGACAATCAAGGAGCTATGACACACACTGACAAAGGCTCTCAGACTAAGAAAAATATAAACTACCATTTATACATTATCTTTTATACATTTTTTGGCTTCTCAAAGGTAAACCCCTACACCCAAGTCTTTCTACTAGGGTGCTTTCTTGTATTGGTTTTCAACTTCAGGTGAATTTCCATATGAGATTGAATAGCACAGTAAGTTTGATAAAATCTTTCATTTCAAAATGACACCTGCATATTAATTTAATTTCCATAATTCACATTTACAAAAGCACTGATTTCTGACTTAATTCATGATTTGCCACCTGATGCTCCTTCTAACCAAGTATCAAGTAAAGGACCTTATCCCAGCCTCTGAAACTGCTTCAGCTGGTCACAAGTTGACATGTAGCTATAGACATATTTCCAATCTGCAGCAAGACTTCAAGGAGAAAGTGCATCTCTCACATGCTCCACCTTTTCCAAATAGTGTTCAGAATAATGTTCAGGTAATCAGCTACATGGAAAGCATAAAATAATCTAATAATGGCTTTCTCAGCCTAAAATTATTCTAACACCTGTTTCTCCTGCTGTTTCATATTTCAAAGCTCTTTTTAAAATAGAAGATAGTGCTATTACTTGAAGTTCTCATTCTAACCAAGCCTGCTGAGGATGGTATTAATAAAGCCCCACTAACAGACACCAGGATAAACACAAATAATTTCAAACACAGTATTCAAGACCAATTTTAATTCACAGTTAACTCCATTATCTTCTCCATTTTTTTCCACATTTAACTGTCTTCTTTAACTATCTAATCTTAATTTTTTATCCAATATATAAAAAAAAAAATCTTGAGAATAAATAATTTGGGAGTTTATTTCTTAACTTAGCCAACACTACACCGGCAGTACGCTCCCATCTAAGTAATCCCAACTTGCTCAAGAGACACCCTTCTTGCAACAAAACATCTGACAGATGTGCAAGATGGTTCAGCCACAGCGAGCACCCAAAGGATCTCTAACAGGTCCTTCATTAGGATTTGTAGATAGAGTTCTACCACCAGAAGGCAAATGCCCAACCTGGCATTCAGTCCAAGAACAAGGGCTGCTCCAGGGTCTTGTGCTTCTCAAGCTCTTCCTAACTTCACATGCAGTCCAGCTTTGTGTGACCACTCCTGCCACACTATCCCAACACTTCTATGCAATGTCAGCACTGAGCTGCTATATGCATGTGCCACAGAAGTTTTCCTGCCTTTCAGAAGTTTTTGACTGGCCTTTTCCAAAACCAAAGGTAGCACAATGGAGGTGTTCAAGGCTAGGTTGGATGAGGCCTTGTGCAACCTGTTCTAGTGGGAGGTGTCCCTGCCTATGGCAGGGGATTTGAACTAAATGATCTTTGAGGTCCCTTCCAACCTAAACCGTTCTGTGATTCTATGATTTACCTCCTGGAATATCTAAGCGACAAGAAGGCAAAATTGTTCTTGAGTTACTCCGGTCAAGTGACTCGCATGTTTGCAGTCTGCTTGCTGAAGCAGGAGGGAGAAGGGAGAACGTTGAGAAAAAGGAGATGGAGAAAGATGCAGCAAGAGAGGATAGAGCAGATTGCTCAGACAGAAGAGAAGGGGATGTTGCTCGTTAGAAAGAAAATAAAGGGGATTGTTTTGGTTCTGTGTTAGTCTAGTTGTCCTGGGTCAAATCCAGTGGAGGCTGGCCAGCTTCCATTAGCTAAGTAGCCAGCCCACTGCATGTTTCACTTGGGAGCTGCTGTCTCATTTCTTAAGGCCTTAATGACACCTGCTAGAGCTCTCTTCTACCATGGCCAAACATTGCTTACAACTAAAAATATGCTTTGTTTATACAAATGAAAACTTTTAACAGACTGGAGGGCTTGTGGACCAATGTCAATAGCAGTGAATCTCTCTTTATCCAGACAACAGGTGCCACAAAAGCAAGGGCACTTCCCTCCCTTGGCACATAGCAGGGCACTGGCAGAGGAAGGAGAGGGAGAAAATCCACAAGAAAAGGTAAGCCTAAAGGATCGAGAAGGTCAAGAGGGAGAGATTTCTGTCTTTCTCAGCAAATTGCTGTCTCTGAGGATGAGACCTCACATGTCTGACTGTGAGATCAGATGATGTTCTTTGGCATTAAGATCTTGCTAAGTGATATATATTTAGGAGATTTTCCAGTGCAGACATCTCATTCTGGACTGCATCTCAGCATTTCTCCTGCTCCATGGCCCTGCACTCCAGCCACCCCAGATGGCTAGTCACAGACCAGCTGAAACTGTGGGATCTGAAGCTGTGAGAAGCCCTGCAGCACAGCTCTACAGGCATGTGAGATGTAGCACAGCTGCAGGGAAGTGTGAAATAGGCATCCAAAACATGAGTCAGATGTTCCCCATGCAGGCTGCACACTAGGGACACCAGTCAGTCTTGCTTCCTCTCTTTAACCACTGCATTCACTCACTGGTGTTCGAAGCTGAGCTAGCTACCTCTTCCACACTTAGGCAGTACGCCTTGCTCTGAGATAACTGTTGCTGGCAGCAGGTGATGTGTTCAGGAGGAAAGGGAAGAACCCAGAAGTCTCATCTTGCAAAGAAGATTTTGTGATTTTAGTTCATTCCACCAATACGGTTGTTTAGATAGTCCAGAGATTCCAAATCTGGTCCTTTTTAGACAAAGAGCCAATGGGATCCTGGAGCAAGGTGCCACAGCTGCCAAATGAGAATTATTATTCCAGGACAAAAGAACAGAGGTTGTGTGTGTCTTCACAACATCAAATATAATCCACACAGGACTCTAAAAGACATTACACCAAGAATATGAATACATGTTTAAATCAATTGTTGTCATTTAGTACCTTTCACAAATCTCATCAGAAGTAACTAATACTGTAAAAAGCCTCTCGCAATAGCATTAGATGTAGCATTTAATAGTAAATTTGCAAAGGCTATCAGTTTCATCCTCCTTTCTGTGTTCAATTGGATGTTTCACATCAGGTCATGCTCCCGTTCCAGAGCATATTCACTTTAGTTTGTGACCATAGAGACAACTCTGTCTCACATTTCCCCCTTTAATTCATCAACCACAGAAACAAAATCTCAAGGGTGTTTCTTTACTCACAGTGTTGACCGTGGCAGAGGTAAATCTCTGAAAGTAAATACAAACTACCACTAAGTATCTGGATAAAGCAAGTGTGCTTACACAACCTCACCACCTAACCTGAGCGGTACAGTGAGCTTCACCAACCAGTCCTCAGGGTCATATAATCTTCAGATCAGATTCATGGAGCATGATCCCAACTTAACAAACCGTCCAACAGAAGAGCAACTTTGTACATTAGGTAAATTCAGTTTGCTAAAGCTCTGCGAACATGTTTAAGCACTACGACAGCTAACACACAGCTTTGAAGCACATGATTTGAAGTGTGCACTCAAGCTCTCTGCTAAACTGGGGTTCGTGTCCTGACTTCAATCCAACTGTTCCCACCTAGCACTGAGTTCAGAGGCCAACCAATGAGCAGAAAAGCAAGACTAGTAGAATTTTCAAAATAAGGACAAAGAGGTTAAATTCATCAGTGTAAGGAAGGGCTCCAATTCAAAGTTAGTGGAGGCAGTGTTGTCAAAAAATAACAATAAACAGGACAATTTGCCAGCAAGTCAAGAAATCTTTATCTAAACTGCTGTTGTACTCCATGAGGACATTTCCAGGAAGAACGTAGTAGTAACTACCAATTCTAAGCAGGAAGATGCAGCTGAAAACAGCTAAAGGGAATTGGTTTTCCTAATTATATTTATCTGGAGAATATTTTTGATTTAAACACTTGCATAGCTGTAACAATGTTATCTAATGTTGGCAGAGCAGATTAGAGTAGACTGACTAAAATTAGGTTTGCAAACATGCACCAAGAGACACAAGGTTTCACATGACTCATCTGCTTCTCCAGCAGTCTCCTTGATGGACTAATGGAGGAATCCTCAAGAAGAAGAATGATTTTCTCAGTAAAGGAGAAGATTTAAAGTAACTGTGTTATGAGCAATAAGAAGATACTGCATATTCCTGAGGCAGCACATCCATTTTCAAGACAAAACCTCTTATCTGGAGACAGTATTTTAAAATACTTTCCTGGAAAGGTAGTTAAATCTAAATGAATGTGTTAGAGCCTATATCCCTTCACCTTCTGCCACAGGTGAGCTTTGCTGTGAAGTCATATTATAAAGCAGTATGACATGTAAATATGCAAGCACCTTTGTCCAGGAGGAGCTATCCAAAAGGAAAACATCAAAGTAGCAGCTGTTTGCTAAAGAAGAGTATCTCCACCACAGTTTACACAGGTTTACACCCCAGGAGTCTCGCTATCCACATTTTGCAGACAGTGAATAAGTTTTGCCCAAAATTACCCCAGTACCAGCACAAACCTAGGAAGAAATCACAGATGTACCCAGGCTCTGCTCCCAGTCCACTCACCACATCCCAGTCTCTTTTCTGAGACGCATCCTGACTCTTAAGTCTCCGTAACAGGGCTGGGGATCAGAATACATTTGATCACATTCTGCTAAAGTTGCCAAAATCAGTAATTTCTACCCTAGTTATTCAAAGTCAGAGAACTTTTACATGCCACACATGCTTCATGTTCTCCAAAGGCTGGGCCAAGACTCCTAGGACAAGGTTCCTTTTATCAGTGCTTCCACAATCACGCAAGGAGGTAACTAGATTAATATAATCAGAGATTATTTAATCCATGTGATGAAAAATTATAGAAAATCTGACTGGTTGATCAACAAAATATTGAATTATGCAGATTGGTGGAAAAACCTCAATTGTTTCAGAGACAAGAAGAGCAGTTTGTACCTCTCCTGCAAACAAAGAGGTACGAGTTCAAGTTCTGTGTATACAACTCACTAATAAAACTGTGATCGACTGAATGCAAAGTTCCCTTTACTTGACTGCTGTCTGTCCAGCTGAGTTTCATAGTCTACACATAACCTCACGCTGCTGAGGAGCATTAGACAACAGTCTACTGACACAGGCAACTACAGCCCCAGTGGTACCTGCAGATGGTCTTCCTTGCACATTTGAAGTCAATAATAGATAGCTGATGGGCACAAATGACAGCCCTAGGGCTAAAAGTGATGAACTGACAGGTAGTGGGGCTCAGGAAGGGATTAAAAAATCCAGGGTGTGCATGCAGCCCAGACAGCCAACTGAGTCCTGGGCTGCATCAAGAGCAGTGTGGTCAGCAGGGCAAGGGAGGGGATTCTGCCCCTTTACTCTGCTCTTGTCAGATCCCATCTGGAGTACTGGGTGGAGTTCTGGAGCCCTCAGCACAGGAAGGACTTGGAACTGTTGGAGTGGGTCCAGAGGAGGGCCACAAAGATCATCAGAGGGCTGGAGCAGCTCTCCTATGAGGACAGGCTGAGACAGTTGGGGCTCTTCAGCGTGGAGAAGAGAAGGCTTCGAGGAGACCTTATAGTAGCCTTCCAGTATCTGAAGGGGGCCTACAGGAAGGCTGAGGAAGGACTATTTACAAGGTCTTGCAATGACAGGACAAGGGGCAATGGGTTTAAACTGGAAGAGGGGAGATTTAGACTAGATGTTAGGAGGAAGTTCTTTCCAGTGAGGGTGGTGAGGCAATGGAACAGGTTGCCCAGGGAGGTTGTGGCTGCTCCCTCCCTGGAGGTGTTCAAGGCCAGGCTGGACGAGGCCTTGAATAACCTGTACTAGTGGGAGGTGTCCCTGCCTATGGCAGGGGGTTGGAACTAGATGATCCTTGAGATCCCTTCTAGGATTCTATGAAAAATAAAAATTAGCTGCACCAAGGGAGAAAGCCCTGGATGCTCAGACAGGGATTTAGAAGTCCTAGACAAAACTTTTTATATCACTTACCTACCTGCCTTCTATTTCTGGCTAGACTTCTGCATCTTTATTCCAGTAATGGCTTCAAAACTGGGCAGCCAAAAGAATGAACGGGAAAATAATCACAACTGTTCTTTATAAATACTCCCACAGGTTCAACTACTCTGCTGCTCCTAGGCTCCCCTGATGTTCTCAGGTGCTCCCTTGTTTCTCACAGGCTTTTGAGTGCCTTCTGTGAGGAGTTCTCACCTCAGGAACAAGCCAATACAAACAGCCTTGGTCTTTAAACAGACAGGGCAGGCTATAAAGAGCTCCTGATGTTGGAAACTGAAGAGAACAGGCTTGTACAAAGCAGGGGCGTTGTGAAAAGAAAAGTTAAATATTAACTGGTTTAATTGGTATAATTGGAAGCATCATGCCTCTTTTTATTGTTATATGAAATAGTTACATCTCATTCTCTCTTCCATTTTATGCCCAGAACCCTAACAGCACCAACATTTTACTTACTGGAAATAACTCCATTTACTCTGTAAGCAGAAAGTCAAGGGCACTTTTATTTTTAAAAATGAAAGCTGAGATTAGACTTGATATTTACAAGCTTCCAGGACTCTCAGGCCCCAGTGCTGGGAATTTTGCAGTCCTAGGAGGGCAGCTGTGCAAGTCCAAAGAAACTAAGTGTAAAGAAATTGCATAGGTTGACCTCCTCTTCTGCAGCAGGGAAAGTTCAACACATTCACGCTTCAGTGGTCAGGCACTTATGAAATGAGTAAAATATTATAACCAAAAGCTTAGTTTTCACAGAGAAGCTCACTGAGGCAGTTGGTCTCCAGCTCACCCTAAGAATTCAACTCTACTGGCCCAAGACGAGGAGTGGGACCCTGACTCAAGCATGTTACCTTTAGATTTCTTTTCTTGTATGATTTCGCAACCTTTCTTATGCCTGTGAATGAATAAAACCTCTTTGCATAGCCACTGTCATTTGACTTGCAGACTTAGGCAGCAATGTTGTAGCAGGTTGCTGAGTCCAGCAAACCACTGAATGCATCTTTTCTTTCTTAGGGAAGTGTAATGCAGCATTTTCTGCTAGAAAGAAGGCTCAGTTGTTCAGCACCCTTTGAACACACATTTCCAGAAGAATAATATCTGCTGTTATAATTAAGGGTAGGGTGCTTAACTAAATATTTATTTTGTTCAGCCATTCATTTTAAAATGAGAATTTGTTGCCACATGATGCCATTTTAATATTGGATTGCCTTCAACCAGAACATCTGTGTACTCAACCAGCTGCTTTAAACAACTGCCTTCTTTACAACTAAGTCAAACAGATTATGTGTTTATTGCAGCCAAAGTTCACTGTGAAATTCATTCTCTCCCATGCCACAGCTGGCAAGAAGAAAACTATCAATTAATTTCCAACTTAAACAGGGGAAGGAAAAAAAAAAAAAGAAAAAAAAAAAAAAGCACAACACCAAAAAACACCACAACTGACTCTTACTAAAGGGACAGTAACTAGTGCCTTATAACTGCAATAAAGACGTTAGGACAGTAACACTGAAATTACTTATATACTTGTCTGCTTAATATTTGTTAAGACAGTTAGAAGCATGGCCCAGTATACAGCCAAGTTCAGTCACTTTGCAACAGGAAAGAACAGAGGAAGAAGAGTTCAGGTCTTAAGACACATTGGCAATTTTAGCCTTCAGTTCAACGTAGGCTCAGTTCGTGAAAGTACCATCTTAGGATATTCTTAAGCACACTACTCAAAGTAGTCAGGTGTAAAAAGGAACATGAGATTTCTTCCCCTGAAGCTCATCTTTTAAAACAAGAAGCAACCAGTTATTCTTCTGAGAAGGGATTCAAAATATAAACTGGATGTAATGAGGCCATCTGCCCAATTTTTCAGAAAGCATGAACCATGCTCAAGGTCCACACCTAAGGTGCTTGCTTTCCTTATTCCCTGATATTTCACTGCTTAGTGGATTGTAAGCCGGACTCAGCAATAAAGTAGTACTGCATGGAATAGATTCCCAGCAACTCTACACAAAATGCAACTATTTGAGATTTTGACAAGATGATGTCAACAGAAGCATAATGATTCTTTTCTTAAAAGCAGATCTTCTTTTTAGTGTTTGAGAACTAGTGAAACCAGGCTGGTCTAGGATGACATTTAAAACAAACCATTTCAGGAAACCAAGTGGTTGCAGGCAAGTGTCAGCTATCCCACCTTCATTAACTAATTGATTCAAAGTATAAAGACAGAAACATCTAACTCAGATGACAAAAGTTGCAGATTGTAAATGTAAGTCACAGAGCAGCAGAAACTCAGCATACACTTTAACATACCCACTCTCGTGTTTCAGTTGTTTACTACACTGGGAGCCACCTTAAATCCCCTGCTATTCTCACCACAACTTCTCCAGGATCCAAGAAAGCAAACAGAGTGTGAAGGAAACTATTCTCAAAATATTCCTCATTTATATACTTTCACTACCCAGGCACAGGTACATCTTTGGATGTTTATATACATCTTTCCCTTGGAAAGCTTTGTGATACTGCAGTATGGACAGTATGACCCAGTACCCGGGTCATTTCCATGTTTGTATTATGAAACTGTGATTAAATCTAATGGATGTTAAAACAGAGTCCAGAAACTGGAGTAAAAATGATAAGGAAATAAACGGTAGACTGCTGTAAGCCACAGTTTGGACCAGATGACATATTAGAGCAGCTTACACTGTTCTGAGATCTGTTTCACCTCACCTAGTCCAGACAATCTCTAAGTTTCAGTTATTCATCTGGATCTCATTAAAATTGGGAGAAACAGAAGTGTTTCTAGAGCAGGCTTCATCTACTCCTAAAGCAGGCAGCTAAAATGGGTCAGGTGAATCACATCAGCAGCAACTTCTCTCCATCGACTACACAAGGAGCCTACAAAGATTGAGGCTGGTGCAGACGTTCAGAGTTACAGGAAATGAAGCCCATCTCGGACATTTGTACAACTGCATCCACCGCACTGCTTAACCCCACTCATGACTGAAAGCTGGGCCAATTTCCACAGCAGAAAAAAGCCAAAAGGGGGCAACAATCATCTTCTGAAGAGTGAACTCAAATCTGAATACCCAACAATGCAAGCTCGCTCTTTCCATCTCAAACATTTCAGTTAAGAATATGGGTTGTCAGAGTCTAAGTTATGATCCCCATTTCTAGCACTACATCTACTCTGACCTGTGGGGAATCTGACCCTTGAAATGTCATTTAACCTCACTTTTCCTACTAACTGCAGAGCAGGGGTCATTATAACAATTCTGCAAGAACAATGAGTCTTAATTGATGAACATTTCTAAATTATTCTGGGGTTCCAGTGCACCTCCTCAAACCAGAGATACTGTTAACTATTATATGCACCCTATCATGATTAACATTACAAAGATTGCATTTATTTGATATTTACTTTCAAACCAGTCAGAATTAATTTGCATGTGCTTTTGTTTTGAATAGTCATTCTCAGTGGAATTCACAAGGCTATTTCTCTGGGATTTATATACCTTCTGATCTGACACTTTGCAAGTATACCACCATGCTCCCTTTTTCTGTTGCCTGTTAAAATCATGTACTACTGAAAAAATTATTATTTGCTTTCTGCCTAAATATGACTACAAATGAATAGATCTTGACATGTATATGTAACAGCCAACCCATTTTGACATTAAGTGTAGCAGACAAATAGATTTTAATTTCAGTAATGAATTCATGTCCATGAATTCATTTTGTCCCTCTAATTCATGGAGAAATATGGAGAATTCCTGTCTAGAAGGCACACTCGAGTCACTGTACAAAATAACCAGGGCTAGAAATCAAAACAGTGTCACTGTCTGTATCCTCTGTCCTCACAACTCCAAGGAAAGATCAAGGAAAGTAGTCCCATATTACAAACACTTTTACTTTAATCTGAAATCACCTTCCATTTCCAGCACAATGTAGAGGAGGGAAGGAGGAGTAGGAGGCGAGGGCAGCAGGGAATTCCCTGGAGGCAGGGAATTAATGTGGCCAAGTCAGGAACTATAAAAACAGAATTATTTTATTTCCCTGAAATCTCAGCCCCCAAACCATATACAGGATTAGTTTAGGTTTATTTATAGGCTCTAATTTGATCGGGAAAAATCTTCACAGGATGCTATGGGCAAATTTAGAGATTTAGGAAGTCAGGGAATGGAAAAGGCTAAGCTACAAACACAGCTTTACCCCACTATCAATCAGGCTGAGCAAAGAATTAACGGACCAGCAGGCTTTACTCACAGAGGTGAGATAGGTATTCAGTAATGATCCTTTGCTGGATTTCTCTGTGACTCGGCTGCCTTCTGGCGCTGCAAGCAATATCCAATAGTCTGGATCCACATGGCAGAAGTCCAAGGCAGGTGGAAAAGCCGCCAAAGTCACAAGTGTCTCAAGCACTTCTTCCACAAGCGGGATGATCATGGAAGAATGCTGTCTTAGCAGTGGCAGGGGAAAGCCAAACTATTAGTGTCTTCCCAGCTCAGAATAAGAGTCAGGAAGTCGGTTGCGGTATGGTCTGAGAGTAGCTGGGTCCAGGTGCCGCCAGCAGCTCTCTCAAATGAATCCGAGGACTTTCCAAGCTTGCAAATTTGCACAGAGTGGAGCAAAAGTGGGGAGAACCATCCAAAACCAGGGACAGTGCAAAAACTGAGAGCCATGCAAGAGGTAGGAGCCATCCAAAAGCAGGGATGGTCCAAAATGGGAACTCTGTTGTGGCAGGAACTTGTCCTGTCAGGAGCTCTGTTAAGGCAAAGGCAGGAACTCTTTCAAGCTCTTTCATCATACCTTTTCTCCTTGCTCTAGTTGTTCTTTTCTAGACAAAGTGTCCATTTGCCATTGTATACTGGGTGTGAAAACCCAGCCAACCACCAGCCTGATTCCAGCATAGGTTTCCACACGGGTCAGTACATGTGTGGAAAAGGCATCTCTGCTGTTCCCCCTTCAAGCCTGGGGCAGGGGGAAGTCGAAAGGGACATACACACACACAAATATATAAACATGTAGGTATGTGTACTTATAGATACACACATACAGCCATGTCTCAGAAGGAAGGCATCCTTGGACCAGAGAGACCTACCACAATAACCATGATCTCACTCATCAGTGCCATTCTCAGGATCTAGGACACCCTGTACCTCCACTTTCCTGGCTTTAACACCCAGGTAAGTAGCCTCTCTTTTCTTTAGCAATTATGGATGAGAACACCTCTCCTCCTTTTAGTCCTTAGCACTTGGTGACTCTCACTGGAAAAAGCCATAGGACTGATTCTGCACATGCCCCAGCACCTTGTGCAGAATAAAAAGGGATTGCAGAAACTGTGGGACACCCTGTAAAGCCAGGCTGCTGGCTAGGCAGTGCCACACAGAGGGGAAAAAGACAGCAAATAAACTGTTTTGAGAAGCATGAGTGCCAAGGCAGACTACTGCAGCCGCATTCTTGGCATGAGGGATACACACCGCATTAAAAGCCACCTGCTGACACCAACAGAGACCACTTTCAGGCCAGTCACATACCAGCTGTGAGAACTGAATTACCCTCCTCCCACAAAGCTGTGATCAGATCACTGCTTTGCTGCCCCCCTTTGTTTAAACAGAGACTCCCTTGCCTACCGAAAGCTTCCCACCCTTATGCAGGGCTGTCCTCAGGAAAAACGGCAGAGCTTCTAGTAGCTACTGCTTTACGGTGCTTGCTTTCTGAAGGACAGTGCCTCATGTCAGCAGGCATACATGTACCATTTCTGGTAACATCTGCACTAAAGCTCAGCATTAGAGACAAATCCTCAGTTTTCTGGCACAATGGTAACTGTCAGGTTTGCTGCCCTCTCAAGGTTATGGAGATTTTGGACTGAAGACTAGAATCCGCACGCTAAACACTGCCTATGAAAAGTCAGTTGATTCCTCCATCCCATGTTCCTGGATGAATGGCTTTCAGTGACACACGTTTCTGGGAGTTGCAGCAAGCACCAGTGTGAGAGGTTGTGATCCCAGCAGAGCCAGCGCACCTGCACCACCTCAGCTTGTCCTGCACTTGCCTCAGCGTGCTTGAGCATCTAAATGAAACTCAAGAGTGACAAGCAACACCTGTTTCACAGCTATTTTCCACACCCAGCTACAGCTAATCCTTGCTTCATTGCCTCCTTTAAAATTTAATAATGCTTTCAGTGTGCAGTATTAGTCAAGTTTCTAACTTTTTCACTTAATGCTTCCATGCCCGAACTCAAACATCTGAAGGAATCTGGTTTTAAGTAATCTACTCAACACAGAAAGCCCTGGAAGTACACTTTCTGCTGGTCATCGTCTTAAACCACAAGTGCAAAGTCAGAGTACCGTGTGTGTTTTCCGCAGCACCAGTGCAACGGCAGGGTTTTGCTTCTCTTGCACTGGATTTTCTCAACAGCTCCTCCACCAGATGGACTCAGGAAAGTATAAAACAGGTTGTATGTCTCAAGCTGCATTCTTAAAATTCAAGTTTCTCTCCATGGCACCCAGCAAAAGGTTTTGCATTACCATTATGAAATACTGAGAAACAATAAAAGACCTCACCGAGTTCATAGTTCATAGGTTAGTTGTTTACCTGTAATTTACATACATGCAATTTGCAGATAAAGATTTTAAACTCTCAGAGGTCTTGAGAAAGTACCAGAAACTTTAATTTGGTGAAACATGACCAGTTGAGTGCTCTACTTGCATCCAAAGACATACTGGAGAAACTGATGTGGAAAAACCCCCAAGAAGCAGAACCATAGTATAGTCTCCAGTCTTGGTATGATCCCAAACATGGAAGTCTCTGTGTGTGGCAGAAAGGCAGCAGCTGCCCAGCTCCTGCCTGCACCCCCTGAACTGGAGTGCCTTTCTCAGCATTGCCTGACTAGCCAGGCCAACCTTAAGACAATCCAGACAGAAGAAATCAAAAGGCAAAGCAAAACACGTTCCAGATCTCAGAAGCAAAACATGCATCTACAGAGAAAACCAATGGCTGACCCCTTGCTCTGCTCTCGCCCACATGTGCAACAGCAGCCAGCTGAAATCCATGGTATTTGGCAATCTAAGTTACCCTGATGCAGACCCAGAGTCACACAAGCGTGGCCAGAGCTCAGATGGGATGTGGGAAGCTGAGCTGAGCTCACACCCACACTCAACACTTGTGCACCACAGGCATTGATGTGATCCCTTCTGGGGGAGAAAACTGTACTTCAAAGGAGCACAACTGCAGCAGAAGCTGAGACAATGTCAAGTGCACGGCGTCCCTCTCCAAACAATCCCACTGCTTCCGATGTCTCAGTACTAGGAAATCACACTGTATTTCAGGATTGATTTTCTCTTACTTCAACCTTCAAAACTAGGATATTGATACATCTTTCTCAAGATTTTCACCACAAAATTTTCCACCACAAACTAGACATCTCTACCATGTAAAATTACCTGGATACCTCACATATGCCATACCCTCTGGGTAATTCACTTTCACCTTCTTCTGTAATAAGACTTTTTCTCCTCCTACCTTTCCCAATAAACTTTATAAATATTTTATATAAAAGCCTATCTTTGTTTAATGATCCTGTGCTGAACAATTTGAAAACATCATTTGTTTCATTAGTTACATGGAGTAGCTAAAAATTACTATAGGGGAGCTATTGACATGAATATGTTACATATTATTAGCACTAATAATCTTGTCTACCAAGCTAGTATAGGTTTTTGAAGTGTCATCCTCAGACTTTGAGGGTGATCCTTTTCCAAAGGTAGTCGTGGGTTTTCCTTCATTGTTTATATTACTAAGTACTTAGGATTACTAAATATTTCGCTCTTTCTCTTGTGAAAGAAACATCCCAATGCCATAATGTGATGAGTCCAATAGCACCACATAGCTAGCCTGTATTTGACTCAGTGAACTGCCTTACTTTAAAGCATGGTGAAGCTTAGACTGTCTTTTCTATTTTCAAAGGACACATAGTGATGATACAATTATCTACCTGGCTTAACTGAGACAGGCATTTATTTATGCTTAAGCAGTATTATGTGTGACCTAAGGCCCAGGCTCAAGCAAAAATCTCTTTCTCTGGTGACAAGGTCCCAAGCAAAATGTATTTCCTCTAACAGCATCTTTCTGGGTTTCAAGTGAAATTTTTTGGCTTTGTCTCTCTTGTATGTGTGTCTAAAAAGGCTTCGACCACCACAACAATGGCAAACATTTAGTGACACATCTTAAAAATGATGTAAAAAATCACAAAGGGGATGTTGTAGCTTGCCAGTTTTAGTGTCTTTACGTGTAAGAAGTCTCCATCTATCAGTCTTACTTTCCCTTGCATTGACAAAATGAAAAATCATAGATGTAAGAAAATGGCAGCTTTTATGATGCTAGAATCATGTTTGCTCCTTCCGTTCTGCAACGGGCACACAGAAGAGTTTAGAATCACATTTTCCACACTGTTACCCAGTTATAAACAAACATTTTCAAATAATTATAATATTCCACATCTATGGAATGGGCCTTTAAAGACAAAGGCCGATTTTCTACATAAATAGCATCCAGCTGGTCCTCCTCCCTGGAATAATCAGAGCAGATACACGCTCTTGTGAAAACATTATCCATGGAAATTTTTTTTTTTTTCTGTAGTTTTGAAATAAGGTTCTTAGATTTCCCCAATTAAAAGAAGAATGTGACTTTGATCTCAAATAATTTGTAATGGATGTCTTCTATTTTAACCCAACTTCATAAAAAACAGCCCCTTGCCAGCAAAGCTGCGCTGGCAGGGCAGAACACTCCTAACTACATGAGATGCTGTTAGCATGAAATAACATTAAAAAATACTGTCTCATCAAGTAAAGACAATCTGTAGAGGCAAGGTTTACAAGAATAATTCTTTTTTTTCACACCAGTTCTTGCAGTCAGAAGAAAGCACAAGCTTCTCTGACACAAAAAAAACCCCAACTTTTCAGTCTGAAACAAATTTTCAATCATCTTTCTTTTCCTACATTTGTCTTTTATTTCTTTCAAGCTTGTTTATTCCCCTCCTTTCTTTCTCACCCAAAGACAACTTCATGCAAAATTAGTCTGAGGCTTTACACCATCGCTAATGATACTTTAATGAAAGGAAAAGCAGAAGTTTACTTCAGAGAATTATCCTTCTTCTGAGTGACTTCAATATTTTCCTAATTTCTTTGTTTGAAACCTGTTTCAGATCAGTGAAAGGTTTGTGCAATCACAACCTCACCTGTTTTTTCATGATTCTAACTGGTTTAATAAAAGATCCTCTCCCTTGCAACACCACCTCATTTATATCCCTAGACTGTGACCATTACAACAGCACTACCATAGCATGTTCTATGAAATATATCAGTTTCCATAAAGGCAGCACAATCTCTCATCCTCTGTAGCTAAATCCCTAAGATACTTCCCTAGTTTGTGGACAATGTAGATTTAAAACAAAATCTGTGTGATTTTAAAAATGCTTTTTCATCCTATGTCATCCAGAGTAAGGCAAAGTAGAATTCTAATTCACTTCTTCATAATCCTGAACCAACATGAGGACATCAAGCTGCCTGACCAATCCACACCAAAACAACTGTGCCAGAGTATCAAAGTGTGTATTTTCACCAAAGAAAAGCTGAAAATGCTTCATTTTCTCTTTCAGATTCAAACTCTCAGCTTTACACCTGTGAAACAAAGCCATCACCCTTGAACCTAGGCTAGAAATCATCTTTGTTGGACCATTATCCCCCAAATTTCACAGCACATCGCAACACCATCTTCATCTGCTAGACACAGCTTTTGCTTGGTAAAATTTTTCTCTACATTTTTGTGCCCCAGGTCACCACTTCTCTTCTTCAGAACTCAGTTCTTTTTTTTTTTTTTTTTTGTTGCACCTAGGTGGAAAGAATTGGGTTATTTAACAGAATTTCCCTCTCCTCATCTTCCTCTGTTCTGCAGTAGCTGTAATGAAATAAAACCAAGTGTTAGTTTTCTCTAACTGCTTTTGAAAGGTAATGCTGCAAACCCTCAATGGATACATTTTTCTTCTCATAACCTTACCTGAACATGTTAGTCTCTAGTGGGAGGCAGCAATAATTTCTAAAGGAGATAAACCCTGCTGTGCTATGCAGTATAAAGCATGAAACTAAACCCATGTTCACCCTGGGTGGCGTGAAGCAGCTCTCCAGAAGCCAGTCAGCTAGTAATCCACAACTATAGATAACACCTCAAATGGAAGAAACTCTGTAAACATTTTATTTTAATTCTGTGCAAACTTAGAAACCAACACAGCAACACAGAAAGAAATTTCAACATTTGTTTTGAACGTTGATTTTTTTAACTGTCCCTTCAGCTCCATTTTTTTTTGTTTCTACCCTGTGTGTGTGTTTTAACAAACCCTCATGAAACTGCATAAGCCACTTAAATTGTAAGGTCTTCAACCTCATTTTACAGGCAGCTGATCCAAAACACACAAGGCCGTATGATAGCAAGCTGAGATAAGTGAATGGACACACCTTACCCAGAAGGTCTCCAAGGATGCAAGGCCTCTCAAGCCTTCCTTTAGCTGTAAGATTTTTGCAAGGCTTGAGATACAGCACAGGGCACAGGCTCTTGTGTAAGAATGGTAGGGAGTATCTGTCCCTATTTTCTCCCTCTTCTCATACAAAATCCCAGTGTGAAAGTGAAAGGCTCATACCTTAAATGCACACAGAGGACCCCAGATGAAAAGTGCTTCTAATAATGAAGCATCACCTTTCTTGTCAGTGTTTTTTTCTGCAAAAACACGATGTTGTCCCCACTTTCTTTGTGTTCATCAGCTGCTTATGCAGATGGGTTTGAGCTGATGCTATGTGCATCTCCTGGTAGATGAAGTTTTGAAGTCATGACCTTCCTCTTGTGCAAAACCAGAGGGGCACAGGTCACACCATCCAGCTTTGTGCTCTCAATTCCTGCAGGAATCAAACCAGTTCCCAGGAGATCAAGGTCAGTCATCCAGCCCAATTCATGCTAGAATATGCAGGACAAAAACTGTTTCCTCTTCTAAGACAAGGATGACCTTTAAGGACTATAATGTATCCTAGGAAGAAGCTTCCATGTCCTATATCTACCTTACAAGTAGTAGAAACAACAAGACCAGCAATATGATCTGTTTGGTCTTGCTGCACCAAAAAAATAGGCAAGAGAAGTCAGACCTTCAGGTTGTTGTGTTGCTGAAGTTACGAACGGGGATAGGGATAATGAGTACTTCTGGAAGATGCCAGCGAAACCGAGCATCCACCCCAAAGAAGCTGGCGCTGCAGGTAAGAAGCAGTGGTCAGCAGCTGTTTTCAATGAAAGTTCAACTAAAGTGCTTTAAGTTTTTATAGACTTTACATTAATGTTTAAAAGAGGCAGGCAGGACTGTGAATTATTTGCTCTAATAGGTGCCCATAGGTGAATTTTGAAATAGTCATAAATTCTGCTCTTTAAAGAAGCCATCTGTACTCATGTGTTTGTTTTTATTTCAATGACTGACATCAATTAACATGCGTCTTGATAACTAAGCATTAGTCCTGAAAAGCCGGTCTGGCTCTTCATTAAACAACAGTGGCCACTTCTTGTTTGTAAATATTATTATTATGATGGCTTTAAAAAGTGATGGGAGGGTGTCATGGTAGGCCTAAGCAGGCCAAAATAGGCTTATACATGTCCTGGTTTGCCCAGACATGTTTTTCTGCTTTCCCCCCCTTCTGCTATGGGGAGAGGCAACCGTGGGAAAAACTACAAAGAACCTGAAGCCACTGAGTCTAAGGACTATGGCTTGCCCAGACATGTTCCCCTGCCCCCCTTCCTTCTGTGCTGGAGGAAGCAACCAGTGGACAGGAAAACAAAAGCCCTGGCTTCACCTAATACAGTCAAGCTTGGCAAAGTGCCATCCCGATTGGCTAACCTATGCGCAAAGGCCCATTAGTCTCAGGCTTTATTGATAAAAGGGATGAGCAAGTAGCATGGTGTGCTCTGCTGCCTCATTGCATCCTGAACTGCCTGGAAACTTCACTGCTTCAAGTTTACCAGGAACAGGCTCTAAATGCCTGCATGCAAAAGGCCTGCATAGCCAGCGTGACATTGTGCCAAGACTGCACATGGCATTGCATCCTGCCTGCCCCTCTGCAAGGCTGCTGCTGAATCAGGAATCAAGAGGAACCAGGTCAGAGACTGTGCCAGACTCCCCAGCTCCCTGAGAAAAGAGCCTAGGAAAACTCCAAAGCCTCTAACAGCTTTGAGACCACCAACAGCAACCCTGCCACATGCTTTGGGTACTGTGCGATAATATTTTGTGAGTAAACACTTAAAGCCTCTTGTAATCACTAACTGCCTTCTGCCATAAACAGAAAGGAGCTACTTGTGTCCATCTAAGTGGCTAGGGGGATAACTAACCGCAAGCGGCATACTGACCAAAAGAATCTTCTCTTCCAGTAAAAATGTTTGCGTTTGCTACTTCTCTCTTAAAGTGTTCCAGATTTGCCTGTTCCCTGTGTGCATCAATTTTCAAATTGTGCATTTCGAACCTTGTAAATAAGTTTTCGGTCAAGATTTAATGTTAATAAACACTTTTCATAGTTATTGACAATCTTTGCCTGGATATCAAAGTTAATATCGATTATTAATTTTGCATAATTTGTAAGGGGGGGAGGGGCTAAGACTAGGAGGATAAACACGTATAGGAGATGACAGTGGCAACAGAAGAATGAATAGAAGCCAGGTTATCATGTGTAGAAGGCAAAGGAAATAGAGAAGCAATTTCTTGGGTTTGCAAACAAATTACACTGCAGCAGATATTAAGTACCCTTACAAAGTCTTTGCCATCAGCGAGATGGTTGCCCTGTGGAGCACACAGCTGAATGAAGGTGAAAATGAGAGCCCTGCACACTTCCACAAACACCCCCACATTTCCGGCACTAAATACACATCCCCCATACAATTTATATCAATTTTAATGTGACTGGAATATATCTCCTAACACACAACCTGAACTGTTTCAGGTTCAATATATATCCTGGGATAAATCTCCTTTCACATTTATATCTGGGATGAGATTATACTCCCAAGGAACATTTTCTTTTTAAAATCTGGCCAAACCTAAATCCACTACCTCTAAAAAAAAAAAAAAAAAAAAAAAAAAAAAAAAAAAAAAGGTAGCTATTTACCTCTTCAGTAGAAATATTACAACATAGCAACTATGAGAATAGCATGTGCTTATCTCCATCCCCAGCAACGGTATTCTCCTATTACTGCCTTAGAAGTACTCCTCTCCTTCTCTTTACATGTCTCTGTGCTAAACCACTGAAATATGTGGCAACTGCAGTGTCAGTTGTCACAGGGAAAAATATGTCAGCAAAAACATTTGATTCAATCTGCTGTTTAAAGAAACAACATTTCCCCAGGGTGTATGCCTCATGTGTGTAAATACCAACTGTCCAAAAATCAAGTCTCTAAAACCAATTTCAAATGGCAAAGGGCACATTTCAGGCAACTACTTTAAGAAAAACAAACAAATAAGCAAACAAAATCACACAAAAAACAAAAAAAAAAAAAACAACAACAAAAAAAAAAACCCAAACCCAAACGCAGACAACACAAAGTAGTTCCTTTTCGTTCTATTTTAATTTGGTGTATGTTTGTTTCTGAACAAATTTACGAAACTTATCCTCTCAGTCATTAACTGAAAGGCGAACTCTTAAGTGAAGAATATGTAAATTTATTGTGGACCTTACAAGAACCCTAAGGGGCCCTGCCCCTGGGCACATGTATTTTCACTGATAAGATGCATCATATAGAATATTCATACTTGCAGCTGCCAGGCTTGCTAATTGCTGTGTGTGCCATCAAAACCTTTCCTCTCAACAACGTATTTTTACGGAGTTTTGCATTCAGTTTCCCTGTATCCACATAAGGACAAAAAAGAGGAGCATAAGAAGCTGGTTCGTTGGTGAACACAGTCCAAGGAGGAGCAAGCGTTGAACAAGCAGAGATTCTGCAGGCCTGCAGCACAGTTTGTCTGCTGACACTGAGCTGGCTTCTACGTTCACAGATTTATGGCTATTTATTTAGCACCTAGAGGGTATTCTGAACATAGCAATGCAATGGGTGAGCTCAGCAACACAAGTCAGAAGGGGCTGAAATACTGCAACCAATTACGGTTTTCTCCACTTTAAACTTATTTGCTCCCTTTTGTTTTAAGACCTTTTGACTTCAGGCATAATTACTCCCTGATCCATTTTCCCTCATGTCAGAAAAGTCTAAATGCACTATTTGGTGTGTTCTTCACTGGTTGTTCCATCTAACCTAGGAGGTCAGCCACCAACTTGGAACGATTTGTTCCATTTCTCCACAGTGGTGCAATCCCATTACTCCTCTCTGCAGAAGCTACACTTTTGTAACAACTGAACTGTCTTGGCAACTTTCCTGATGCTTCTTGCTCATCAATATGATCATATTTCTTGTAGAAAAGACAGGTAGATTTTCTGTTGTTTTTAAAGAGCAATTTGTGACACAAGCAAATCCCTTCAGTTGTCTGACCTACAGCTTTTCGAACCTGCTTGACTATTCAGACTGCAGTTGCCCTTCTGAAATGTTGAATTATTTAAAAGGTTTCCTTCTTATGAATTTCAGCAGCAAAAGCCACAGTAGATAGGCCTGCATCCCTTTGGAACATCAGCCTTCTGTGCCTTCCATAAATCATAATCACAGTTTCATAGAATTGTTTTGGTTGGAAGAGGTCTCTAAGATCATCAAGTCCAACCATTAATCCAATACTCCTAAGTCATCACTAAACCATGTCACTAAGCACCAGACATGCACAACTTTTAAATACCTTCAGGGATGGTGACTGCACCACTTTCCTGGGCAGTCTGTTCCAATGCTTGACAACTCTTTCTGTGAATAAACTTTTCCTAATATCAAACTAAAGCTGCCCTGGTGCAACTTCAGGCAATTTCCTCTCACCCTTTCACTTTTTACTTAGGAGAAGAGACTGACCCCCATCTCAATACAACCTCCTATAGGGTAGGTGTAAAGCACACATATGCTATTTCTTTGAGAAAGAGGGAAGAAAAAGCTGCTACCTTCAAGTTTTAATACAATTTCCACCTTTATAAGATATTTGTACTCATCTTTTGTACTGTTCTTTAATAAATATGCCACATACCCTGGAGGTATCAACACTGCAGCCAAAGTCAGAGCAGACATTTGATAGGCACCTGCTCCTGGAATTAATTTTTGCAGCATCATATTAAAAGTAGAATTCTTCACTAATTTTGGACATTCAGTGGTTTATTTGGCACTAGTAAAAGAGGTTCAGGCATAAAAATGACTGGTTTTGGTTCCGGTTCTGTAGTTAAACTCAATGATTAAATGCATATAGGGAATGTAAACTCAACGCTTGCATTTGCTCCAAGACACAGGGTATCACCTTCTCCCTTACAGCACCAGCTGACTGCTGCTGCTACTTTGGGAATCAGCAAGTGAGAGGTTCCGCATGCACCACAGTGCCCAAATGCTTTAGTTCATTTTAACTTTGCTTTCTATTTATCAGTGGGTTTTGTTTCCTCTGTTCATAGCCAGCTCCTTGAGAGACTCATCTTCCCTCTTGTAGCATTCTCAGTTTTGCTCAGAGGATGGGGGAATAGAAGATGCAGTTAAAAATACTGTGATGCAATGGTGGGTGGTGTATCAGAAATAGACAGACACTAGCTCACTGTGAAGAATACCAATAGCCCAGAAAGATAAAGGCACGGCAACAAAAGAAAAGCATTTGTGCTTTGCTGCTAGAGAACTAAATCCACACTGAAAATATCAAATGAGGTGTATTGCTTGTGACCAAGTGTAACACCCTCCTTTTGGTTTCATGTGCAAAATTATCTTAGTAGAGTCAGCAGATCACAGAAACACAGTTGATGAACAATCTTGCCTCCAGTTATAAAATGTTGTGATGATTTGTGAGTTCCCCGCCCCCCGCACTTTGTAAAATGACCTAGACTAGAACTCAGCCAGCTGGAAGTTAAGGAATGAAGCTCTATTTACAGCTCAGCACAATGTACAAGCAGATATATACACTATATACAGGAATAGTTACAGAAATATACAAGTTAAAGGTAATACAGAAACACAACTCCTCTCCCAGAAACCAGAGACCCCAGGAGGGGTTTCCAACCACCCTTCCACCTTCTCCCCACCCCTGTAACTTACCCCAAGGTTTGCCTTACACACAAGGTGAATTAGGAGGATCAGCCAGGTGGGTTAGAAGAAAACGTGGTTAGTGAAGATAGGCAAGGAGAAGCCAGAGCCAGAAGCTGCTAGACTGCCCCATACGCTGTGCTGTGTCCCCAGAGAGAGACAGACAGAAAATGCCTTATCTATGTTTTGGTTTCTTTTCCCAAAACAATCTCAACAAGTGTATGAGTGAAGTAGACATCACCACGTTTTCCTTTCACAGCCTATAGTGTAATTTTCTCTATTAAAATATTCCAATTAGCCTCAAACCAGAACAAACGTATGTGAAGTTTGGAAGTCAGTACAGAAAATCAGTAAGAAAATGCACCAAACTAGCATGACATAGAAACCAGCAGCTTATAAACTGAGAAGAGGTTTAGTTCCTTTCACTCTTGCTTTAAAAGTGAAGTTTTTTTCAGGGGATATTAGGTACTTCCCAAGAGGAAGATAAACCAAACTTAGCCAATACAAGAAACTATAAGATTATTCAATGGATTCATTCTCTATTTTTTCCAAGGCTTAGGTCTCTGTTCATCTATTCAGTAACCAGACTAACAGTGAATTCCAAAGGGCTGTACAAATGTTTCACAAACAGCACCAGGGTCACTTATAGCCCTTAAGTAAGACACTCATGTAGAGAAGTCTGGCTGCTGTTTAACACTTCACAAAAATACCCTGGCACCATTTCACTGGGGAAGCGAAGGCACATGCATCAAATGGAAACCACTGAGGGAACTTGGGCAGCCAGCCAGCACTGACACCTCCTGGCACCAGGCTGGGGTGCCACAGCCCCTATCACCCACACAAGGAGACCTCCGTTAAAGCCCAGTCTCAACCACAACGAAAAATGCAAAACAGCACAAATTAAAATTACAAACATGGGCTTGCATGAGCCAGTGGGGTCACCACTTCTCCAGTTACTTGGTTACTGAAGCCCTTTGGGTGCACTGAAAGATGGAAACAGCTGTGCTTCTGCAACATGCACATGAGCACTTGCTTCAGGTCAAGGATGAGATGAGAAACGAGTGCAAGCTTTGTGCACTTGAAAAATGGCCCCTGTAAAGGCTGTGGGGCTGCCAAGGAGCAGAGGCCATTAGTCCAGTGAAGAGTGCCATCTACTGCTACAGCAACTTTGCTTCCAGGAGCCCACTGGGCTGATTTCCATCCTGCTGCTCAGCTAGATCCTTTGGTTTTTTCTTTATCTAGCAAGGTATGTTTTCATCCTACGCCACAGGCATGAGAATAATCATACTATTTAAAAAAAAAAAAAAAATCAACATGCAGATAGAATCATAGAATGGTAAGGTTGGAAGGGACCTCAAGGATCATCTAGTTCAAACCCTCTGCTAGAGGCAGGGACACCTCCCACTAGTACAGGTTACTCAAGGCCTCATCCAACCTGGCCTTCAACACCTTCAGGGAAGGAGTAGCCACAACCTCCCTGGGCAACCTGTTCCAGTGCCTCCCCACCCACACTGGAAAGAACTTCCTCCTAACATCCAGTCTAAATCTCCCCTCTGCCAGTTTAAACCCATTGCCCCTTGTCCTGTCATTGCAAGACCTTGTAAATAGGCCCTCCCCAGTCTTCCTGTAGGCCCCCTTCAGATACTGGAAGGCTACCCTAAAGTCTCCTCAAAGCCTTCTCTTCTCCAGGCTGAAGAGCCCAAACTCTCTCAGTCTGTCCTCATAGCAGAGCTGCTCCAGCCTTCTGATCATCTTCATGGCCCTCCTCTGGACCCACTCCAACACTTCCATGTCCTTCCTGTGCTGAGGGTTCCAGAACTGCACACAGTACTCCAGGTGGGGTCTGACAAGAGCTGAGTAAAGTGGTAGAATCCCCTCCCTTGCCCTGCTGGCCACGCTTCTCTTGATGCAGCCCAGGACTGGGTTGCTGTCTGAGCTGCATGTGCACACTGCAGGCTCATGTTGAGCTTTTCATCAACCCAGACCCCCAGGTCCTTTTCCTCAGGGCTGCTCTCCAGCCATTCACCACCTAACCTGTATTTCTGCTTGGGATTGTGCCTACCCAGGTACAGGACCTTACACTTGGCCTCATTGAATTTCATGAGGTTGGCCTGGGCCCACCTCTCCAGCCNTGAGGGACACCACTTGTCACTGGTTTCCAGGTAGACATTGTGCCCTTGATTACCACTCTCTGTGTGCGACCATCCAGCCAATTCCTTATCCAGCAGTGCTCCACCCATCAAGACCATGTTATGCAACCTTAATAAAACACCACAGAAATGTCTAATAATATAAATGCCATTTAAATGAAGCTATACAGAAACCACAGCCTTACCAATGCAGAAAATTTAAAAGAAAATGTCCAGCAATCTGGACCTCAAATGTTAATACTGTTTTGAAATCAAGTCTAACAGAATAATTTAATTAAGTCGAATGGGTGTGTAATCAGCATTTGACCATTCTTGTCACAAAAGTAGGTGCTCTCCTGCTACAAGATGTCTAGGGAAGAAACCAAAAGACAGCTAAAATTCTGTTTTAAACCAAAATTTTTAAAACACCATTTCTCTTCTCATGTTCAGGAGAGAGTTTCACACAATTAAGAATAGTACCCAACCAACAGGTTGAAATACTTTGTGAGTATAGTAAGTGGAACAGTAAGATTGGGGCCCATTCACAGCTTAATTTACTGCCAACGATCAGCAATGTCAAGATTTCAAGCATCTCCTGACAGCCCTATGACAACTGCAGTTAAACAGCATTATCTGGTCTTCCAGTAAAATCTTTCCCCTCAGACAGCATTTCACAACAGAAGTATACACAATTAGGCTGCACCTCCTCAGTCCTCATGGCTGCAAC
>VWZE01018600.1:356631-373510 GCA_013396675.1 Eubucco bourcierii
GGGGGGGGGGGCACAGGGTGTCCTGTACCTGATTTCACTGTTTTTGACATTGCTTACTTCCACACAGAATGATCAGCAGAACACAAAACATGGGAAATTGCCAATACATTACATGCTTACCAAAAGGCAGGAATAATTTTATCAATGTTTCATCTGAAGTTAGAAAGTTTAATTTGAAAGCATTAGGTACAGAATGCACTGTCTGTATACAGAAAGAATCCATCATCTCCTCTAGTTACATATTTGATCAAAGCATCTCTTATTTGTGCACCAAAAAGGAATGGGTGTTTTGAAGACACATTATAATAATGATATATAGACAAATACGTCATGAGGTGATCCCTCATGCTGTTACAACATTGTCACTGATTTAGCTGGACAATTTTATAACATGAGTTATAAAAACTCATTTATTAAAAAAAAAAAAAAAAAAAAAAGAGACACCCCCTGCCCCACAACTATTTACCAGAATTTTTTCAAGTCACATACTGTTATGTTGCAGGTAAAACAATCAACTCTGTCAGTAAGGGTAGAAATTTTGTTTTGTCTTCAGAAATCTGTTACAGTTTCGAGAGATTTCAACACTTGCATAAGGACGGAGTTATATTGGGGGTGGGGATGGAGGAGGAGAGGGGGTAGAGGCAATACTGAGCAGAACCAATATCAAATAAAAGGTGCTAATTTTATACTCTAACAAACACAGTTCCTCAAATGTTTGCAAACAACAAATCAACCCCAGCGAACTTAACCATATTGTTATTTCACATGTAATTCATATAGAATTCTGCAGCTACAAAATGAAAGCTACGAAACCCAGACATATATACTCTGCAGTAGCACAAAATACACAATCCAAGAACCAATTTTCTCTTCTCTCTCACAATCAGTATTCTGTCTCAAAGGAGCATCTGTCAGATTCTCTGCAACCAAAAATAGCACAGATTCTTTTAAACAGAACGGTTTCTGGCTTATATTTTTAACTACACTGTACTCGCTGCTTCTGGCTGCATGGCGATTAAATTTGTGCGAGATATAATCAATTACTCAGCTTTGCACTTCATCATGCAGTTAGCTACCATTACCTGCATCTCACCCTTCAAGCACCTCTCCCCATGCACAGGGTAGTGATTTTAAAATGCAAGAAATATTTGCACATTGAAGAACTAACTGTAGAGCTAACTGACATTACGCAGCAAAATCCTTGTGAGAACAAAACCCAAGCACACTGATGTATAAAACAGAGAGCCTACCTGAATTCTTCAAATGCATACATGGCCTAGTAACTACACAAATGCTCTGAAATTTAAAATAATCTTCTTAACGTGCAGGAGGACCATTTAGATTGTCAAACTGCAGCAAAATGCATAACGAGAGAGTATATTTGAAATATTCTGGAAAGAAAGGGTATGCAGATACTGGCCTGCAGCCTACAGCTCAGCCAGCTGCTGACAAGCAGCAGCTAACAGGGAAAGGCGATAGAGTACCATGTGATCATTCCTGCAAGTCTGATTAATGCAGTACACTCCAAGAATACAGGCTGATATCTTTATTATTCAAGCCAAATAAGTCAAATATTGTACATGACAGGCTCCATGGATAAATTATCATTCATGTTACATCAAAATCAGTAAATGCAAGCGGAGGATACTAAAAAACTAAGCATATATTGCAACCAAAGAGATTAATTAGGCCCATTTGAGCTGATTTTCTTACCTTGTAGTGATATGTTAGTCTGTGTTTTTATTCATATAAACCATCAGTGATGGAACAAAAGACTGCAGCCACAAACCTCCCCTTCCATGAATGCCAGAACATTTAAAGTACTTTATCTGCTAGAAATCATTTCCTCTGCAGTCTATCCCCAACCACTTTAACTCCTTCAGCCCTGAATTCATTGCCATGAATCCTATTTGCAGTGCCACACAGGCTTTTTAGGGTTTACAGGGTTAACATCAAGAAATCGCAGCAGAGCAACTGAATGAAGCGGGATAAGAGCCAAAGGAGTCATATCCGAGAAATCAAGGAAGGGAGACAGGAACGAGGAAAGTTGAGAATTTCTGGCATTGCAGTGTGCAAGCGAAAATGCTTCAGCTGCCTAGCAACAGCACACGCAATCTCCATGGCAACAGTGCAGCCCCACTGCACACACCCCCAGGGATGACAAACTGGAGCTGATCTGCCCCACTCCAGCTGAAGCACCCCTACTCTGGCCACCCTGCACCAGCGAGACCTGCCCCAGTGCCAGTGGCCAGCAGAAAGAACCGAGAGCAAAGAACCACTCCAGGCATGGGAGTGAGGTTTATACCTACTCTATGTAGGGTGATCCCATTCAAGTAGAGCATGGAAGCACATGGGCACGCTCCTGGAATAACCCAGCCATGGAAGAGACCTGAAAGATCATCTAATCCAATCTTCAACCCAGCACCGAAGGGTCAACACTAAACCATGTCCCTAAGCACCAGGTCCACACCGCTTGAATACCTCCAGGGATGGTGACTCCATCACTGCCCTGGGTAAATCATTCCAGTGTTTGATAATCCTTTCAGCAAAGAAATATTTCCCAATATCAAGCCTAAACTTTGCCTGGAGTAGCTTGTAACCATTTCCTCTAGTCCTGTCACTTGTCATCCAGAAGAAGAAGCTGGCCTCCTCCTCAGTCCAACCTCCCTTCAGATAGCTGTAGAAAGTGGTACAGTCTTACTTTGGCCTCCTCTTCTCTAGAGTGAACAACAGCATTGACATGGCAGAAAGAGAATGAGCATTGATTACCACCCAGCTGCTGGCTGCAGAGAAGATTAAGGGAGGGGATGGCTGGAAATGAGGGAGATTCAAGTCCTGGGAAACAAACATCTCACCTGGGAGAGAGGGAGGGATAACGGGGCAGTAGGAGAACATGCTGCCTGGGAAAGTCAGAAGGAGGCAGCAAATTCAAAGCCACTGCTTGGGCTGCTCCTCACCTTGACTTTCTTTTACTTGCTGGGTCTGCTTTCCAGTACAAGGAAACAGTTTCTCACATGGAAGATTTTGGCTGGAATCTGAAAAGTCCACACCCAATTGCAGCTTCTGAGGTTCACTCTGCTCTAGGGCAGTGGTTGCCTCACTGAACTACAGGATTCAGAGTCTGGAAAAGTATCTTAAGTACAGCCAGCCACATTACCCGGACAAAAAGGCCACAGTAACTGATTCCATGGCTCTGAAAATTATAGGTTAAAAGGGTTGGAGTGAAAGGGAAAGGCAGTCATGGCAAAAAGCAGCACAGGAAACAAAGAAAATCCACATTTATTTGGGGTGTGATTTTTTTTTTTTTAATGTCATGGTGACTTTGGGTTTCATTTTATTTCCTTTTAAACAAATGTGATAGTGACAATAAAGGCACACTGTATGAATCCTAAAACACAGACAATCACACCATCTGACAAATTAATTATTCCGTAAGAGTCCAGAAAGAGGACTGCAATATAAGTGTTTCTAATTAAAGCCTAATAAAAGATTAAAATTATCAGAGGAGACAAATACAACCATCTAGAAAAGTCACCTCCCATACTTACTATGAACTTCACCAGAACTATGCTTATGATATACAGTACCCAAGCAGCTGGGCACAAGTGAACCAGCCTCTCGCAAGCGTTCTGCTACTGACTTTGTAGGAAACAGTTTTTTACCTTCAAAGTCAGAGATAGCCAAGATCCTTCATGGATGAATAATGAAACCCTGAACTTCTGTTTTTCTTGTTCACCCAATCTTCCTCTAACTTGAATTCAAGTGGAAGAGGGCTGTTTTTCACTTGAACTGTTTATTTTTCATGCTAGTTGAAATAAAAACCTTTCTACAGAACGAACAGCAAATGTAGTGTACTGGTTCCCCTAAGCTTCCATTCTTCTTGAAAGTGTCAACAAAATCACTGCCTGGCCTTCACTTTCTTCTGAGCCACTATGCAAATAAATAGTCGTCTGTTCAAGTTAAGGCTTCTGTCATCAATGAGTCTCCTGTGAAGGACTCGAAAGGCAACATACTCCATAAAGCTCTCATATTCAGTAGAGGTTTCAGTAGGACAACTGTTTTTCAATTTATTTTTGCTTAGCCATCACTTTCACAAGGCCTCATAGCATTACAGACAGCAAGAGCAGGGCTCCTATTCTGTGAGATAACCAAGAGTGTAATTCCTATGAATTACTAGGATTCCCATATTAGAGGGTAAGATTTGAGACTATCATGTCATATTGTTGTCATGAATGAGGTTCAGCATGGAATTACCTAACAGAGCTTGCAGGACTTCAGAAAGTCACATGGTCACAGGCAATGGCCAAATACACAAGTAAATGCAGGATTATAAGACCTCTTTATGACTTTTAGCAAAGAAGACTGTAACCTCGCATTCCTTAAACCAGGCTGAAGGTCTCGAGAAGTAGACAGAAACCACAGCCAGCAATGGATTTTTTTACAAGAAGAAGTTGTTTATTCCCTGTCTGGTTCTATAATCAGTTCAAACCTTTGATAAAAAAAAAAATTCAACACTTCACCACAAAAATCAAGTTACATCACAGAAAAGAAAAGTGACACAAAACGTTGGGTGCAACAATTAATGTAATGCGAACTGTGGGACCTAGATCCAACCCTTTGACTCAAGGCCACACAGGGGCCCCAATGAGGGTTCCCTCCCACTGAAGAAGATCAATGTAATTTGGAAAAGAATTTGCAGTTTTAATTCTGGGCTCTAACAAACAAGTGAGACTGTGACAGAAGTTCTTAGCTTTCCTGAAGGCTTGACAAAGAAGCAAAGGATGCAGTAAAGGCCTGGAAATATGTCGAACCAGAAGCAGCTGGAGGATAATGATGAAAGTTCTGGTTTTACCTCGTATTTAAGCGGCATACAAGGGCCTTGCGTTGACACTATGTGTAAAAACCTAGTTTCACCAAGATTAACAGCCTGCATGCTAGGAAATACTTATTCACAGAGAGTTATCAAACATTGAAATGGTCTGCCCAGGGCAGTGGTGAAGTCACTGTCCCTGGAGGTGTTTAAGCAGTTTGCAGACCTGCTGCTTAGGGACATGGTTTAGTATTGACCTTACAACGTTGTGTCAACGTTTGAACTGGATGATCTTGGAGATCTCTGTGATTATTGGTATTCAGTATATCAGTATATCAGTATTGGTGCTCTTAAGTTGAGATTCCATCAAAGCCTTGGTCAGATGCTAGAAGGCATTACCTGATCACAAGCATATTGAAACACTTTAATGAAGGACCTATTTATTCCCTTGTTAAAGCAAGCAAAAAGCCACTAACACAGCAGACTTATGTCATTGTCTGCATTATTATGTTGAAGTGATATTCAGCCCTCCCTTAAAAAATCCCACAACTGCACTGAAAAATCCAGCATTCACTTCAATTCACGAGGAAGAAATCAGAAGGGAGCATATATAATCAGTACACAACCACTGCAGCTCTTACTTTTCTGCACAGTGGAGGATGTGGCTATCACAGTCAGCATCCCAGAATACACAAAAGAAATCTCCTTTCAATAGGAGACTTTGTCTCTGAATTCAAAAATCTTTCTTGGGCTTAAGAAGACAAGATTTAAAAGGATTAATGAAAACAGAAAAGGACTGGCCACTTCAGTTTGTTCAGGTACTGGGAAAATTATGGAAATAATTACAGGTCTCTAAAGTTTACTGAATAAAGGTATATTCAGTATTGGAATATTGACTCAGACCTTCAGTTGGCAAAGGAAAGGGTGGGTGGGGTGGAAATGAACAGAGATTTTGCTTCTTTTAATCAATGTGATTGCTATTTTATGTTGCCTTAAAATACTATGTGAATTTCAATGCACAAGAACAGTCTCATCCTTAGCTCAGGCTACTCCTTTCACTCTCCAGTCTTCAGTCTGACCACTGAAGTTTGATTCTGTGATGTTAAACTTCACCAAAAGTGTTTCCTACCTATGTGCCCTCCTCATTTATATAGCTTGAAATTATCACAGCACATTAATATTTGCACAGCAAAACCCACTTTTCTCCCTGCTAAATTGGGCCTGAATTATGCCTCATGCTTTGCAAATCTTGAGGCTTGGCCTGATCACAGGACAGCAGCTGTGAGGAGTTCTTCATGCTTTTCTCTTATCATACTGGAAGTAGCTCATACCATTGTCATTAACAGATACTCTGCACCAGATGCAGACAAGCACAGAGCATCTCACATAGCTGAAATGGGATGTTTTCCCAAATACAGCCCCATCTGCCTTATGCTAGTGCTTAAGGGAAGATGCACTGAAGTGAACGGGATTCTTCCTGGTTTTCTAATCAGGTCTTGGGGATAGCACCAAGCCGTAACTTAAAATCCAACAGAACTGAGCCAGTCGGGGTGAAAACTAAAAGCTCCATAGAGGTTATGAAGCTACTGACCACTAGCTGTAATACCCAGTCAAGTTTAAGCTGATTGACATATAAAGCTGGAAATAGAAGAGTAGTTTACATAGATATAACAGCCAGTAACAGACAAGGATATTTGAGATAAGTGTCAAAATAGCAGTAGAAGTATCATCAAACCACTGAACACCTGAAAATTAAAATTCAGTTTATAAAGATTTCAAACCTTAGTTGATATGGTCAAGGTTTGAGTATTCCTGCATGCTTATGAAAAATTATTTAAAACCATATAAATCCCTTCCAAGGGCTGTACGGATTTGAAGTGTAAGGCAGTAATGTATTATTTATTCCTAGATAAACAATTATCAACCATAGCTTCTTCAATGCAGCACACATTAATCTGAGTCATGCACAGAAGTCTCCTTAGCAATTAGGAATTACACTACCTCAATATTCACTTGACAGCCACAGGATCTTATACCTAATATTTTCTGATTAGTATCTTCATCTGTACAAGCACAGAGCAGAAGACATAGAGGATCCTTTCAGAGAAAATAAAAATAACTCTAGGCTTCCATTTGGAAACTTCCTTCAAGCTAGTTATAACTAGTCAGTGTGACTTTTTCCAAGTTGTGAGAAATTAACTGGGAAAAAAGAAAAGTGGGAGGCTAAAACCAGACCTTCATTATCACCAGTATCAAATGAAATGTCAACGGATGTAAAAGCAGTATTTGAACAAAACACCATCATCCACTGAACCACATGGTGACAATAAAACATTTGGACATTGATGTGGGTTGTATTTATCATATATCAACAAACACAAACCTGTGTACTTTAGCCATGAACAGAAATACAGGTATTCACAGACCACCATAAATACTCTGACTTCTTGCCATTTTCAAGAAAGCAAATGGCCTAAATTTTAAGAGCATTTAAATTATACAGTGGTGTATTTGTAGTCAAAAGTAGCAGCCAACATGAACCAAGCAACTTCCCACACACAGATGTGCACATTAATGCTTACTGAATTGGGGACTCATTATCAAGTACACTGGCAAACCAGAAGTTATTCTGCATGGAAAATACTAGAGTCTACTTGACATCTCCTCTAGTAAACATTAGATGAGCAGTCCTAGTAACAACTGAATCTCCTTATAACTCTGTGCTCCCTTGTTAAATGGTAGGACATAGACAAGATGAAAATCTGGGCTAAGTTTTATACTTCCACTTCTCTCCGCAAAAAAAATAACTTCACTGCATTTGGTAAAACTCCACAAGTGCCATGGATCCATTGAGTAAGTTCTATGCAATCAATGATTACAGCACTAAATTATTTATTATCTTACAGGGATTTTATGTAAACATAATGTCAAAGCTCAGATCATATTGTGGCCCAGAATTTCATCCAAGACATGTAACGATTATCCAGTGTAAAGCTCTGACAGCAAGGAATTTGCCAAAACTTCGTTGCTTTGCTGTCACATTAAGATCTGTGCTGACACTGCTTCCAGCAAATAAAGAACAAATTTTTATTTCCTTTGCAACTCATATGAAAGATGTTAGAATAAATGTGAAAAGGAATTATTCATTACATACTGTGGAATTCTTTGTTCAGAAACAGCTTCTGACAGCAGTGCTAGACATAAACTGTGGCAATTCCAGAACAGTATTTTCTCACTCCCATGAGAAGATAAGAAAGTTTTGATTCCTCCAAGGCTTCAGGACAGTCTAGAACCTATCACCAGTTTTATACACTAATCCATACAACCTTGCTGACAGGAGGGAGATGCTAGTGGTGTGCTGTGCATAGAGAAGAAAGACACCATCATCACACCAGTCAGGTTCTGGCCTACTCTGTATTCACAAGTCTTGAGTCCAGTATGGCTTTTGACAGCATCTCCCATCACACCTTACAGACATTCATTGCTGTGTGAAAACACATGATGGCAGAGTACAGAATCATAGAATGGTAAGGTTGGATGGGATCTCAAGGATCAGCTAGTTCAAACCCTCTGCCATAGGCAGGGACTCCTCCCACTAGTACAGGTCACTCAAGGCCTCGTCCAACCTCCAAGGCCTTGAACACCTCCAGGAAAGACAGTTAGATTCTTCTCAGACTGGACAAGAGGCAATGGGCACAAACTGTGAAATACAGGAAATCCACTTCAAACATAAGAAGAAACTTTTCTACTGTGACAGTTGGTCAAACATGCACAGGCTATCCAGAGAGGCTGTGGCATTACCGTCTTGGGACATAGATTGTCCAGTTGTGTTTTGACTATGTCCTAAGCCGGATGTAGATGATCTCCAGATGTCCCTGCCAATCTCCACAACTCCATGCTATTCTGTGAGCAGGACCTTCTAATCCCTTGGGCATAGCCCAGCTTGCTCCCAAAGTGTGCCTGGCTGCTACAGCAGCTGCTGCAGAAGAAATATCAGGTCATTCCCACAACCTCTTTCCTTTGTGATAACTCATCCCGCATGGAATTTACTTACTGACAACACATGCTCCCTAAGGAAAGTACCCATAGCAGAGGAAGAGTTACACATCATCTTTAATAAGAACCACCTACACATTTAGGCTACAATTTTGAGAGTGAATGCTACCTGCTTCCGTAAGACTGGAGGAGAGTTACAAGAGGTCATCAGTATATCACTACTTTTCCAGTTTCCAGTGTTAGCAAGGATGAGACTCAGTTTCCTAACAAAAAGACATACACTAACATTCATAAATATGCAAAACAGTTACACAGACCTCATGTTTGAGGCACCTTGATTTGCATCTACATCTATAATTTTCCATACCTCTCATAATTTTCTTGTGACTGATCTAATATGATCTGAATTTCTGAGGTAGGGAATGGATCAATGAGGGAAGCCATGCTGTCTGCTTCAGGACTGACAAAGTCTGAATTCTCATTTAGGCTCTGCCACCTCCCAAACCTCTCTGCTCAATGCACAGTCTAAGCTATGAAGCACTTCGAAAAATCAAGTCATTATCGCAAGTGACTCCAGTGGCCCCCAAGCCCTGACTATCCACCAGTACCATTCAAGGCCCAGTGATATTTCTTGCAGTCAGGAGAAACAAGGATATCTTAGGAGACCTTAGGAGGAAGAGCAGAGTAAGAGGTCCTGCATACACACTACCTGTCCAGCTATACTTTCACGGTTTAGCATTTCCCAACTGAATGATCCCATTCTCTTACTTTATCTTAAAAAAAACCCTCCACCTACTTTGAAATGGACCTGGGTACCAATGTAGTTTAGATAACTGACTCATATATTTGAGTATTAAATATTTATTAGTGAGTCAAACTCTACTTCTCTCTTCTTTGGAGGCAAAGAAAGCTAAGCATGACCTGTCCTCTAACATGAAATACACTTGTCTTTCAAAGTATGAATAACTTCCTGAAGGAAATGGTCAGGTCATCACAGATAAACATCCCAGTCAAACCCTAGCTTAGCTAACATGCCGTGAATGAACTACTGAGCAGTCAGTGACCTTGAAAGGGAAGACAGAAGTAGCAAGGCTCTGCAAAAGAATTTCTGTGACTCACAGAATGAGAAACCATCACAAAACCTCCAAAACTATCCAAAAATCATTCATTTTGCTCATAAAATTCCCTGCTAAGTTTCCAGCCACTGACAGGCACTGCTGTTGTTCCACATTTTGAACTTACATTTCTATCTCAGAGCACTGCAGATCTGATTAACCTGATGCCTGCTCTTTCCAGCTTCATATTCCTGGTTCCATTACCCATACCAGCTCTAAATAGTTCAAGGTCTCCTAAGTTCTCCACCCACTGTCAATGGACACTACCACATTTTGCTACCTCAGAGTACTATTAGATGATCATGGTATTAAGTGACATTACTATCAGACAGTGTTTGGGTCTGGGAAACACCACCAATGATGGACTCTCAGGCTGCCTCTGCTTCAGGCTCACCACCCTCTCCACCTGCTCCTCCTCTGAAGACATGTCAGCATTAGCCAAATATTACCATTGGTACTGCAATGGTATAGGGCTGGGGACAGAGATGAGCCTGTACAGCTGCCTTCCCACTTCCTCAGAAGCAGGAAGGCACTGGGCAGAGCAGAAGACAGTTAAAATGTATGTTGGGTTAGTACAAACATAGGAGAGCGTCTGTTGACCTTACCCTCCGTCCCTCTTGATTTCCCAAACCTCTCCAAAACTTGTTATTTAACAGTACTTTTGATGCTCAAGTGTGTCCATGCATCAGTGTCATGATAAGTCCACATAGTGTTGACCATCATTGTGTCCCAGATCTCCAACATCAGCGTAGCTAGGAGGTCCTCTTCTTTCAGGACTTTGCTAAATGGTGCGGGTTAAGTCTGTTCAATATTTTCTTATCCCACTGTTTCATCATATGGACAGGGGATTCAGCAAGAGCCACAGTGATTTTTAGCTTACAATCATAACTTTCTTCTCTAATCTCTCTCTTCTGAAACCATTTCAAAATGCTACAATAATCTCTCTCCTCTCTTGCTCTTCCCATATCACTCCAAGTCTAAAATGCTTCTGTCTCTGCCACCTTCTCTTCACTTTATTATTTACCATTATCATGCAGGCTCTTTTATCCCATCACAGTTCCCAAGGGGTCGGGAACACAAAGGAAACATTCCCAAAGAGCATGATGGGCAAAACAGTGATGGCAGGCTGGGTTATTCCTAAACAATCCGACACTTATATAAACAAAAGTTAGTACTCAACAACTGATTGGTGGAAAATAAAAGGGCACAGAAAAGTAATTATAATAAAAATGTTTGTCAATCTGCCCAGGAATAGCGAATAACCAGGAATTTTTACCTTTGAAAAAGTGTTTTCTCTACATACTCTGTACAAAATGAAGGGCTCTTTGGCCTCTTTTGTCCAACTTATTTGGTTCTACTCCAGCATATATTTCTGAGGAGGCGGAAAAAAAGCACACAACACTTCCAAGTTATCACTGTACAAACACAGGAGATTCTTTACTGAAGAACTGTATAAAGGAAACTGTCATAGAGCCAAAATATTCTCTTGTGACAGCCAAGCTTCTTGCAACTTCCCAAATAAGGCCATGACTTTAAAGAGCCTGTCTTCTCAAAGCCTCATTGATTTTCATCGCCTCATGAAGAAGCACATTGTTTATGTGCCTGAGTGTGCTGATATTAAAACAGGGTGAGATGGGTGCAGCTCAGTGGTTTCAAAGCCTGGTTTCCAGACAGAATGAATCAAATAATCACAGAAAGCTTCTAGAGGCTGACAGTCCCTCTTCAGCCATTGATTCAGAGTGATTCCTTGTGCAAGCTGAAACTAGGTGTGAAGATGCTAACAGGGACAGCCAGCATTTCTTAGGACTCCGGGGATAGATTTCAAGTGAACTTTGAAGGACAATATTATATTCTTCCCAGCCTCCCTAAGTTCAGAGACTTTTGTAACAAAGTTAGGGTTCAGGCCAGGCTTCAGTTAATTTCTCTATTTTTCAAACAGTTTACTCATCTTCAGAAAAAGCTATTATGGGATTAGACCAATTTTTATTTATGTAGTTCATATTTATTATTCATTCTTCTCCTGAAGCCTCTCCAATAGTTTCAACTTGAAGAGTTGTTGGGAACTATTAGGTGCTTCACATAAGCTACTTATTTCACATTTGAAGCACAGCATAATGAAATTTTCACAATCCTCTGAAAACACAGCAAACCCTTAAAAAAATACCTTCAGTAAAAACCTGCAGGTCTCAGCCGTTCCAGTTTCTATCTTTGCAATTAGAATGTGCCTGCTCCTGTTGCAATCATATGGGGAAAAAAATTAATTCATTTATATATATAGGTATATAAACATATACATACACACACATACACTTGCAGGACAAAGTCATGGACAGAAGGGGAAGAAAATGGTAAGAAAGTGGTTCAGTAGAACTTGTGTTTATGGAAGGCATAAGGTACTTCGGTGATTGCTATTGAGCAAGTGCATACTGTAGAACTAAACAGGTACAAAGGAAAAGTCAAAGGAAAACAGCAGAAGCCAGTGATATGTAATACATGACAGTTGTATCTAAACACTAAGCAAATCAAACTTGGTAACATCTGACTTTAAGCAACTTCAGCACGTTTTACAGCTTCTTCTAAACCACATGCTACATAATCCAGTAGAGACTGCACTTCCAGCATATCTGGAAAGTGCAGACAAAGAGTTGACATGAAGTGAAATGAATCCTCACTGTCTCAACCTTGATCACATATACACGCCATGTGGAGCAGCACCACACAGCCAACCACCAGGTGAAAAGCTGTCTAACGCAACAGAAAACCAATGACATTTCTTCGTCTGTGTTACTGAATTAACAAGACATCCCACAACAAAATGCTGAGGAGGTCCCACAGAAGGAGAGTGGTGAGAAGGTCCTTCTAGAGACACGGGGAATGGTCCTTCTAGAGACACGGGGAATAAACACAAAATTATAGCAGTCTAGGCATAACTAAAAAACTGTCCTGCAGGGCTTATCTACATGAGAAAACTCTAGAAAGGTAATCTGAATTAACGTTTCTGTAATGAATCAAACCACATTAGATCCCTGCAGACACACTCATTATTAATTAAATCAACCCTATTTCATATTTAGCATAATTTACTTTGATGTGAATTAAGCTTAATCAAATTAAGGTCACTTGAATGCTGAACCAGAGAATATATACAATGCTTTAATTTAGTTTACCTAATTTATTTTACATTTACATTTTAGGTGACTTGGATTAATTTTCCTTCACATCCTCGTGCAAACAACTTTAGATGAGAAAGAAGCAGCAGAGAATAGAAGAGACACTGGAAAACTGGAAACCTCCCCCTAGAATCAACAGGTTTGAGCCATTGACACTAGAAAACTGGAAACCTCCACCTAGAATCAACAGGTTTGAGCCATCAACTAATTCATCGCCCAGGAAAGCGGTACTCAAAGCTGCATTATCCTGCTGAAGACATGCCAACAGGGCTACTTCATGCTCAATCTCTATGAAGGGTCTCCTCTGTCCCTCCATCTTTACTAGAGCTCCTCTGGAGCCCAAAGCCTGGAGAGAAGAGAATCAGACTCTGCATTTGCAATACCCTGGTGGGTTGTTAGAAATTCATGTCTCAAAAGAAACTGAGAGAATTCTCAAGGAATTTTTCTCAAGTTCTTCTTCTCAAGTTATTTTTTAAATAGCAGGTCACTAAAATATTTGACATGTTTTGTGCTACTAGGAACACACAGCAGTTAACAAAGTTGTTGCTTTTAATAAAATCACAAAAATACAAAAGCCAACTTCTTTAGGCAGTTGTGCTGAAGTCACTTGTCATGATTATTCAGAATTTCAAGGTTTTACTCAAATTTTGCTTATGCTGCTCCAACACTTAAAAAGTCACCGCTAAGTCTTCCAGCAAACTCCCTTCACATTCCTCTTAAGTGACTATGCTTTTTACCATTAAAGAGGTTTTTCTGTACACACAGATGTGTAGACAAATGCACTCTGTCATATTTAGGGCACTAGTCATCTAGCATTTTCTGCAATGCAGGTACCATCTGTGAAGCTGAACTGCAGTTCAGGACTATCATACTGACCTGGGTGTTGGGGAATCAGAGACAGAAATTGATATTAGATTATAATCCCACTGCACTCAAATAGAAGACAAGGACTCTAGCAACGTCAGACATAACTGTAGCCTCTAATGCCCACCACACCTCTAAAACGTTTGTTCAGGGAACCTTTAGCTGTGTTTGTTTTACAGTGTCCACTCAGGATTATCATCTTTAAGGGTCACAAGAGGTGGCCAAACCTCCAAAGCAAAAGGATGATAACAGACTTTGATGGCAATGACAGATGACAGCTGGTATTGGGGGCATCTAAGTCTGCACTGACAGACTTTAACCAAGAAGACAAAGAGTACAAAGACTAGAGAGCAGTGTCAAGAATAAGAGACCACAGCAAGCATTCCTGAATAAAGAAGGATTATTGTTTTAGCAATTTTGCATGGAAATCCTTAGCAAACCACCGGGTTAATCAGGCTATGCAGAGATTTAAATTTGAACTCCTGGAAGCATGAAGTCATCACTGAGAGGAGGGTCAGCTATGCAGCATCATTTCCACTTGGGCTGCCCTAGTGTGCCCAGGTCTCACCTCCTGCTCCCTGCAGCACCCTTACCATGATGCTGACAGGCATTTACACAGCTCCATGGTGAACTATTTCAGCTTTGATTTCAGACTGGGAGCACTGAATGAACAAGACCCATGCCAGTATCAATTCCAGATCCTCCCCCTGCCCAAGCTTGGGACACTGGTGGCAGATAATCCATGAGGCTCCTAACAGGTTTCATAGCTCCAGACACGTCCTTGTGTGCATTTATTGCTCTTAAAAACTTGTTTCCATCTTAATTAGTTTTCTGCCTGGCTCAGTCTCGCCTCTGCTATTTCTGGCACACTCATATTTAATACCATGAAATTTTAAAATAGCATGCTGGCTCAGGTCTCTTGAGACCCTGCAAAGGGTTGCAGTCACGCAGTTCTTGCACTATTTCTGTTTAGCTAGACAGGACAGAAGAGACAAGCAAGCCCTTGAAGCTCATCCTTGGGCAACATTTTGGGAACCACAAAATGAGGGAGCACTCCCTGGGGTCAACAGGACAAGCCCATTGGTATGCCCTGCTACACATTGTGAAGGTTTGGGAGTTCCCCGCCCCCACACACTTTGTAAAATGACCCAGACTAGCACTCAGTCGGCTGGAAGTTAAAAGATGAAGCTCTATTTACAGCTCAGCACAATGTACAGCAGATATTTACACTATATACACAATATTTACAGAAATATACAAGTTAAAGGTAATAATACAGCAACACAACTCCCCTCCCAGAAATCAGAGACCCCAGGAGGGCCTCCCAACCACCCTTCCACCTTCTCCCCACCCCTGTACCTTACCCCAAGATTTGCCTTACGTGTAAGGTAAATTAGGAGGATCGGCCAGGAGGGTTAGAAGAAAAGTGGTTAGTGAGGATTAATCAGCAGGAGTCAGAGCCCAGAAACTGCTAGATCGCTCCAGCAGCTCCTGCTCCAGCAAGCAACAGAGAGAGACTGACTTATCTGTTGTTTTGGTTAGTATTCCCAAACAATTCTCCAGCAAGCGTATGAGTGAAGTAGACATCATGATGTTTTCCTTTCACAGCCTATAGTGTAATTTTCTCTATTAAATTATTCTAATTAGCCTCAAACCAGCACACACACACACACACACACACACACACACACACTCCTCAGTTATGTAAACCACTCTGCCCAGATGTTCGCTTCTTATTTCCACTTTTTCCCATGAAACCCCAAAAGGGAAGGACTCACCACATCTGCTTCACCAGGGCAGATCCACTAGCCACAGCCCTCTCCATCACTTCTCAAGCAAACCCATGCCTTGTACCACCCACCTGCCTCCCCTGCTTCCTTGGGGCAGAAGTTGTTCATGATTTAATGCCAGGTTTTGAGTTAATTGTTCATTTGAGGTGAAACATTTTAAACATGAGATCTTATGTCCCTACTTGTATGTTAAAAGTGATGACTTCCACACAAAGGGCAGAAATTGGATAGTTTTTGGGTCCCTTAAAAGCCACAAAATTTCACATACTGAGCTGTCCTCAAATGCAGAAACAAGCCTTCACTGCTCCATCAGATCCCAATCCTAACAGTACTTGCCCATGCATTTAAATTTATTATGGTCAGTGGTCTTATCAGAGTGGTCATTATGTTCACAAGCATCAAGGATGCTGTTCCCAATAATGAGGTCAACAATGCATGCAACTCTTCAAGTAGGGCCCTAATGCCATAGCATTGGTCAATCTTCCTCCTGTCTCCAGCAATGGATGTGGCCAGCTGATGCCCATGAAGATGGAGAAGGACAGTCATGTCTTCAGGCTGACTTGAAGGTTGAGCAAGGCACTGCTCTGGACTGCTCCTGGCTGTCTAATGAGCCAGGTGGCTCTGGGGATCATCATGCACCATGGCAATCTTGGTACATGGTTCATATGCTGTGAACTAGACAAGAGTCTAGTTGGGTTGGAGGGCAGAAGCTCTGCAGCAGGACCTTGACCACCTGGACAGATGGGCAGAGTCCAAGGGGATGGCATTCAACAAATCCAAGTGCCTGGTGCTGCACTTTGGCCACAACAACCACATGCAGAGCTACAGGCTGGGGTGGGAGTGGCTGGAGAGCAGCCAAACAGAAAGGGATCTGGGGGTGCTGATTGACACCCACCTGAACATGAGCCAGCAGTGTGCCCAGGTGGCCAAGAAGGCCAGGATGCCACTGGATGCATCAGGAATAGTGTGGCCAGCAGGAGCAGGGAGGTCATTCTCCCCCTGTACTCTGCACTGGTTAGGCCACACCTTGAGTACTGTGTCCAGTTCTGGGCACCTCAATTTAAGAAGGACATTGAGGTGCTTGAGTGTGTCCAGAGAAGGGCAACGAGGCTGGTGAGAGGCCTCGAGCACAAG
>VWZE01018600.1:382367-409769 GCA_013396675.1 Eubucco bourcierii
GGCCCGGTGAACCAGCCATGCCGCGCCCCCAAACCGCTCCCTTTTGAGCAGGGGCAGCGCTGCGGTTGCAGACCTCTGCGAACTGCTGTAGGAGTTCTGTTTACCGTCGTTAAAAACCACCGCTGTTGTGGATAGAAGCAAGGGCAGCAACAGTACTGCGGGTTGCGCTGCAGGGACTCTGTTTTGGGCCCCTCCGCCTTTTCTAGTTGCCCCTGTACCAGCTGCCCCATTTGAGTCTTCCTGCCAGCTCTCCAATCCTGTTGTCAGCCCTATCCATCCTCAGCACCCACCTTGCCCACTCACCCCAGTGTGCCCTGGGCTGCCTCCCAGCTCTGCTGGCTTCTCCCTATCCACGTCTCCACCCCACTCCACATCCCAGTTCTTCCTGCCTTTTGCTCGTCTCCTTTCAGTTGCATCCTACCAGCTTTCCATGCAGCCCAAACTAGCATAGTGATGATCCTCACCAGTGGAAACAGCTTCTTTGCAGGCCCTAAGCTTGGAACTTCTCCTGCCCCTCTACATAGCTCGTTGCCTCTTCCCATTGACCACCTACTAGAAAAAAATTATATTGAAAGTGTCATTGCTTGGATATCCATAAGGATCTGGCACAATCAACCAATATTGCAGTTGTTTCTCAGGTCCTTCATGCATAGGTCTCCATAACGTGATTGACACTTCTCAAGAGTAAATGATCTTCAGGCTGACATTCTGTGGATCCATCTCCCACTGATCTCTCCCAATTCTACATCATGTGATTGGGACACAAAAAAATCTCTGACCGTACACTGCCACAGCAAGCAGTGGGTTTTGAGTCAGCTAGCGTGTGTGTGCTGTGCACATTATGTCTTGAACAGAGCTGGATTATGGCCCTCTTCCTATTGCCATGTGCCTGTGCCTCATTTAACACCACTCCAGTTGCTCCCTGAGACCCACCTCCATCCACAAGTGCTGTGAAGGGCAAGAAAGCTGAAGCCACTCTCCCTTTTGGCAGAGGCAGTTCTGAGAAGGTGCAGGCAGTGTAGCCAGAGGAAGCTGAGCTGCAAGGCATTGGGTATGGCTGGAAAGCTATATGAGGTCTGAAGGGAACGTGCCTGTGGTGCAGAGCAAAGCGGACTGCAGGACCGTGCTGGAGGCAATCAGACATGGCACAATCTGTGCAGGAGACACAGAGCAGTGCAGTGGGGGCCATTTTTAATCTAAATACATTTTTGTTTCTGCTTCTCTGAACAGTTATGGTTTTGTATATTCAAGTCAATACAACCCTTGAGTTTGTTGTAGTAATAGCCTATGCCACTAGAATAAATGTTTCAAAAACCAAGCCCACAGATTTGACACCCCAGAGACCTGTTTACCCATTGGCTTGTCAAGCCTTGCTGCTGCCTACTGTCGCTCCATGCCAAACAGAAATCTGCTACAACAAATACGTCAGCAATAACATGACAGCAACAAATGCATGTTGTAGTAATAACATGCATGTTTTTTATTCAGGGCCATGATTGTTTCTTGTTAGCTAGTGCATATCTGATAATTGCAGTTTTCAATGATCATTAAGATGTTAAAACAGTATTTGGGGACATAGTTACTGAAGGGCCAGGGAGAGGAAACCTCCACCCTGCCGTGCCTCATTAACATAGACCCCAGCTCTTACCTTCTCTGTCCTATAGCAGATTTGACATCCTTTTCCCAAGTCGACACCTTACCAATTATTTTAAGGTAACTTGAGACAGAGAAGGTCCTCTGTAAAGCAGAAGTTCCCCTATTATTAAAGTGCCTCCTCATTTGTTTGTAACCAAAGCTTACAGTCCTTTCTTATAAGCATTTATCTTAAATTTCCTAGAAGGCACAATATACCTTTTTTTGGTAAAGAAACAGCTGTGTAAGACCACAGATCTGATATGTGGTCACCCGTGGGTGACAGTGGCTTGGAGAAACTCATTCACATAATTTGTGATAGGGTTGCTGAGGGCAGCAATCTTATGAGGAAATAATGACCAAAAATAAAACCTATTTTCTTATTACTATCATCTGACTAATCCTTTAGAGTGTGGGTCACCGACCAGCCCTTGCACCATATGGGAGACCACAGAAGGCAAGGAGGATGCTTATTAAACTAGAAACTTCCATGTTAATTGTGCTAGAACTTAACAACGCCAATAAAAAAAGCAAATCTATATGTGAGTTCACTGGTTTTTAAAAAATCTAATTTCATTGAGATAGGTTTATAATGGACACAAATCAAACAAGAAAAATGTATATTAATCATGCCACGTTTAAGATGTGAAACTAGACTAAGTGAAAACATCTTCTGCAAAGACTTTTATCTGGGTATGTAGGCTGCATAGCATGAAGGGGCACCTGGTGCTGCAGAGGGACTCCTGAGTCTTTACAAAGAGCCGAAGCTACAAGCGCTGCATGCCACAGGACTGACACATCCAGCCCCCAGCAACTACCCAGAAGGGACTGCAAACAACTGGGTAGGGCACAGGGGTGATTTCCACCACTTGCAGCTCAGTACCTCCACTGCCTCATGAGGAAAGAGGCTGTCCTTGGGCAAGTTGCAACACCTCACTGGTTGTAAACTTGTGCAATGTCTACCCTTACAGAGGGCTGGGAGGCATAATTGCTCATGAGGTGGTTTGAGAAGTGATACAGAAATGCAGAGTATGTGAGGTTACCAGTTGATCATATTGGCTGTTCTATTTATTCTCATATAAAAATGAAATAGAGAAAAGAAGGTAACATTTTATTTACTGTTACAGATGCCAGACTGTCTGGCCACTAACAGCACAAAAATAGGAGAGCAGTGTTAAAAAAAATCTGTGCTGTATCAGAACCCACGAGGCTTCTTCATCAATATCCATGGTTCGAGTGTCCACCAGATCACTGTGTTGATTGAAAAATATCATGTAATAATTGTTTCGCTGTGACAACTCTTACACTGTATTGCTATCAGAAATGCATGTCTTCAAAGAGACTTAAAGCTGCTCATTTGTATGAACACATGTATAATCTCAGACTGGAGTCTTGTCAATTTGCCTGCTCTTTGCCAAGGGGGAAAGCCTGACTCTCCAGGATGTATCTCCATCCCCTTGGCCTCACTACTCCCACTCGCACCTCTCCCTAACTGCGTGCCCAAGAAAATTACTATCCCTAGGATCACATCTTTCCTGGCTGAAACCTATGTGGCAAATCCCAATGGGCCTGCTCCCTCCAAGTCCTGCTGCATCAACTACCCAAAGGCCTGATCTCTTTGTCACTCCAGAGATTTCATGTTAGGGGGAGGACAAGGAGGATGCCCTCCTTAAACAGTCACACAATCTGGGGCAATATCCTCTGTAAATATCCTCATATCAGCAGCTCGGTTATCCAGTTGCTTTTCTCAATGAGTCAATGTCATGTCCATGAAGCTGCAGCAAGAGTCTTGTGGGGTTTTTCCCACTGAATTTGTCCAGCTCAGAGTTTTCTCTTGAAACTCTAGGGATTTCCTGAGTTTGTCCACAAAAATACCTAGTTCTTTTCAAACAAAATGAATGTCTACAATAGCTCATTTTTCTTAAGCATGAAGGATTTAGTTTTGTAAAAGTCACCCTCAAGAGGATTTTTTTTATACCAGTTCATTATCTTATGTCCAGTGATACACATATGCATTTATTTCTAAAACATTGTTCCTCCTGGATGTTTGGGTTTCACCCATTACCATGTCCATGTGTTTGTCTACTTAAACAATCCCTGTGATCTTCTGCACCGTTTCGCAAAGGCTTGGTTTCTAAACATGATTTGTTATGGCAGCCCAAAAGACAGCCCTTATGAGGGCTGGTGGTAAAGAGGTGCACATCACCCACTGCCTGCATGAGCAGCCAGTGGGGTCCTTGTGGGACAGAAACAGAGAAAGAAGCTGCAGCAGGGCTGACACCAGGGAGGGCCTAATGTCTTGATTTCAATAGCAATGCTTCATCCAGTCTTGGAGTGAGGAGGAAAGAATGAGAAAAAGCTGAACCAAAGGATCAAGTGGCAGAAGAGTTTGCAGGAGTAAAAAAATGAAGACTAGAGAGAAATGAGGGAAATACAGAGGTTTGGGATTTTATTTTTTTTCACAAAAAAAGGAGAGTAAAGGAAAATAGACGAAAAGGGCAAAACTAAAGAATAAAGAATGAAGAAGGGAAAGAAGACAGGAAGGGGAAGTGGCTTTGGAAAATGCAGGAAATAGGAAAAAAATATACTGTCAACATTCTTAATTCTGTTTTATAATAATTCCTCAAGTGAAGATGGGACCCAACTTAACAAAGGGTCTAATTGCACTCTCAGGATGGTTTGGGGTATAGTCAATATCTGCTCTTGGAAAGGGAGGACCCACTAGGACTTCTACTCTTCCACTTATGCCTCAGGAGAGCAGCATTTGCAATTGTTAGGAAGGCTGAAGCAGGAAACCACAGCGCTCCAGGCAGCCAGGAGGAGCTCTGTTTGCAGGCAGGCCCTGGGATCATGTTATGTTCTTATCTGTTCAAGGCCATCAGGAATTTGTCTTTTATCAACTTTTATATGCTACTAAAGGAAAAGACACCAGTAAATTACAGGTGTGTAGGTACCCAGTGTGCAAAATCTAATCCAGCATGAGTGTTTCTAAAGACCATGGGCCCTTCTGCAGTACTTGGAGGCAACAGTAGTCCAACCTGCTGAGCAGCACCCTGAGAAATACGTGTTTGTGCTAGGCTGAGGGCAGAAGAGCAGGGACAGAATATATAAACACAGCAGACAATTCCAGCTTTCCTTTTAACAAATAATTTCAGCTTCTTTGAACAAATAGTGGTCAAGGATGAGGAAAAGAATGAGCTACTCAACTCTTCATCTCAGTCTGTTGCAGTGGGATCAGTTGTTTGCTGGATACCCAGCCCTTTGAGCTTGACCACAGGAGTGAGGAGCAGAATTATGCTCACATAATCCAAGAGAAAGTGGTTAGCAACCTGCTTCACCAGTTAGACATACAGAAGTCTATGGGGCCAGATAGCACACACCTGAGTGTACCAAGGGAGCAAACAGAACTGCTCAACAAGTGACTTTCCATCACTTACCAGAAATCTGACTGGCAAGGTCCCAGATAACTGGACACTAGCAAATGTCACATGTACCTGCAAGAAGGAAGGGGGATCCACAGAACTACAATCTGACCTCAGTGCTGGGGAATTTCATGGAGAAGAGGATCTTCAGTGCCATTATATAGCACATGCAGGGCAACCAAGTCATCAGGCCCATTCAGCATGGATTTATGAAGGGCAGTCCTGTTTGCTGAACCTGATCTCCTTCTACGAAAGGGTGACCAATGTAGTGGATAAGGGAAAGGCCATGGATGTTGTATACCTGGATGTTAGTAAAGCATTTGAAACCATTTCCCACAGCATCCTACTGGAGAAACTGGCTACCGCGGTTTGGATGAATGGGTGCTTTGCTGGGTAAAAAAGTGTCTGGATGGTTAGGCCCAAAGAGTGGTGGGGAATGGAGTTAAATCCAGTTGGTGGCCAATCACGAGGAGTGGTCCCCAGGACTCAGTATTGGAGCCGGTTTTCTTTAGTATCTTTATCAATGATCTGTATTGAGTGCTCCCTCAGTAAGTTTGTAAATCTGGAAGGGAGTGTTGATCAACTTGAGGGTAGGAAGCCTCTACAGAGCAACCTGCACAGGCTAGATTTACGGGCCAAGGCTAAATGTATGGGGTTTGGCAAGGTCAAATGGCAGGTCCTGCACTCATGTCAAAATAACCCCATGCAGTGATACAAGTTTGGGACAGAGTTGCTGGAAAACTGCCCAGCAGAGAAAGACTTGGGTGTGCTGGTCAACAGCCAGTTGAATACGAGCCAGCAGTGTGCTGAGGTGGCCAAGGCTAACAGCATCCTGGCCTGTTCAAGTCTAGAGTGACCAGTAAGACTAGAGAAGTGACTGTAGCCCTGTACTCTGCACTAGTGAGGCCGTACATTGAGTACTGAGTTCAGTTTTGGGGCTCTAAATACAAGACATTGAGGTGCTGGAGCAGGTCCAGAGAAGCACAACAAAGCCAGTGAAGTCTTTGGAGAATGGGTCTTATGAGGAGTGGCTGAGGGAACTGGAGTTTAGTCTGCAGAAAAGGAGGCTCTCTGTAACTATATTAAAGGAGGTTGTAGCAAGGCAGGTGTTGGTCTCTGCTCCTTAGTAAGAAGTGATAGGACAAGAGGAAAATGGCCTCAAATTGAGCCAGGAGAGGTCTGGATTAGATATTAGAAGAAATTTCTTCACTGAAAGGGTTATCAAACACTGGAACAGGCTCACCAGGGAGTTGGTTGAATCATCATTCCTGTAAGTGTTTAAAAAATGCATAGATGTAGTACTAAGGGACATGGCTTAGCACCAGAAGCAGAGTTAGATAATGACTGGAGTAAAAAAAAAGGTCTTTTCCAACCAAACAATTCTATGATTCTATGAAATACTGCTTCATCTTATGATTTAGCCCCATCTGAACATTACCAAAGCCTGTTTTGATACAGCATATTCCATATCAGGGCATAACACAGTGTCCTCAGAGAACAGTCTGTATCTTTGCTTTGTCTTGCAGAGAAAGCTGTACTGAGGCAGGCCAGAAGCTGCTTCATTTTGTTGGTTTTATCGTTATTAAAATCTTCTTGATCCCATTCTTGCAAGGTCAAGATTGTCTGACCTTGAACTTCCAGACAGAGGCCAGGCTCATCACAGTGGGGTAACAAAACCAGTGATGTTCTCACCCAAAACGAGTCTGAAAAACCTCAGCACAGAGGCACAGCTGTGCTCATAAAGTCAGAGACAGTTGGGACTCTCTAGGCTGCTAACTGCGTGTGGCCAGATTTTCTGCTGAACAGGAGCTGTGCATACGGGAAATGCCAGAGGGCTTTTCACTTAAACTGAGCCTCCTGTCAGCTTGCTCTCCAACTGTTCAAGCTGTAGACAGAGACTCTCAGAACTCTCTCATCTGCTCTTTTTAGGTACTGTAAGGAGGCCAGAACACTTGAACCTCTGGCATAACGACTTCCCCTGTGGTTATATACTGATGTAATAAATTCAGAATAATGATGTCAATGGAAGCTGCTGAAAAGGAGAAGTTGGGCAGGAAGGAAGGAGCCCTAAAATGTCAACATTTATCTTAATGGGAAACTGAATTTTGTAGGGAGGCATTCTCTGTTCTCTTCAGGCTGCCTCAAGCAGTTACCTCTTCAGCACATCCCTGCGGTGTGAGGGCAATGCAAGGCAATGGCAAATTACAATAATCTAACATGGCTGCAGAATTCATCCAGCCTTTTTGGTGTTCACTTTCTAACCATAACGACTGAACAGCCTGAAGGCAATTTCTTTAGCCTACAGCCTGGAGTCTGGAGCAAACTTAGTTCATGTTGCACTGACAGACAAAATCCACAGAGCGGCTGAATCTGCTTCCCTCTGGCTACATACTGATTCTAGGTAATTCCATGGGTCAGATTTTAAAAACGTTCATCTCTTAAAAATGCCTGCTAAAAGCCTATTCAGTTGCATGGAGACCCAGAAATCAGGTCACCATTATCATGGTTATAACCTCAGCACCTTAAACTAGACCCAAGAGGCAGTCTTTAAGGTACAGATATGTCCACTATGAATGAATGGAAATGTATTGATTAAATTAATGTAGTTTGTAGACAGCCAAAAGATGGTAAAAACAAACCTGTGCTAAGCTGGGATTCTGGAGATAATGAGAAGGAACCACTTTTTATGGAGTTCAAGACCTGAGGCTTTTAGAACAACACAGGCAAAATACTAAGTCCAAAGAGGTGCCTACAGAGTCTGCTGACAGCAAAATGGCTCTGTCAAAAGGAGGCACTTTCTTATGCTTCCACACTTGGCAGGAGACCAAAGGGAACCCATAAACCTGTGAAACACCTTAACTGACAAAGGTCCCACAAGTGGCTTTCACAGATGAGCTCATCAGAATCACCACTGACACAAGCAAGGCCTACCAAACGCTTGGCAGCTTTGGCTGAACTGTCGTCAATACCTCTGTGCAGATTATAATTTAATCTTCTATAGTTGTTTAATGAATTCAGGAGGCAGAATTGTTTCATTTAGGAAAATGGAATTGCTGCAGAGCTGCAGGATTAAGAAGAAACTGAAATCTCTTTCAGCAAGAGCACGAACTGCTAATGTACTCACTCATCTGGCAACTAGCAGCCTCCGTCCAGGAGCAGACAGATCTGGGTGTGATGAGTTTTAACAAGGCTAAGTGCAGGGTTCTCCGCTTTGGCTACAACAATCCCAAGCAGCGCTACAGGTTGGGGACAGAGTGGTTGGAGAGCAGCCAGGCAGTACCTGGGGGTACTGGTTGACAGCTGACTGAACATGAGCCAGCAGTGTGCCCAGGTGGCCAAGAAGGCCAATGGCAACCTGACCTGTATCAGGAATAGTGTGGTCAGCAGGACCAGGGAAGTCATTCTGCCCCTGTACTCAGCACTGGGTAGGCCACACCTTGAGTCCTGTGTCCAGTTCTGGGCCCATCAATTCAAGAGAGATGTTGAGATGCTTGAACATGTCCAGAGAAGGGCACCAAGGCTGGTGAGGAGGCTGGAGCACAACCCTGTGAGGAGACACTGAGGGAGCTGGGGGTGTGCATCCTGGAGAAGAGGAGGTCCAGGGGAGACCTTAGTGCTGACTACAACTACCTGAAAGGAGGTTGTAGCCACTTGGGGGTTGGTCTCTTCTCCCAGGCACCCAGTGACAGAGCAAAAAGACACAGTCTCAAACTGCACCAGGGCAGGTTTAGGGTGGACATTAGGAAGTTCTTCACAGAAAGAGTGACTGGCATTGGAATGGGTTGCCTGGGGAGGTGGTAGAGTCAACATCCCTGGAGGTGTTTAAGAGGAGGCTGGATGAGGCACTGAGTGCCATGGTTTAGTTAATTAGAAAGGTTAGGTGATAGGTTGGACTCAATGATCTTAGAGGTCTTTTCCAACCTGGTTAATTCTGTGATTCTGTGGTTCTGTCCTTCCTTTCAGGGGTTGGTTCCTCATCTCCCATCTTTTGGGCTAGGAGATGCTCTGGCTTGGGGAATCTCCTCTGAAGAGCAGCTCACTCCAGTCAGAATGGCACAGCAGTGATCAGAGTGCTCCAGCACCGCTAGGAATCCTGGCCACTAATGGGAAAAAAAAAATACTGTTTAGGCTTCTTGTAAGTCTGTTCTTTTCACTAGTAATTAAAGTGACATTTTCCCTGCCATCTGTAGTATTTTTGAGGATACAGTCAAGTGATCTGTCAACAGCCCTAGTTCCAGGGACAGAGGAGAGAACACAACAAAAAGACTGCTGCCTTCTCTGAGAAAAACCTGAAGAGGTGAAAAATACCAGCTCTTGTGAAAAAATTGACTGCCCTTCCAATCCCTTGGTACATATGTAATCATGAAAGGGAATAATAACCTCTATTATTAATTCTTTTGAAGAATAATTTTCACCCAAATATTTCACATAGGAAATATGACCTTGTGTTAATCTTGTATGAATTAGGGTAATGATAATTTTTAAAAATCATTTAAATAAAATTTGCTCCTTGAGAGTATTTTTGTAATAATTTGAAATGGTGGGTTGGGTTTGTTTGTTTGTGGGTTTTTTGTTTGTTTGTTTGTTTTTATTCATTAGTATTGAAAAACTATTTACCTTTACATTTATCTCCTTTCTTCAGGATTTTTTTAAATTGTTTTTTTTCCCCTTAATTTTTTTAGTACAGTGACTGATTTTTGTAGCGCTTACCTGTTGAAAATTGTTGATATCTGTTAAAAATGTTCATATCTGTCAGGTTTTAATAATCTCTTAAAAAACCCTGAGCACTACCAAAAATATCTATGCAATAATAATTTTTTAGACAGTAATTAAAATAGTATATATAGAATTAAGTTGAAAATGGATGTAGTTTTCATAGACTTCAAATATGTGTAGGAGTAAAATAAATATATGCAACAGTCAGGAGAGGTAAACCAAATCATGAAAATCCTCTGCTTGAAATTGGGCAACAATCCTAGAAACCAGATTGAGTCTATGTTTGTTTTACAAGCATATAGGAGGGTGATGAAGAAGTCTTTTGAAAGCATAGAAACTCGTGGCAAAGTTGGCAGCTTGTGGCTTGGACAGATTCACTCTGTGCTGGGTCAAGAACTGGCTGGAGGACCAGGCTGGGAGAGTGGTGGTGAATGGTGCCACATCCAGTTGGTAGGCAGTCACTAGTGGTGTCCCCCAGAGACCACTGCTGGGCTCAGTCCTGTTCAATATATTTATTAATGATCAGGATGAGGGGATTGAGTACAGCATCAGTAAGTTTGCAGATGACACCATGTTAGGAGCAGGTGTCCATCTGTTGGAGGGTAGGAGGGCTCTGCAGAGGGACCTGGACAAGCTGGATGAGTGGGCAGGGGCCAATGAGATGAGATTTAACAAAGCTAAGTGCAGGGTTCTCCACTTTGGCCACAACAACCCCAAGCAGTGCTACAGGCTGGGGACAGAATGGCTGGAGAGCAGCCAGGCAGTACCTGGGGGTACTGGTTGACAGCTGACTGAACATGAGCTAGCAGTGTGCCCAGGAGAGCCGATGGCATCCTGGCCTGGATCAGGAACAGTGTGGCCAACAGGACAAGGGAGGTTATTCTTCTTCTGTACTCAGCACTGGTCAGGCCACACCTTGAGTCCTGTGTCCAGTTCTGGGCCCCTCAATTCAAAAGAGATGTTGAGATACTGGAATGTGTCCAGAGAAGGGCGAAAAAGCTGGTGAGGGGCCTGGAGCACAGCCCTGTGAGGAGAGGCTGAGGGAGCTGGGGTTGTTTAGCCTGGAGAAGAGGAGCCTCAGGAGTGACCTCATTGTTGTCTACAACTACCTGAAGGGAGGTTGTAGCCAGGTGGGGGTCAGTCTCTTCTCAAGGTAACCAGCAACAGAACAAGGGGACACAGTCTCAAGTTGTGCCAGGGGAGGTATAGGCTGGATATTAGGACGAAGTTCTTCAGAGAGAGAGAGAGAGTGATTTGCCAGTGGAATGGGCTGCCCAGGGAGGTGGTGGAGTTGCTGTCCCTGGGGGTGTTCAAGAAAAACTGGATGAGGCACTCAATGCCATGGTCTAGCTGATTGGCTAGGGCTGGGTGATAGGTTGGACTGGATGATCTTGGAGGTCTCTTCCAACCTGGTTGATTCTATGATACTGTGTTACATGTAACATAAGACCTAGAGAACTGATATTAACAGCTTCAGTAGCTGATCACTTTGAATACCTGAACACTGAATATACTTATCCTTTTGGGCAAATATGAGAGTCAAGCTCTTACAGTGAGTGAAGGGTTACAAAATCCCATTGACAAATGCCATGGAACCACAGAGAAAAAAAAAAAAATCCTACCCTAAAAGTATTTTAAAAACCTTAGTATGTGCTACAGAGGGCTGCCCACAGACAGATGGAGGGCGGTCAAGAAACAAGTCAGCGTCAGTCACTGCAGTACATTCATACAAGGAGGGCAGGGAGGAAGGGGCTAAAAGCAGCTACTGATAATGGTTAAGTGCAAGTCAGAGAAGGAGCATACAGTAAGAAAACACAAACTCAGCTCCAAAATAATCACAAAGTTAGAGACACTGGTTTTATAAGCAGTTACTGGGTAGCACCATGTGCCAGTGAGGCCTAAGATGGATGCAGCCTGGGAAGCTGAAGTCACAGAAGAGCAATTCCATAAATAAAGGGGAGAAAAGCAAGAAACAGGAATTGAAACCAAAAAGACTTGAAAGGGAGTAACTGAATGCTTGGTAGACAACAGCAATACACAAGAGACACAAAGAGTACAATCTCATTTTTGAGCAAATCCCTGCAGCTGAGATCAGAGGAGAGAAGGAGTGCAGGCAGAACCATGGAAGGGCAGGAAAAGACAACTGCTGCTCACAGAGTTATCAGGTAAAGGAAACAGGTGTAGGAGCCCTGGCTGCTATTGAGGGAATAAAATGCACAAAGTTCAGTAATAACTCTTTCTTCATGTTTTTTCAGTTCTTTTAAAGAAAAAAAAGAACACTCCTGAGGAAATAAGTAAATACAAGAACCAAGCAACAGGGGTGGAAGTGGGGAAAGCTAAAGATTATATATAACAATGGCAAAATTGTGTCGAGTTCCCTGGACAAAGAAAGAAGAATCACTTTAACAGTCATCAAACAGCTCTTTGGCTCAAGATGTTACCCAGCATTTGCCAGTTCAGCTAATACGTTTATCAGGTTTTCATAAAGGAACAAAGACACATTTAACAGCAAAAGACAGAAACAGAGGAACAGCAGAGGCACAGATGGGATAGGATTGTTGAAAATCTCCTTTGATCAGTAACCTTAGGGATGAACTTGCAGGATTCCTCATCTTTTTCTTGTAAGACATAATAGTTTAAAATTAAAGGGATCAGAAATACATTATTACATCCCAAGAGCAGCACTGTGGGAGAAGGATGAAAAAGAGAATGAGCAAACCCAATTTGCAGCTCCTGTTTTCTCTGTTGCAATGACAAATCCTTTGCAATTCTCAAAGTAGAAAACCTGAAAGCACTCTACCTGTAAAAGCAAACAGAATGGTATAATCAGCCAGTATTCAGATAAGAACATAACCTGTCACTTGTGTATTGACCTCTTAGGATGGATTAACCCTAGAAAGGGTACAAATATTATGCCTTAGATTCACACACTTCAAGCAAAGGGAGATTGACATTGCCAACCAAAGCTGTTCCAGTGCTCCTCTGTCCATTTATTTATCTTTTCCACGTTGCTCCTTCCTCTGCACAAGCTTAGTACAAGTTGTACAGTTAAAGTAGACAAGGAAACTAAGGAAATGGGTCTTCTCTTTTGTAGTAATTGTTTTTTTTTGCTTGCTTGGTTGACATAATTTTTTTCCCTATCATGTTCTTCTGAATTTTTTGAACCTTGATCCAACTCCCAGTTGGGTTCTCCCTACGGCCACAGTAACTCTTGTCCTGCTGTGCAGGATAGGAAGAAGCAGTGGAAGGCAAAGCCTCTTTTTTTCCAGTAACAGTCTCAGATAATGTCAACCTAAAGTGACCCTGAAACCCTAGCCTTCAAAAGTCTTGCCTGAGGACAAGTTCCTAACACAGAGGAATTGTTAGGATCTCCTGGCACGAGCATAACCCTGGGCAGCAGAATGCCACTCAAGCAGCCAAGGCTCAGAAGTCATGTGTACTAGGTGGCAGAACCAAGGCAGTTTGTAGGTGGAAGCATGCAATGTGTCCATCTTCTCTGCCTTGAAGCTTTGATCTCTAGAGGTACATTGAGGATCACACCCCAGGGTGTGAAATGAACCCCATGAAATTATGAACCCCAAAATCTAGATTTTATTCCCAAATGCAGCTCGAATCAAGAATCACAAATGTATCATTAAGTAAAAGCTTGTCTCTTCTAGAAACATTTCACAGTGAAACAAAGATATTTTACTAAACAGGATAAACGAACTGAAAATTCACTTTAATACATGTTTATTGGTGTCCTGCACTTTCAGTGTAGGAGGTTGGAGATGTAATAAAAAAGTTTCAAAATTTATTGATTCCATTTCTTTTAAATCACTCTAAACAACCAGTGCTTTAGAGTTCAGAGAATTAACGTTTACTGTCCATTACAAGCAAAATTTTAATATTACCTTTTATGAGTCCGTTTAAAACTCCTCTCTTTTAAAATTCTTCAGATACATTCCTCAAAGTAAACAATACATTTCGATCTGTGTCACAATCAACATTGATAAGGCCTTCTTAACAATTTTATGCCACCTCCACTATTACTTTGTTGCAAAACACAATCTTATTTCATACTATAAATATCCATCCATGCACAAAAACACAGGGGCTAGAAGTTACACATTAATGTCTTATGTAGGCTTCCAAGACTTCCTTTACCCTCTGCAGGTTTATGGTACACTTAAAAAGATATCTTTAGACTTGGTCTACTTGGTCTTAAAATACAAATATACAATATCCATAAGCATAAAAAAGTAAAGCCAGATTGCCTTACCATTTGTTATGAACTGCTAAAATCTTATACATGTACAATATAGCATCATGCTGATTAATATACATATTAGTTAAATATATCAACCGATAATGGGGATGTGGCCAAGCTTTTTTTTTTTGTCTTGTTTTCAAAAAGAAATTGTTCATATACAAATAAAAAGAATACCTGAAGCACACAGACATCTGTAAATCTTGCTGAAACAGGTCAAACCGGAGCATAACCTGCTGATTCGCTTGAAAGAGGACGGAAGTCCTCACCGGTGGTACCCAAGGTAAGCTACTCCCAAGAGAATGCAAATTTGCCAGCATTCACATTTTCAGATCTATAACACTAATTTTTGCATCTTACAGTTTACAGTTTTCATATCTATTCATCATCCTCCATCAGAAACAGTTCAGTACCTTGACATTGCCATAGATTTTTCTAAATAAGTAGATATACAGTACCAAGTGTAGATAGTGAGACAAATAAGCACATATATACAGTCTTTGAAAGGCATTTTTGTGACCATTTTAGCAGTATTTCTAGAAAACATTTAAGATAGTCACATTCTGCTGACACCACTGTATTGCAAACTGTCAAGCCACATGTCTTATATGGAACTCGTACTGCATTGTATATTGTACAACAGAAAACGATCATTCTTAAGGTGTGACACAATGGAGGAAAAGAAAAAGCAAAGAAAGAAAATCACTAGACTGAGTAAGGTAACCAGCACAGGGCTTAATTTTCCTGAGGTTCGTAAGAATTTTTTAAACAAAAATCACAGTGACCAGGCTAAACTGCAAACATACTGTTAAGTTTTAAATATACAGTTTATACATAAGTTCTGTGCATGGTTGACTCAACTGTGTCAGTTCACACTGATGTTTCCTTTAAATGACTCGCCACTGCATAATACTCGTGTCCTTTCCACCCGTGGAGATGAGGTGAGTGTCTTCACAGAGAAAATCTACATTAGTTACATGACTACTGTGTCCACCATACACATGGCTTGGAGCCTAGAAAACACCATATTAAGTGAGAATATAAACTGTCATAAAAACAGACCATTATAACAGAACATTCACACAGCAATAAAACCAAGACATCACGTCATTCTCTTAAAGTCTTTCAACATTAAACTAAATTTTAAACTGAAGGCTATTTGAGACTACAGCTAAGTGAATCCCTTAGGCAGAAATGTATTTCCATTCTTTCTTTCCCCCCTCCTCCCTTTTTTTCCCCCTTCCCTTTTATTTCTTCCTTTTTAAAATTTTTTTTCTTTCTTTTTTTTATTTTTTTTTCTTATTTTTTTCTTTCTTTCTTATTTGTCTTTCTTTCTTATTTTTTGTATGCAGGAAAACAACAGTTAATGCATCTGTGCACCTTACAAGGGTAATTTTTTTTTTTTAAATACCTTACCCTAAACTGGGAACATGGATATGAGAAGAGATGTACTTTGCCAAAATCATCCCCTGTTGATAGCAGTTTTCTCGCATGTGATCGACAGACAGCATTGATGTCTGTTCCATCAGAACCTTCAGGCCATACACCTGAAACACAGAGAGACCAATTAAAGGTTTTTATAATGGAAATAGAAATGACAGTGTAAGTTTTTGTTAAAATATTAATAAAGGATTACTTGTCTGAGGGGGAAAAAAAAAGGAGCTTAAAAAAAAAAAAAAAAAAAAAAAAAAAAAGTGAAGACTCCCAAATAGATAAAAATAACTGCAGCTGAGTCAGTGTGCAGCACCAGAAAAGACCACATTCTAATAGGAATCCAAGCACATAAAGAAATACTGGATTTCCTCTAGTCAGTAAAGTGCATTTTACTCTGATAAAGCAAATTCTGCTGAATTAAGTTCACATGTCTGAGCCTAAAAGAGTTTTAATATGTTTATGCAGAAAAACAGCAGTTACTGCTTTTATTTTCCTACTGCAGATGTATGAGCTAAAGTACTTCCTTTGTACTACTGTAGTCTAAAAAAAACTACCTAGGTATGATCCAACATACTGTCTTCACATTACTGAAGTGTAAAAACCTAGGAAACAAGAAATTGCATAGCTTAAAATGTTATTTAGTAATTAAAATATCCCTCATGATGAATCTGAAGGTACTATTTTAAATGCTTTTGTTCCACTGTAAGTAATTCTCCTTCCTCACGTACTCTACTCCTTGCTGTTCTTGTACAAAGTGCTGTTCTAAAATTAAACTACAGTCTCATCAATGCCAAGACCAAATCTATGCACCACATAGAATCCTAGAATGGTAAGGTTGGAAGGGACCTCAAGGATCATCTAGTGCCAACCCCCTGCCATAGGCAGGGACACCTCCCACTAGTACAGGTCACTCAAGGCCTCGTCCAACCTGGCCTTGAACCCCTCCAGGGAGGGAGCAGCCACAACCTCCCTGGGCAACCTGTTCCAGTGCCTCACCACCCTCACTGGAAAGAACTTCCTCCTAACATCCAGTCTAAACATTTTTAAAGCCTCTGAATAACTGTCTGTATTAAGTTGTAATTTTCATAAAACCCAACCAGTTACTAAAATTTTAGTTAGCTATTGGTCTGCAGTACTGGGGGGCAGGGGAGCATGATTTTATCTAATCCCTGCTTAGCGTAAATTACAGCTAACTTTCAGACACCTTTGACTTCATAAGCTATAGTGTGTGTTCTGCCCTTTAAATTCGGGGAAAAAAAAAAAAAAAGGCCTTGTCCTGGCATTATGATTTTCAATCTCCATCCTTATGTCACACATCCTCTGCAGTTTTACCCCCTTGGAGTCCTTCCTCTCCAGCACGTGCTTCCTTCACTCTTATTATACCAGTCAGGATGAGACAGCTGCTGCTCCCCGTGCTTGCCCTCCCCTCTCCTGGAAGGATGACTATGCCTAAGGGCACAGCAGGCCCACTCCAGCTTCCTTTCTTTGTGCTCCTGATAACACCAAAGTGAACACTAGCCCCACACTATGGAAACAGTTAGTCTTCAATCTGCATGGAATTCTGCACAAATACAGTGTCATTGTACAGCCATTGGAAAGCACGAAGTACTTGTTGTAAGTAAAATGAAAAACTGATTTCTGGACTACCTCTGACTTTCCTGGTGTCTGTGGATATATATCTTTGCTAAATCAGGGACAGTAAAAAAAATAATTAAATCTTAAAGAAAAGGAAGGTACAAAGAAGAAATGGTGATTGCTACTCATGGAATAATGAACATGTAGAATGAAGAGACAGAAAAGCTGTTTTAAATAACTGCTTTGACTAAAAAGAGTTTGTATGAATATCAAATGATAGCTAGAAAGAGGCAAGAGTCTTTTCAAGTGGTCACTCTGACAAGCTGGAGATAAGCCCTGAAGGAAATGATTTAAGAAACAAGATGCCATTTTGAAATGGGGAAAAGATCATATCAGGCTTTTTCTTTAAGACTCTGTGCTCTTTCAAAATTCATTCCAGTGCCTCACTGTCCTTTTTTCTGCATCTATAACTGAATCCTCTTTGGTGAAAAATGAGTCCATTTCTCCCCATCCTCTACAGATGCGGGAAGAGATTATTTCCTTTCTCTCCTGTGAAGATTCATGCCATGTATTTTTCTTCTTCTCTAAAATTCCTTCATTAAATCTCTTTAAGGACAATATTTAAATGGACAATTATTCTTGCTAGTCAGCACATTATCTGTTGCTTCAATGTGCAAAAACCAGAGGCAGCTATTCCAGCTGTGACTGAAGCAAATACTGATAAATGGACAGATACTTCATATTTCGAACGGTGTCCTTTTCATTATACACCAACTAATGTGTCTGCCTTCCTCACAACAGCATAATGCTGTTGATTCATGTTCAGTTTGTATGTAAGAGTAATCTGTTCTTTCTGTGAAGATCTGCTCTCTTGCCTGCTGTCCTCCGTTCTCTATTTCTATAACTGGGTTCTGTCATTCAAGTGTGTGACTTCCTATTTGTCTCTACTGATTTGCCTCCTTTTTTCATACCATTTTTCTGTTTCTCAAGACAGCTTGCTAATCCTGCAGCTTCATGCTACCTACCAACTATACAGAATCACAGAAACACAGGTTGAAAAAGACTTTCAGGATCACCGTGTCCAACCAATAGCTCTACATCCAAAGCACTGCATCTGAATGACTTTTAAACACATCCAGGGTTGGTGACTCCACCACCTCCCTGGGCAGCCCATTCCAATGCCTGACCACTCTCTTTCTGAAAATTTTTTTCCTAATATCTAGTCTAAGCCTACCCAGTTGCAGCTTGAGGCCATTCCCTCTTGTTCTATCACTAATTACCTGTGAGAAGAGGCCTGCACCAACCTCTCCACAATGTCCTTTCAGGTAGCTGTAGACAGTGATGAGGTCTCCCCTCAACCTCCTCTTTTTCAAACTAAATAGCCTCAGCTCCTTCAATCACTCCTCATAAGATTTATTCTCCAGGCCCTTCACCAGCTTCCTTGCCCTCCTCTGCACTTGCTCCAGCACCTCTACATCCCTTTTGTAATGAGGTGCCCAAAACTGAACACAATACTCGAGGTGTGGCCTCCCCAGAGCAGAGTACAAGGGGATAATCATATCCCTATTCCATGCTGTTTTATCATCCATGCTATTAATAATTATATTCAAAGAAATATAATACTCAGTGTACTGCCTTTTAGTCAGTTTTGAATCCAACCAGCCTTGAGCTCTGCTCTGCTGGCAGGATTCACACACAACAGCTTAGATTTCTTCTGTTGATGTCCCTCACCTTAAATATTGCTTTTTCCAATACTGGGCATGTGGTATGAACTGATGCCTTTGTTACACGCTCAGCAGCACATAGCTCTTGCAAAAGCACAGAGATCAGTAAATGTTTTAAAGTCTTTAGTTCTTCACATTTACATGTGTTTGCATCACTGAAATATACTCCCTTGAACATGCTTCTTTACTGTTGATTTTCAGTTGAATCATCCCTAAACATTTCCAGGCTGACTAATATGTTCCCATGCTGGAAGACAGGTGTTTGACAGAGCAGTATTCATTTTCCCCTCTGTGTTGGTTATGTTGATCTGCAAGTGCTATGCACAGAAGATTTTGATGTGGTTCTACCAGAGTGAGAAAATATCCCTAGTCCCAGTCAGTTGCCACTCCTGTCCTTCCTTTGGGCTGAAAGAGTTTGTGCACTTCATACCATCTAAGGAGTTACCACATTTTGCCTTTTCTCCTACTTCTGATCTTTCCTATCCAGGGCTTTGGATTTTTGCAGTTTGCCTTCCTGAAGCCCATCATTTTCTTCAGTATATATGGCACTATGTTCTCTCCTTGTGCATTGCATATCCTTTCTGATTAAGTTATATGCTTTCACTTTAAAATCCATTCATTTGACAAACATCTTCACAATCTCTATGTCATTACTAAAATTATAATTATTAAAACTAGCAGCTACTTTTAGTTATTCCTCATCCTTATTGCCTTGTCTTACAGTAAACTAGTTCAGCATAGAGGACTCTAAGTATGAAAACATATATTCAGTTTCCACAAACTGCCCATTGGCCCAGCAGATCATTTATTCCACAGTCTGTCTTCAAAAGCTGATTTGTTACAAGGAGTAAAAAAAAAACAAAACTCCTCTCTGGTGTAACAGTCCTCTCATATGACTCTCTATGAACCAAAAGCAGCCTTATGTTCTAAAAACACTATATTTTGCAGGAATTGAAATTATAGAGTAAGGGATACTCAAAGTACTCAGCATTTCAGAATATCTGACCCTGTGATGCTAAATGCAAAGACTTTGTAGCTCTCAAACCCCAGGAATATGTTTGTAGCTCCAGAAGGGCCTTGTCGTGGTAGGCCTAAGCAGGCCAAAATAGGCTTATACATGTCCTGGTTTGCCCAGACATATTTTTCTGCTCTCCCTCCTTCTGTTTTGGGGAGAAGTAACCACAGGTAAGAGGACAAAGAACCTGGAGCCACTGAGTCTGAGGAGTCTGGCTTGCCCAGAGTTGTTTGCATCCTGTGGTAAACAACATACACACTGTCAGCTTGTGCTTGCCTTGTGCAAGGCCTGTGTTCTGCCTGAAAAAGGGTAAAGCAAGCCTATGGCTTCACCTAATAGGGTCAAGCTTGGCTAATTGCCATTCCAATTGGCTATTGTGCCCAAAGGCCCATTAGTCTCGGGCTGTATTGATATAAGGAGATGAGCAGGTGACACAACCTGCTCTGCCCTTGTATCTATGCTCTGACATTGTATCTGTTCTTGTCTGCTTGCTGCTGCCTTATTGTATCCTGAACTGTCTGGAAACTGCCTGCCTTAAGTTTACCAGGAACAGGCTCTAAATACCTCCACGCGACCATCCTGCATAGCCAGCATGACATCATGCTAAGACTGCACATTGCAAGACATCCTGCCTACAGCTGAAAGTCTCCTGCCAAGATGGGAAGTCCTGGAGATACACAGATCATCCAGAGGAGATGGGGACCAAGTCAGATATTGCCTGCCTCCTTTCCCCAGCAGTCTGTGAAGTCTGGGAAGAATCAGAAGTCAGAGGATGACAAGACAGTAATAGAATTCCCTGAAAGCATCTGGGTATTGTCTGAAGCTGTAGCTAGCCCTGAGAGTCAGGAGATATTTTGTGAGTAAATACTTAAAGCTTGTAATTCACCATTGCCTTCTGCCATAAGCAGAAAGGAGCTCTGTGAGTCCATCTAGTGGGCAAGTGGTGTATTGACCACAAGTGGTACATTGACCACAGGAACCTACTCTTCCAGTTCAATTAATGTTGTAGTATTACTGGGTTTTTTTCTAGATCCTGTGTTATTATCTGTATGAAGTTTCCATGACCGTGCGAAGAACTGATTATTATTAAAATTAGTGGTTGGGGTGGCAGGAGTTCTGAATGTTGAATATTAATAAAGAATATTAATCTTTGAAAATATCATCTTGCATTAATTACCCTTCCATAACAGGCCTTAATCCCTCATATGAGAAACACATTGTGCTGATATGTATCCAGTCTTCTATGCTTTCCTCTTTTTACCAAATCTGCATGTTGTAGTGATACCTAAATACTGCTTGTCAGTTATACAAAATTTGAATATGTCTTCTTGGCATATTGCTACTGCATTCCATTGCTAGGCTCCAGAAACATGCCCTTTCTAACTGCAAACACATCACTACATTTATTCTACTTGAAACATGGGTATAAATCTTGCTTACTGCTTATACTAAACCTCACTCCTCTCTGAACTTCTATCATGGCTTCCTATTTTGTCTTGTGGGTTCAAAAATTTGAAGTTTCTCACGCTCGGATTTGTAATGATCTGTCTAGTTCTGCACTTGTTGTGGAATGAATACAAAGCTTCAGGAAGCACTGGGGAAATCAGCTTCTTCAAAACTGGCAGAAGAGAAGTTCAACAGAAACAAACCAACCTTCTTTTTCTTCTTGCCTTCCTTACACCTAATGGAAGTGCTATATGTTGTATCAAAGTACATTAGAAGTACTTAATGACAGAGATTTCATCTATTTTGTGTTTGCAGAGTAAACTAGTGCAAATGCAAACGGTCCTGGTAAAGGATCTGGCCCAGTAGCTGCCTAGATAAATAATTTTGCCATAGAACTGGTACTTCAAATTAAAAATTGCAAGGAGCAGTGTGACAGAAAGGGCAGGGTGTGATTTCTTCCTTGTTTACCACTTACGCTGTAATTGAGTTGCTACTTGAAGCTAGCAAGAATACTTAATCAGAGTTTTTCTGGATTGAAATATGAGGACAGATTGTAATAAAAACGACATAAGAGAAGTTCTGTATTTTTTAGTGAAATATGAATAGTCATGTTTCATAAGAAAATGTTGGCAATCTAAGTGTTTGTTAGGAACAAGAATGGTAAGACTATGTAATAGGAAAGATACTTACCAAAAACATGGAATCCTAAAGTACAGGTGTAAGTGGCCCATTCTATATCTCTAGTTGTTTCAACGCTCACAACTTGTTTACAAGCAGAGGGGATCCCTACAGGCAAAAAAAAAAAAAGAACCAACCAAACTAAAACCTCATGATAACATTTTTAATCCTCAAATTGCATTGATTTTTGATTGCACCAAATGAATGAAAACATATGGTCTCTCTTGGCAGTTGTATGGTCTCGTTTCAAGTTTAAATCTGTATCAAACCGCCTGAACATTGCACAAAAGGATTAAATATAATTCATACTCACAGTATAAGATTTCATAGTCTCCTGAATTGGACACAAGATATTGTGAATTAACAGACCAATCTAGATGAGTAATGAAGCTGGAATGACCCTAGAAAGAGAAAAGTATTGTATGAACTGCACTAACAGTATCTCTCAATGTAACAGTACTAACGCACTGCTACAAAAGATACTTAAGTTGTTAATAATGAAACAGAAGAAAGTAAAGTTACTTACTGAACATTTGCCAATTCTAGTGTACTTTCTTCCATTTTCACTTACACCATATATATATATACAGTTGTCATGGGAACCTATTGCCAAGAAGTTTCCATCTATAAACACAAAAGTGAACTTTATTATTCCTGTAAGAAAGAATTTAAGCCAATTTTGAAAAGTTAGTGTGTCACAGACAAGCGAACTGTTCTTAAAGGCCTTGATACAAAAAAAAAGAACAAATAAAATTATATTTCTTCTTTTTTTCAGATGCATATTGCTTTTCAACATCACAAACCAGAAAGTTTAGCAAAGTTTAGCAAAAGAGAGGGAAGGAGGGAAGGAAAAGAAAACTAGAGTTTAAGATAACTATTCAGTGTTGCCAGTGTTTCAAAGTTTTCAGTCTCAGTATGGTAAATGGGGAATTACTGGAAAACAGGCCAACTACAAAATTAATTAGAAAAAAAAAAAATTAAACTCTGTTTTTAAACCAGTAAATAAATGCTCTCAAACCTGGTGAGTAACGCATTACAGACAGCTGTTCATTTCCATCTGTGTGTACAGTGACCAAGTCTTTTGTTTCTGTGTCAAACACAAACCACCTGTTGTAAACAGAGAAAGAGGCCAATAAATCATTCCATAAGGATTTAAAATCTACTGTAATCTTGACCAACTTTTTTTCTGTCAAAATACCATAAGTTTTACACCAAGAAAATTAAAACAGCAACTGCTACATGGTTGGTTTTTTGTTTTTGTGTTGTTTTTTTGTTGTTGTTGGTTGGCTGTTTTTGTTCCTGTTTTTAGTAAACAGAAGGATAGATTCTTCCCATGTTTTTTTAACTAGAAAAATAATCTGATATTGACCCTGATATCAGTCTTCAGATTTAAATCTGTTTTACTGTGTCACACATTAGAATAAAATAAGCATTACACATAATGATCCTTCTCTTTTAATGACCCTCCTCTATGCTACACTGATGTTTAAATTGATACCTACATTAAATCCTAGAGCAAAGGAAAACACAGGCAAGAATCAGGACCATTCTATTTTAATAGAAGGATTAGCTTTTGTGTTTTTTTCCCCAAAAGTTATTATTTTAAATGTACATAATTTAATTCAATGTGCAAGTGCGTAGAAAGGACAAAAATAAAATTTGCATTTCAATAATTAAATTATTAAGGACAAAGTAAATATTTATCTCAAAGCTTCTTCTTTTGATTTATTTTATTTAGCAAATAAAGTAAATGTAGTAACTAAAGCAAATCATTCATATACAATTGATATACAACCTGAAACAGTCTTGACTCATAACCTATAAACATCCTATAGTCCTCAGTGGAGTGGAATTGTTTTCAAAACTAAGAGCAAAGTCTGCCCTCAAGTGACATTAGAGGATGAACTTACAGCAAAGGCACTCCTTCCTATGAAAGACAACCAAGGTTAAACCCAGGGTTTGCTATTGACCCTTTATGTTACCAAGGGTTTAATCTGCCCTATAAAATGGAGTTACTATCTTTCACCTTAGTTTTTGTCTGTCTTATTTATGGTTTACACTCTCCAAGCAGAACAAGTCTCTTAATATGCAGTTTTACACCATGTCTAGCACAGTGGAACATTTGCCACATTTTTGTCAAAGCTTCTGGTCGTCACTGCATTAGCAATAATAAACCATTTGTTACATTTTCTAACAGGCAATCTTTTTCTCTGTGATCTCCTCTACATTGCCCTACAGGACTCAGAGCTCTCTGTACACATCTGCAAAGTTAACTAACATCTCTGACTTCTTTTGCCTCTCCTCTGCCTTTCTGGACATTGAAAGTACTAGTATGGTGACAGCACCTTCAAGGTAGTCTCACTGCCGACCTAGACTTCCTGCCCTGTCCAAATCTACCTCCTCCCACTGATCTTAGATTGCCACTCAGCACAGAGAAAATCTCTTCCTTCCATGTTCGTGCAATGCTCAGTAAACAATGGTCCAAGAGTAGGGTTTCCAGGCACTAAAGCAATACAAATGAATTTTACTCTGAAATTCAATAGAAATCAATAGAGGATGAATACATGTCATGCATGCATCTGCAAAACATGAACTTGAACGTGAGGTGGAGAAATCATGTACTGTTTGTAGCTGACAAAGGTGTAGCTCTGTGCATCTTACCTGCCAGTCAGCGTCCCTACTGCAACAACAGATGCTGAAGGATGAAAACCAGAAGACTGTGCTGGATCCTAAAATGTTTCAGAAGGAAGCACACTTTCAAACCAGTCCAAATTATAACAAAAGCACAGTTCAATTATCTGACTCAAGAAGAGAGTACATCTCTCTTGTCTTTTGAGCTGTTTGGATTTTATTTTTTTAAACATTTTGAAGGAAAAAATATTCAATTTTTCACTGGTTAAAATAGCACTCAATAGATATTTTTCCTCCTATACAAGGTCACTGTTTTCTTCACTATCTAAAAATTACTTGGCGAGTGGTTTCATAACAATAACAATGGCAAAGGCAGCTTCTCAACAAACAAGGGATAAAAAAAACTGATTTAATTAGAACTGACCTAAGAATTAAATATCAAAGCTGCAGTTTACCCACTATTAAAAGGACAGGCAAGTACCCTCTTCAACAGAGTATGTATCACTGTGAATGGAGGAACAATGCTTAACTTCCACATACACCAAATCCTTTTTCCGCACTTGCCAATTTCAGCTTACTGGGAGGTTGAGGACATAAATTTGGTTACTTATTCTAATCTGGAATTTTAAAACACTTTGTGTAGTGTAGTAGTATCGAGGTAGGTAGAGAAACAGTGTTTCTTTTGTAATTTAAGCACATGTCTCAAACACAATAGAAGTATTTTCTTTTGAAGACTTGCTCCGTTACAAAGAATGAGCTCTAAAAATCTTCAGGTTATAGCAGAAAATGGCCAAATAAATTGTTTGGTTGGTTTGTTTGGTTTTTTGTTGTTGTTGTTTTGGTTTTTTTTTCTGATACTTGCCAAAAATAATTCTAAAATGTAAGGAAAATAAAACAATCCATTCACATCTAACAGAAATGCTTATGTCCTTGTATTTCTATATTCTGAAACCATATCACATTGTAGCCACTTGAGCAAACCTTGTCATATTTTTAGCAACTTGTAATAACTAGTCTTAGAAGAGAGAAGTAAGGGATGTTTTCATCACTTTTAAACAAATAACTTGTTTGCTATAAGGAAATTTCAGATAATGTTGAGATCAGGATTTCTACATGCATTGTCTAAACCACTACAGTAGTCTAGAAAGGAAGATTTGCCAATTGTTTTTTTAAATAAGCATAATTTCATAGTAAATGCTAAAGTATTCTCTTGAATAAACAAACCAGAGGTCCAAACAGTGAATTTAATCTGAGATGCAACTTGTGCTCATAACTCCATTAAAAAACTTTTACACAGATCTCTATGACAAAAACAGGTTAACATGAAATGATTTATTTACCCTAGATAATCAGCCAATGATATATGAAACATAGTCTCAGTCATTTCAAGTAGCTAATAGGAAATTATTGACAAGACTGGTAGCAGAAATATTGTCTTAATGAAGCAGCGTGTACTTGGAGGGACAAAGAAATAAATCTAAGTCTAATAAAATAGTCCCAAAGTGGTCACCATCAATCTTGTCAGAAGAATCAAGGTAAATAAAGTGGTTTATTAAATGCTTTAATCCCACAGTTTCATAAAGAGTGTCTTATATGTGCAAAACCAGAGCTAAATATTAACTGAAGCTTGCTGTAAGTCACAGTCCTCTAAGCTCTAGTTCTCTTTTTCAGAGGACACAAAGGGTTTGACAATGGAAACAATGCCCTTGTTAAGTTACAGTATCACAGTATCACCAGGGCTGGAAGAGACCTCAAAGATCATCAAGTCCAACCCATCACCACAGACCTCAAGACTAGACCATGGCACCAAGTGCCACGTCCAAACCCGCCTTGAACACCTCCAGGGACGGTGACTCCACCACCTCCCTGGGCAGCCCATTCCAGTAGCCAATGACTCTCTCAGTGAAGAACTTTCTCCTCACCTCCAGCCTAAACTTCCCCTGGCACAGCTTGAGATTGATGATATCTTAAGTAACATTATTTCTGAGATAGCAGCCTGTGTGATTAATAGATTTGTTCCTGTTCTCCATATTATACTTATCTCCACTAACAATGTTTGAATATCAACTCGAATTTCTAAATGCTCTTTTCCTTAGACTTCAAGAGAACAAAACATCAAATTTTGCACTTCTCTCCATGATTACAGGCCCTCCTCAATATATCACTCCTGTAATGAGAAATGTATCAGAACTACTAACTTCTCACAGCATTTTCAAAAATGTCTGTAAGGATACAGAAACACTGGCACCTCTTCACTGAGCAGAATCACACTACCTTCAATTGAACTAGACAATGGTTTAGTTTCTTTAGCCTGACAGAAAAGACATGTATTAGGAAAGCATAAAATATGGTACCTGCAATTATACTCTCCACTTTAGGATATTTATAAATAAGACTTGCATGAAACTGGTCATGCACCATTTCTAAATAATCAAACTAAGTCTCCACCAAAAAAAAACTTTGTTGAGAACCAGAAAGGTCTATGTAAAAATTTCTAGTTATGTCATTGTTCAAATTACTTTGAATGTGAAGCATTCCTGCAATCTACTGTATCGCAGTATCACAGTATCATCAGGGTTGGAAGAGACCTCAAAGATCATCAAGTCCAACCCATCACCACAGACCTCAAGACTAGACCATGGCACCAAGTGCCACATCCAAACCCGCCTTGAACACCTCCAGGGACGGTGACTCCACCACCTCCCTGGGCAGCCCATTCCAGCAGCCAATGACTCTCTCAGTCAAGAACTTTCTCCTTACCTCCAGCCTAAACTTCCCCTGGCACAGCCTGTGACTGTGTCCTCTTGTTATGGTGCTGGTTGCCTGAGAGAAGAAGGTAACCTCCTCCTGGCTACAACCACCCTTCAGGTAGTTGTAGAC
>VWZE01018600.1:410194-420789 GCA_013396675.1 Eubucco bourcierii
AATCTGCTCCATCATTTTCCCTGGCACTGAGGTCAGGCTGACAGGCCTGTAGTTCCCAGGTTCCTCCATCCGTCACTTCTTGTGGATGGGGATCACATTGTTCAGTTTCCAATTGTCAGGGACCTCTCTGGTGAGCCAGGACTGGTGGAAAATGATGGAGAGCAGTTTGGCCAGTTCATCTGTCAGCTCTCTCAGCACCCTAGGATGGATCCCGTCTGGTCCCATGGACTTGTGGGTGTCCAAGTGGCTCAGCAGGTCCTGAACTAACTCCTCATGGATTTCCAGGGCAACACACTGCTCCCCGACCGCATCACCCAGCTCAAGAGGCCACTTGTCCTGAACTCCTCCCTCCTCACTGTTGAAAATTGAGGCAAAGAAGGTATTCAGGACCCCAGCCTTTTCCTCATCTTCAGTTATGGTGTTCCCCTCCAATACGAATATGAACTGTGTTCATATTCTGTATCATACACTACAGTACACTTCCATTGCTATACTTCAAAATAAAAGGAAGCACAAGTTTATATTTTCTTGCAGTCTACCAAGGCAGATCCAGAAAAAAATTAATTTATAACTGCTTACTGATTATTTTAAAAATACATTCTATTGTTGAAGTTCATAGGCTAAGTGTGTTGTGTTTGATTTCTTTCCTGCTCGTGGCATCTTGGTAGCAGTTCAAGATACTTGCAAGCACAGTAAGATTTTAGTATGTTTCAAGGTTTGATAATTTCCCTGATGCCCAACTGCATTATTCCTAAAAACAAAAGGGGAGAGAATATATTTTCAAATCAAATCACATTAACGTATCTTAAATCCTAAAATGATTAGGAGGCAGGAAAATGCAATCATCTGTTTGCTTCTCAGGCCAAGTCCTTAATAATATTGGAGGTTCAGACTTTTGGGTTTTTCCATTTATTTGTTTGTTTTAAATTTTATTTTTATTTATTTATTTAAATAATTAATTTTCATTCCTTATACTACAGGCCAATCTGTCTTTATAACTGAGGCACTGAACTGAGAAAACCTCTGGGGCAGTGAAACTCGATTTGTTCTCTCCAATTAACTTAGAAAGCAAGAAAAATATGGACCTTAGAAGATATGACCTTGTTTAGATGGAATATTTTTATTTCCACATTCACCAAGCAAGAATGATTCAACGAGTGCACACAACTGGAGTGGCATACTATGAGAGACTGTTCTGTTAAGTCTGTTTCAGTCTGATGCAATGCCATATGTGTATGACAGATGCATTGTATTGAAGAAGACTTAATGATAACAAAGTGTTATCTAGCTTTGAAAATTAACTATACTTTTTATGCAAAAAAAGTTGCATAATAAAGATGTTCAATACTTCATGTAAACTAATAAAAGGATTATTTACGATGTCACCAGGAAATACCTTAGTCAGCAACATGAGGGTCATCTGGTAACTGGCTACACTTTGATTTGCAAACCTAAGTATTTGATATATATCTACACCAGATGCTGTTTTCTTTTTCCTGAAGGGATTTTGGATCTTTTCCACTGTATGGACAGCACAGAAAAATACTGAGTAATAACATGGTTATTATGATCAGTATATGCATCTCCAACTAAACATTATGATCTCACATCTATTAAAAAAACCCACAAAGACTGAAAAAAAATGTGATAGTGGCATCTCAAAACAGAGAGATACAAGCATCACTGTTCCCTCTAGAAGACAACCCAAAGCTTTCTCATGATAAACAATTGGAAGAGTGTTCAGGTGTCAAAACCCCATACTTTAAAAATGAGTTCCTGATGATGTACATGTTAATCGAGATCACATTACAAAGCCATAAGGAGTCTGCAATGTACAACTGAGTGCCCAAGTATAGTGTAAAATTCAGCACTCCTTCAGTATCCAAACATCAAGCCTCATATCAGAGAAGGAAGTGAAATGCTAAAACACACATTTGTTTTTTTCTGAACAAGATGTGTAAGTATACTAATAAGTTATAGAAAATAGATTAAAACCACCAGAAAAAGACATGCAAAAAAAATCTTTTCCTTCTGAATTCTGACGACCATGCTCTGGATAGTGATAGTAGCAATAATGCTGATCAGAACTACTTTTAAAAGTTAAGTATTTCCTAGCTTTGTGCTTGTGGATTTCTTCCTAGTAAAAAAACATGAATGTCACCAGCACTGTATACTTCTATATGACACAGTATACAGATTCATATAACCTAGAGTTTTAAATTCTTGTCTTAAATCTTTTTATATTCATATTCAGAAAGAGAAATTTTGACTCTCTCATTTTTTTCCTCAAGTTTATACTTTAAGATATTATTAATTGATAATCTTGAGAAGTTCTTTAAGACAAAGTGACTTAGGTTTAATACAATTTATACCTCTATAATCTTGTTCCAGATAGGATGATGAGTGGTAGCATCCCAGAGGGTAATGTGTTTGTCATGTCCACAAGTGAAGAACTGAGGTTTAGAGGAGTGGACTGCAAGTCCCCAAAGCTCATCAGTGTGACCCTACAGAAGCAGAAAAGAAGGACAATGCTATCAAAACTAAACATTTTTGAACAGGATTAAAATGACCCAACTATATATTAAAGCATTGCAAAAATACACTGGCTTATACATATGCATACTTACAGCCAAAAGAATCCTAATAATAAGTCAAACAGATACATATTTATGAAAGTTAACTTCAAGAAAAATCTATACTGCTATTACACACTTAGAAATATATTTGTAAGGTAACAGCTCACCTGGGTAATTGGGAAAAAATCTCCTGACAGCGTGCCCTGTAGGACAAAGTTCCTGGTGGTTCCTATCAATACAATGTCCCCTTTTCCCTCTGCTACTGTTCTTATTGGACCAAACTGCTCTGGAATCTGTGGGCATAACAAACAGACAGTTTGTCAGACAGTTTGACAAGCAGTGTTATTTTTAAAGATACATGGCCTAGAAAAATGTATTTTAATTTATCTTGCACGGAGAAGTCATGAAATGGATGAATGTATATGCCTTGCTTTCAAAAGTTTATAACAACTTTCATCAACTTGGTAACTGCATTTATAACACTACAAGATCAGACTTCCCTATCTACAGAAGCCTCCATTTATGGAATCATAGAATGGTAAGGTTGGAAGGGACCTCAAGGATCATCTAGTTCCAAACCCCTGCCATAGGCAGGGACACTTCCCACTAGCACAGGTTACTCAAGGCCTCGTCCAGCCTGGCCTTGAACACCTCCAGGCAGGGAGCAGTCACAACCTCCCTGGGCAACCTGTTCCAGTGCCTCACCACCCTCACTGGAAAGAACTTCCTCCTAACATCCAGTCTAAATCTCCCCTCTGCCAGTTTAAACCCATTGCCCCTTGTCCTGTCATTGCAAGACCTTGTAAATAGTCCCTCCCCAGCCTTCCTGTAGGCACTGTTCAGATACCGGAAGGCTACTCTAAGGTCTCCTGGAAGCCTTCTCTTCTCCAGGCTGAAGAGCACCAACTCTCATAGCCTGTCCTCATAGGAGATAAACCAAGTATTTTAACAACAGGAAAAGATTCCCTCATGCTGTGTTAACTCAGTCATATTTTAATTGCAGCTGTGATAGCAGGCTAAGCATTTTTGCTCAGCGATGTTGTCAGGCATTGTACCACTAGTACTTTCTTGCAGGTTACATTTCTATAATACCTGCATAGGGTCTGAAAGTCAGTGCAAATCCCCAAATGTAAAAATTTTAAAATAGCAAGGAATACCATTGTATGAACAACACAAAATGAAGGGCATCATAATTAGAAACAGCACAAGTATGTATCCTGTGTTGTGTTAAAAAATGAATTACCAAAACAGACAAGCCAATCCAGTTGCATATATCTTTGAAACCTTTACTGATACATAATGGAGTTTAAACCCTTCCTCAGAGTTCTTTACTGATCGTTCTCTTAAATTTAGTATCTAAACGATTACGTAGTTCTGTCCAAACAACTTCTGCATTAATCTTTTCAGATTGAACATAGCAACTGAATTAAGAGGAAGTTCTTTACACTGAGGGTGGTGAGGCACTGGAACAGGTTGCCCAGGGAGGTTGTGGATGTTTCCTCCCTGGAGGTGTTCAAGGTCAGGCTGGATGAGGCCTTGAGTAATCTGTACTAGTGGGAGGTGTCCCTGCCTATGGCAGAGGGTTGGAACTAGATGATTGTTGAGGTCCCTTCCAACCTTACCATTCTATGATTCTATGATTTCTTTTATAAGTAAATCACTTTCCTTCCCCCATCCTCATATAATTTTGGAAAAGAGAAAAATAGAAAAAAATTATATTAAGTGGAAAAATCACCTCAAATTATTAACTGCAAAGAAAAGGAAAAAAAAAACAAACAATGTAAAGAAGTATGAATATAGAATTTTCCAAATACCATAGATATTTAAAAGGAAATATTTTGTTAACAAATAGGCTATTACAGAAATGACCTAAGGGAGTGAGGAGGAGACCAGCCTCTTCTCCATGATGGCAAGCAACAGGAAATGGTTTCAAGCTGTGTCAGGAGATGTTTAGGCTGGATATTAGGAAATACTTCTTCACTGAAAGGATCATCAAACATCGGAATGGTCTGCCCAGGGAAGCGGTGGAGCCACTATCCCTGGGGATGTTCAAGTGCCCTGAGGACCTGGAGCTTAGGGACATAGTTTAGTGTTGATCCTTCAGTGTTGGGTTGACTGGATGATCTTTGAAGTCTCTTCCAACAAGATATATTCTGTTTCTGTGACCTGATGACTAAAATGATGTTGCATTTTACCATTGATTTGCTTTCCCACAGAATACACATCCATTTAAAAAAAAAAAAAAATCTTTAAAAAGCTCTGTCCAGAACACAGTGAAAAATTTCATTGTCAGTAGCAGAGTAGTTTCATGCTAGGTGGTATCACCTCAGTTTTGTGAAGTTTTTGGTAATTTCCATTCCAAGATATGAGTTTTCTGTCTTTTCCACCTCCTGATACTAATGTGCCATCTCGCAGCATACAGAGTGCAAATATTCCACCCTCGTGTGCCCCTTGAACTGCGTGGCTTATTCTGTTGGTACCTGGATAGAAGCAAATAAGACATTACTACTGGAATACTCTGCCTAATAGTTTCTTTTTCCCCAGGTTTTATTTTCCCCCTCCGTTTCTCTACCTACTTGACAAGGATTATATCTGAACAATGATAAAGGCAGACACGGAGTTGTGCACCAAAATGCGCAACTCCACAGAAGAGACTGAATGAGTACATCTTAAGAACATATTCCTTCCATCTCAAAAAAGGAAAAGTATACATACTCAGGTGGTCTAGTTTAAACACAAAGTAAAAATCAATTCATTTAAAATTTTCATGAGGGTTTAAGCTAAACCAATTGACATCACATCTGACCTGCAGTAGCACTACACACCATAAAAAAAGAAACAGTAATCCAGTCACTTGTTATCCTCCAAGGACATTCCACAGCTTCCAGACATGGAACTGGTACCAAAACATTACTAAGCTAGAGGACTTTGCATATCTGGGAGAAGGCACTAAATCACTTCCTGAAAGAGCCAGTACTTCTTTATTGATGAACTTGGTTTGTTCAAATACCTTCTCAGACTGAAAGCACATTAAAAACCAACTAAATTAGATTACATATCTCTAATGGGATGAACCGTTATTATCATGAAGTATAAAGAAATGGTTCCTAGCGATTCTGTCACTGAAATGTACACCTCACATCAAAGTCTGATTAACTGTTTTTAACCCTAGAGAGTGGTTGATGCAAGTCAGGAAGAAACAACTTTGTCCTTTATAAATCCTTCTATCCACATCTAAGATATAATGTGTCAGTTACAAGTGATTTCTAATATGAGAAGTTTTTGCTAAGGGTACTCTGACCTGGTGGAAGTAACCCTCACTTGATCACAGAGCTCTGAGTTTAAAGTAGTGAAGACACAGAAAGTACCAAGGCAGAAAACCAAGAACAACATTTTTGTCCAGCGCAGAAGAACTGGCAGAGGTGAGGAAATCTTGCAGAAAACAAAGAATTCCCTTTCATTCCTGAGAGAAAGAGCAGAAGTGGCTGCTTGCAATCAAGGCAGAAACTAGTCTACTGGCATGAAGGCAAACCATCCCCTGATAGTTTGCCCACTCCAAAATAGCAACCAAGAACAGGGAGTAGATGGGACTATGCAATTTCTGGACACTGTTTGGAAAAAGAAAGTGTTAAACTGTCTTGCTTTAAAATTATCATAGCAAGAAGAAAAGGGAAGTAAAAGTGGAGCTGAGTTACAGACACCATACCCAGCCGTTTCAACCATACATCAAAAGTACAAGGAGAAAACTGTCTGATAGTTCTTGGATGCAAAAAAGCTTAGAAAAACACCTCAACTCTGTAGTTGGTTCATCATGTTGCTTCCTGGGTCTTATATCTTTTGAGTATCTTGAGAGAAGGTACTAAGTAAATAAGAAGCAACTGTCATCCATATCCCTTCTTCCTTTACTAATAAGGCCTCCTTTAGGGGATTCTCTTTATTCCTATGCATGGTATCTCACACACTAAGTAAACATTTAGGATGTTGCTGCTGTTTGCCTTCTGGCAGCCATTGCCTTCTGCTGCCTAAAAGGGAAAAAAAAAAAATCTTTTCTTAGTAGAAAAAGCTTTTTAAGAAGTTTGTCCTATCCATCTGTTTTTTTGAAGTAAAGCTGAGGAATTCAATTAGACCTGCATATATTTTAGCTTGACTTCCTAGGAAAATAAATAAAGCTATTTGTTGTCTTCTAAAAAGTGTAAGTCAATAGGCATAATTTTTACAAACACTACAAGTGACAACATCAGTTACATTATTGGTGTTTCTTACTATAGCACTGATTGAGGAAAAGAACTCTTCTTGCCATTTCTTACATCAGTAAAAGCCATCCATGCTGACATAGCTCTGATTCAACCTCTGACCATAGAGAATGCATTCTATAGAATTTTGTGCTCTAGCAGTCAGGTATACATATTCTTTAGGTGCTCCTAAGGAAGAATCCAGACATAATCTGCTGGATATATCTTGGGAAAGAATTCAAGAAAAATAAAATTCAGTCTTCTTAAAATGAAGCTACACTCATGTAAAAATTCACAGTCATTTATACTAAAGTTTCACTGTTAACTTCAATCTTGTCTTACCTTTCCCCCAAACCAAAATGTTTCCGCTTGAATCTCCTGTAATAGTATCACCATTTTCAGAAAAGGTCACACACAGGACAAACTTTGGCTTCTCTTGTTTCTGCATGGTTACGAAAAATATACACTCACAGCAACACACAACCCATTCATTTTAACTATATGCATTTGAATAGTTTAGTTTTGGTTTGTACATCTCTGTCATTACTTGAATATCTACACAGGAGTTAAAGATGTTCTACAGTCTAAACAGTTCACCTGTGCAAGAGCAAAAGGTGCAGCAGCTGAGGCAACTCAGTCCTGCACCCTTTAATTGCAAATTGTGGACAGAGTGAGTGCTAGGGCCTGCCAACTTCTAACAGAAGGTCAAGAATGCTCTGAGATAAACTTAATTCCCAACTCCCACATAATCCCAAAGGCTTTACAATGGCCAAGGACACAATCAAGATTTATTACTGTCATTTTTAACTTCAAATTTTCTAGGACAAAAATATTACTAGAAAGTTTGGGTGCAGTCTAGGAATTAAGAAATCATCTCTTCAAAGAAAAATAAGGTTGAGTGATAGAAACATTGCTTTGAGACCCTGCATTTAAGATACAGATTTCAACAAAGCAGTGAAAGGTGCAAGGTGAATGAGTTACACTAATTGCTTCTAAACCCATATTTTACAGTGTTTGCTGACTACCAGTGTGTACAGTCTTTTCCTCCCTCAAACTGAGAACTGTTCACAACTAGGGCCACGACACTTCTCTACCTGCAACAAGCAATGAGAATAGCAGAGCCTAACAGAGGTGGAAATGCACCCAAAGAAGTTTCAGAGTAAAAAGAGAATGAAAATTAAAATGTAACAAAATTTAAACACGTAATCTCAGCATCTCCTCCTGCTTTCACACAAATATATCAAGTAATATTGCAAAACAGTTGTTTTGAGTCCACTTGTGAGCCACAACTCCATAAGCAGTTAACTAGGCCCCGCTGAACTTATCTACAGTCACTGCAAACTGTATTCGTGCATGCAGCTGCTGTAGAGCTTACTCTGGGTTTAAGAACAAAACAAAATCATACTTCAAAATTAACATTATATTTACCAATTAGTGGCCATCTCAATGTAACTTACACAGTATTTGAGTTACATATGTGTATTTATTGGAGAAGAGAAGAATATTTATGTTCACATAATTTATGGAGTTCTGCAAGTGTTTTCTCTGACAAAATGAAACAAAAAATACCATCGTATATCATTCTCTATGTTGTTTCTAATCTGAGGTAAACAAAGAGTTTTAGGATAAAACTATTTTTGGAGGGTTGGTGGAGGGTAGGGTGTGAAGCACAGCATAGAGACTATAGGGGAAAGAATGCAAGGAGCAAGAAAGGAGCATTTCAAAACTTCATTGTAGAAGTTTTACCCGTGGGGATGTTCCCTACGCCTCACCACAAATGCTACCCAAGTTTCTGCTTAATAATGAGTAGTGCTTTTGATTTACACAAACCTTATTAGCCTTTAATTCTGTATGACTGCATCATTAATACAAATATAAAATTAAGGAAATATTTTATTTTACCTCAAATAATCCTTGCTTTTTAATAAGGGAATTCCCTTCTAGTGTCCAGAAATAAAGGTGTGATTTTCCACATGTAACTATTATATTTGTATCAGTAGGGTGAAAATCTGCAGCAAATACAGCCTCATTAGAGCACTTCAAAGGAAAAAGAAAAAAAAAAAGGTATCAAAATTTAAAATTCGAAGAAAACAAAACAATATTAAATGGTTATCTCATCAGATAAACTGATATTCATGTTATAAGAAAAAATCTAGGCTATTCACTTATTAATGTAGTCTGGAATGCTTTGGTAGAATATTTTGAAGTCAAAGGATCTTCTGGTTTTGTAAATTACTCTCAAAAATTATCCCTCAAAACCATGTCAGGTAATGAGAAATTCTGCACAGAAGTTTAAAGATATTTAATTTTTGCATGTGTTCCTGTCAGTGCTGCCTAGACTTTTAAATAAATTCTAGAATGACAGCAACAACAAAATTAAAAAACCAACCAAACAACAACAACAAGAAACCCCCCCCACAAACCAACAAACTACTAGGATAATCTCAACAGGGAGAAAATTATTCCCTTTCTCCATGTTCCTTGCCTTTTATAAAGTGAAAGGGTTAAAAAGGCACAAGAAGTTAAATATAGGAAGACACTTTATGGTGAGAAATTCAGATCTACATACAAGCAAAGCAGTACAAAATATCTTATTGCAACACCTTGACATCTGCCAGCCTTTCTTCTTTCTGCCAGTCCCACACGGAGAGCACATGGTCATTTGAGTCATCCACAGAGCACAGGCTACTTCCTCCATTCTGAAGCAAAACATGGGAAATATTAATGCATCACCCAACCATCATGAGAAACAAATACACATTCAAAATAATTAAATAAAATTTACACTTTAATTGTTGTAGTTAGAGGACTAAAAATCATCTAGAAGTGTCCACATGGATACAACGAGGAAGACTGGAGTCCTCTTGGAATTAAAGCTGACAAAGGATGTAAAAGATGAGAAGATTGGCATCTTCAAGTACATCAGTAGCAAAAGGAAGAGCAGGGAAAATGTGAACCCACTGCTGAATGAGGTAGGTGCCCTGTGATGAAGGATACAGAGAAGGTGAATGCCTTCTTTGCTTCGTTCCTTACTGCTGTAGCTACCAGTGTGCTCCAGGGCTCAGTACTGAGTCCAGCCTTGTTTAACAAATTCGTCAACGGAGGCACAGAGTGCACCCTCAACAAGTTTACTGAGAACAAAAAACTGAGAGGAGTGACTGACAGACCAGAAGGCTGTGTTGCAATTCAGTGAGATCTGGGCAGGCTGGAGAGTTGAGCAGAGAAAAACCTCATAAAGTTCAATAATGGCAAGTGTAGGGTCCTGCGTCTACAGAGGAATAACCCCATGCACAATTAATGGTTTGGGGTTGACCTGGAAGCAGCTCTGGAGAGAAGGACATGTGAGCCCTGGTGATTAACAAGTCAACTGTGAGCCAGCAGTGTGCTCTTTTGGCCAAGAAGGCAAATGGTATTCTGGGGTACGTTAACAAGAGTGTGGCTACCTGGTCGAGGAAAGATAATGTCACACTCTACCCTAGTGACACTGAATATGAAGTATTGTGTCCAGTTCTGGGCTCCCTAGTTCAAGAGAGACAAGGTACTACTGGAGAGAGTCCAGTGGAGGCCACAAAGATGATTAGGAGGCAGGAACACCTCTCTTANTATCTGAACATGAGGAAAATTTCGTTCCTTTGAGGGTGATGCAGCACTGGAACAGGATGCCCAGGGACATTGTGGAGTCTCCTTCTCTGGAGATATTCAAAAGCTACCTGGATGTGATCCTGTGCAACCTACTCTAGGAGAACCTTCTTTAGCAGGGGGGAATTTGACTAGCTTAGCTTCAGAG
>VWZE01018600.1:420874-456588 GCA_013396675.1 Eubucco bourcierii
GGGGGGGGCGGGGAAAGGCCTAAGCAAACTCTGCTTTGTTTTGTTTATATATGAGATTGTTTGGCTGTTTTCCTGATGAATCAGACCCCTAACACATCTCAGACACAGCTACTAAAATAACTGTGCCAGGGCAAATCAAGAGGTGAGGTAGAGACAGGACTGAGTATCCTGCAGTACTGCTATGGGATGGGAAGTGATGCTCAAAACCATGCCACACTGTGACCATGAAATCACAGCATAAAGCAAGCATATGAAACACTTGCTTTCTCCTGACATTTGCCAATAGCAATCCTCCATTACTAANTGTATTTTTTTTTTTTTTTTTTTTTTTTTTTGCCTCGAGAGAGATATTTACAGAATGTCTTCTTGCTATTCCTTTTCGTATCTGCTTCAAAGATAATCTTAAACTGCACTGACTTTCTCCTTTGTGTTCTGTTCTTGGTCAACTGTCCAAATATACTCCTCTCTTTTCTACTTTATAGAAAGCCATCGTCAGTAGATTTGAAGTGTTTGTGGAAACTTCCACTGATGTACATTTTGCCTAGAGAACACAGTGTTTAGTCCCCTCTTTTTTTAAAATGCTACTGAGACAACCAAGATGTGACCACATGCTGCATGTACAGGTTCTGTTGTACATGGAGGGTTTCTACACTGGCACGTGTCAGGTCAAACTGATTTTTTTTATGGGTCTCGAGTGCTGTCTATGTCATGGTTTGCTTTTTTTTTTACCTTCCTGATAGACTAGAGTTCAAATGATGGTGCCAAGATGCTAACAACAGGATTCTCATTCTTTGCAATCTTTTACCCATATGCCTTTTCTGCTCTGAGGTAGAAAATTATTTTCTTCTCCTACAGGTGCTCACATTTTCAAAATCCAGAATTAGAGGTACAGGCCATTGCAAAAGTCTTTCCTTTGTCATACTTTTTGCACAGTGAGGGCATTAAACGATGCAGAGACTAACTTTCTTAACACAAGGAGAAACACAATGGGATGATTCAACAGAGGAAGTAAGGATGCTGAAATTTCTAGTACGTCTGTAACTGCTTGTCCCTGAAGAAATTGTATTTAAGTAAGTATAAGGTAGATACCTGAGACTGCTGAGATATTTCTAACTTTAATACCAACATAAACAATTGGGTTGCAAGAGAAGCTGGGAGAAAAGGCAGTTTGGAAGATTGTTTTGTTCAAGGAAGCTAAATTTAAAATACTTCAAAGACTTGTTCCACAAACAATCTTAACATGAGTATTCATTTACTTTACTTACAGATTTAGAAAAAGCAATACAAGTTACAGCTCGGTCAAAAAACCCCATTCCGATGACATGCAGTGTATTCAGAGTTACAGAATCCCAAACACGCACATGTGGTGGCAATTGCTATAAAACAAGACACAGAAATAATAGCTGAAACAACAGTGTCAAAGAATGAGGTTCAAAAGAAATGAGAATGCATCTAAAACATTTTTAATAGAAACAAAGGTCTGAAAATGATCAGAATTTCTCTAGAGTCACCCATGTAAGCAGATATGTTGATTACTGCGCCTAGAATCAATAGCTGAGATTGGCTCTCCAGGGCATACAGTGTGTCGGGTCTCACTGATCTCAGTTAGTTCAACAGAGGTTAATGGGCACTGAGACATCCATCAATAAGTGAAAATCGACTATGACCTTACAACATGGGATGCACTGGAAGGCCTAAGATCATCAGTTTGAAAGGTATCAACTAAGATAATTCTGGTCAGCAACAAACAGCGACAAAAAAAAAAAAATCAAAAGTGTAACTAATTCCAGTGCTATAGTACAGAACCATTTCTGTACATAAAATTCAAGGAGTACTTCGTGGCCCAAGGTGAAGCCCCCGTGAAAACTAGGATGTTGTTCTCCCCCTGTCGCTCTTTAGGCTGCTGCTGCTCTGGGAGCCCTGCACTGTAGAGGCAGCAGCGCCTCCTGGGTCCGCCAGGGGGCGCCCCAGGAAAAGCGTTGGGGTCGGTTTCCGGCCCGGGTAGCAGGAGCCCGGCCTGTGGCCGCCCCACGGTCGGAGCCACGGCTTGCCCCGACCCTTCCGACAGAGCCGCCGATTCGGTTTCCGGATCAGCCCAAAACAAAGCGACGGCTAGCAGTCTCTGTTGCTAAGAAGTATTGGAATTTCCCTTAAAACCAAATAAAGGTACAGATCAAGGCCGCCTCATTAGTTAGACAAATAGCTTTTATATTTAAGCCTACCCATATACGACTTCCCCCTCAAGCGTGGGCATCAGATTTTTAGATTTTATTTCACGAATACAGTGGTGATGAATTGTAGTTATGAAAAAACCGAACAAACAAAAAAAAACCAAACACAAACAAACAGAGACTTCTCCAACACATAATCTAAAAAAAAAAAAAAAATCCATAGTTTATGTTAACTAAATTATCTTTATATAAACCTCACCTTGCATAAATGGGATTTTGTTTTCCACATTTACTTAAAGTAGATAGCATACTGATAATCTGGTTTTATCCTAAAACTCTTCTTTGAGATCTATCAGAAATTTTGCAACAGTTTGGCTGGGACATCAGCTGCACATTCTGCTGAGTGACTCTTCTTGCCTCTGCTTGTACCCATTCTTGTGTTAACGCTTTGGAGCAATGCGCATCTTACTCTTTTCAAGGAAATTCCTGGCCTACAGCTAAACTTTATGGTAATAAGGATAATGAGAATGAAAAACATTCTTCCTCAGATAATGGAAAGAATGAGAATTGTTTTTTCCTTCCCCCCCCNTATTCGTATTTGTACTTTGCTTTTGGCAGCCATGATCAGCAATGAAATTGTATAGCCTACAATTTAATCTCCACTGCTCCTCCATCTGTCCTCTCAGGTCTCCTTTGTAGCCTCACCCTTCCCCATTTCTTTTGGAAACCAGTTCCAAATGTACTTTGATTCTAGAAAGCACCTTGATAATGGTAGTGAGTAGCTTTGATAGTGCAACAGGCAATCTCAAATAAAGTTTTGCTCTTGTTCAGTCCTAAAATCTAAGACCAGTTTAACTGAAAAGAATATAACACTTATCTTCTTGATATCCATTTCTTGTGAAATACAAGGAATTACATGTCAGCAAAGGGTTCACTCACTTTTCCATCCTTGGATGTCCCTGCAACTTGACCTGTTGCTATAGTGATCCTATCAGGATGGACAGCCAGGCTATAGAAAGAAAGAGAGGCCAAATTTAATGCCTTTTATTACCTATTTCATCAAACCTTTACTTAAGCCTGTAAAAAACAGCCTTATTTTAGCCTTTTGAGGGCACATATGATACATGTAAACACTTAAAAAACATAAATACAGAACCGACAAAATAATTTATGCTTTTACTGAAAAAACATTCCCTTATGAACATGATAGTGATTTGCTTAAGCTCAAATTCTGCAAAGCATGTATCAAACAAGCCCCAGTCTAATCTGTTAGAGTTCATCTTGCCTAGATTTAAAGTGAGTTTAAAGGAGTTTTCAATTTGTGTTACCTATTGAACTTCAGGTATCTCTAATCAGAGGTTGTAGAGACCTGAGCAGTACAGTCAATACTGCCTAGCAATGGTCCTTCAGGGCAAACTCATGAACATCTACAGCATCGCTCTTCACACTGTATCAAGCAGGCACTCTGCAACTCTTACATGGGTATACCAACTTCTCTCTAATACTTTTCAAAAGGTTAAAAAAAAAATCCTTCAGAAAGAATTTAGGGTGCAGAAATTAGAAATTCTGTTTCCAAAGTTAAAACTGAGATTTTAAAGACTATGAACAACTTCAACTTTAAGGTCTTTAACGAAAAAAACAACCTAAAAATTTGTATTAAAGCCTGGAGTAGAGTCCCCTTTTGCCCTAAATAGCTTTTTTTTTTTCAGTGCAACTGTTCTGTATACAGTTCTAGAGGTAATGTGCCCTGCAAAATGAACTCTGGCAATATTTTGTTCATCTCTATAACATAAGAAGGTATCCTCCTTCTAATAAATCTGAAAGCTTTCAAATATCTAAAGAGTCAAAAATCTGAAAGAAAGAAGATGGAACAGATCCAAGTTAAAAATCTCCTTGTAAAACAAACAGATTATACAAATAATTCAATTTTATTAAACATTCTCACAATGCAACCAGATTTGATTATCAAGTCTTTTTTTGACTTTGAGGGACAACAGGTGCTTCATAATGCTTAAGCTAAAGAAGGGATGTCAAACTCATTTTATCATTGCAGCCCATCAGATAATCTGGGTGCTCTTTTTCAGCTGCACTCGCAAGCAGACAGATACAATCAAGATACACCATATGTTTGTTTAGATTTCAGTTTAATGATATTGGTATTTCCTGCTAACTAGTCTTCTCTAAGCCTGAGCACAGCTAAACCACTTTGAAGTACAAGCTGGCATGCCTGCATGGAAGCAGACAAACCAGGGTGCTCAGGATTAGTTTGCAGAATATCTGCTATGATGTAGATATGCCTGAAGACTACCAGGAAGACTGCAAATGAGATTTGAAGTGTTTCATTGGTTATATTGAGCCTAAATCATCTGAGTGTAGCACTCTGATGCAGATGAAGATGAACAATTCAACTTAAAAAGCAAAAGGTGAAGAGTCTAAAGCAGCAATTAATGTCAAATCATCCTATAAACAAAGTAACGAAAAAGGGTGGATCTATAGATTAAGTCACATTTCTGCTTTTCTGTATTCTCAATGTAAATAGCATATGTTACTGAAAATAAATTCTCTCAAGTTAGTATGAGGAGGAATTGTTAGCAACTGAAACAAAAACAAGTAGTAACTTGGAGAACATCAATGCAGCAATTGCATGTAGACACGTCTGTGTGAGGCAGCACGGAACATATGGCAGCACAGACTTCAAGGCAGGTATCACAAGTAAACTCAGGCTCTGTTAAGGACATATTTGGATATCCTCGGGTCTGCCATCACGCCCTGACACCAGTTGCTCCATGTGTTGACTAGAAAGAGTTATAGCAGACATTTGACATCCTTACTATGACAGGTAGACCTTTATTTGATAGTGCAATTGCACTCTAAAGCATAAAGACCCAGTGTATAAAGGACATAGAAGTTAAATGTTCAGAACTATATTAAAGGGACAAAACATTACCTCCCAAGTACTTTCTTTTTACGAAGAAAAAAAAAAAATGTTATAAAGTGACTTACCACTTCACATCATCATTATGACCAGTGTAGTGTCTCTGAAGTTGCTCTTCAACATTGAATAACACAACTACGGATGCAATGAAATACACAGTTTCGCCCGTTGGAAGAAGGTAGAGATTACTGCGACAGTCTCGACCCCTATATCCATAGCTAGCACATTTGTCAAGCTGCAATAACATTATCTACCAATGATGAATATTAAAAATAAGGAAAACCAAAATGGATTCTCTGCCCCTCTGCATTCCCTAAAGTTGGCATCTCTTGGCTTGAGGGCAGCTTTGTCATTTGGCAGCCTTCAGACCTTTCTCCTTCGCTACAGTAAGGAGAGCTGACTGAGTAACTGGAAACCTACAGATCCTACAGAAAATGTGCAGTAGAGGTGACAGGATTTTCCTTTAGTATCCTCTGGAATTTGCTAAATGCCAGACTAAGGCAATATTAATTTTGTCCCTGTTATGTTTACTATTTACACTGGTTGACTAATTAAAACTAAAATCTATGGGTTTAAAATGGCAGAGGGAAGATTTAGACTAGATGTCAGGAGGAAGTTCTTTCCAGTGAGGGTGGTGAGGCACTGGAACAGGTTGCCAGGGAGGTTGTGGCTGCTCCCTCCCTGGAGGTATTCAAGGCCAGGTTGGACCAGGCCTTGAGTGAGCTGTACTAGTGGGAGGTGTCCCTGCCTATGGCAGGGGGTTGGAACTAGATGATCCTTGAGGTCCCTTCCAACCCTAGCATTCTGTGATTCTAAAATTTAGACCTGATAAAAACACTGATAAGTCTTTCAGTACATCTTCTTGTATTACATTAAGATTGATTGCATTACCCTTTGTGCAGGTTGATTGATTTAATTATTCCGGGCACTACCAGCCAGATGGATATGAAACCATAAAAGGGTTACATCATCCGTCCCAATTTATTTTTGTAGTATTGAAAAGGCAGTGGCCCAGATTCTGATGCTGGTCACATCAACACTAATCTAAAATTAATCCAATTAAATAACTGGAATTAATCAGGAAATAATCTAATTTAGACAAAATGTTAATTTAGTCAAATTATGCAGTTTTATTCTTCTGAAGAGTCATTAGGGACTACAACTATTTTGGCTTTCCTGTTTTATGGGAACAGAGTGTAACAGCATTAGCAAAATCTTGGCAAAACAGAAGAGCATTCTAATTCAGTCAATATGGAGAAACTGGCTATGATAAACATATGGAAAGGTACTGAAACCTCAATTATAGGACATTAAAGGATACTTGTGCATTGTTCTCTGTGGACAATAATAACCCAGCCAAACTGAAAAACTCATGCTAACATTTATCCAAGAAGTAAGGATGATAGTTCTTTTACTTAAATTCCTGTTTTAGAAGTAATAACTTGCCCTTTTNATCAAAATGTACATTCAAAAATACAGTTTCTAGACTCCCAAAACTAAATACTTTAGCCAAGTTTCCTTCAAGTTTAAGATATGAAAATTTGGAGACATGAAAACAACCAATATCTTCAACTGATAAGGCATTTACTACTGACCTAATTGAGGATGTCCCTGCTTGCTGCAGAGGGGGTTGAACTAGATGACCTTCAGAGCCCCCCTCCAACCCAGAACATTCTATGATTTTGTGATTCTATGATTTTTAATCTCCTGTGAAGGTTAGAGTTACCACTATAGATTCCTGGACTGGACAATGCTTTATTTGTTTAATTTTCTTTTCTCTATGAGGCCAGATACCTCTATCAACTGAAGTCAGCATAAAATTTCTGCATATAAATGATATATAATCGAGTTATATAATGAACTAGCAGTTGAAGTTTGCGTAGGGAATTGAACTTTCTTTAAAAGTGAAGTAAAACTGTTATACAGACATTCACAAGGTACAAATCTCAGTACTTAAATGTAGTTATTAAATGAGAAAGATTACATTCTTTAAGGGAAAAATCTCCTGTGGAGAACAATGCTGCATTCAACTCTTTGCAAGACTGCTGTTGTCAAACACTTGGTTTCATTCTATCAGCTTTGTTTTTTTTTTCCTCAGATGTAAACTCCTGGGCTTGATCTCTCTCTCTCCTCACTCTTTCCCACATGCAGCTTCAGTGGTTTCAGCTTGGATTTGGTGAGTTGGCACTTTAAGGAAAGATATCTTTTCCTTTTCTCTTCATTTGGCCTGCAGCTTTTGTTTCAAACCTGCTGCTTGCAAACCAACACTCCTGCCATGAGGTCCCCATTTTTTACCACCTCTGCTCCATCTCTCCCTCACAATTGAACACAAAGCATTTCTGCTTTTTATGTCTGGATATACCTGGTGTGGTCTGAACCATCCTTGGCTTGTTCAGATATGTGGTAACATAACTGCAAAACACATTTGTGGTTAACATATGCCCTGAAATCTACACATATTAGATTTTCTTCCTCTTGTTTCTCATTATAGTCTGCTTTGCTCTTTCCACTTGCCCAGCTCACCTCTGATATCTTGTTATTCATTCCATTATAAATAATTTCTAGCTGTAATCCCATATCCATGCTGATTTGTCCACTACAAAGATGTTTTCTTCTATTTCAGTTCATATTACCCTCCAATCAAACAGCTCAGCTTCTCCAACTTAACTCGAATGAATGCCTGCAATATTGGTTAGTTTTCTGCTCTCATCATCTTTCTCCTTAAATTATTTTATGCTTCTGCCCCCAGCTTTTCTTCTCATCATTATTCTGTTTAAATGTCCCTTATCTTCTCTCATTTATTTTTTTTTAAATTAGTTTTTCATAGACCTACTAATTGGTCTAACTTAAGCATGAATATCATGATTGGGTTTAACTGCAAAATCTGGAAAAGCTCAATATTTTTTGAAAAATATGCATTCTCCTCAGTAATTATTTAAGGTTAGTTAGATACTTTTATTAATCCACATCTTTTCTATTCATAGACAATATTTATATGTGGGATTCTGCTAGGTATAGAGACACACACCTGGAAGAACAGGTCACACTAAATATGCAGACAAACAGCTGCACTAAAAATAATACTCCATCTGGCAAATATTCAGTCACTTCAGTAGGCCTAAGTGTGAAACTAATGAGACAGAAATCATGACCTACTTGAATTATCACTTCTTCTAACAGTCTGCATTATCTTCAGTTTCTACCTACACACTGCTAATGACAGCCTGGTTTATTTTGTAGTTGGGATTTTTGTTGTTGCACGCATCTTGACACTTTGCCCTGTATCATGCCTAGGTTCCCTCAGCACCTCACAAGCATAAAAAGACATCTTCCAACTGTTATAATACCTGGTGAAAGCTTGTACAACAATTAGAAAGTAAAATGCTGCAAGAAGTATTTATCAGATTAATCTCTGCAGGGTTATGGGTTTGGGTTTTTTTAATGGTTTTGTTGTTTGGGGGTTTGTTTGTTTGTTTTGTTGCTGTTGTTTGGGTTTTGTTGTTGTTGTTGTTGTTGATTTTATGTTTGGGGTTTTTTTTTCCCCCAGTAGTTTAGTGGATTTTTGTTGTTGTTGTTGTTTTTAACTCATCTTTGGTTATTTCTGTATGTATTATCTATGTAGTTCTTAGCAGAACGGAGTAGAACCCACAGGCTCAGCTGCACTAGAAACAATCAGAACGGTTACTAAATCTGTCATTAATCTCTTGTGAATACAACGAGGCTTTTGGAAACTCTCTGTGTGCATTCTGAAACCACATGCAGTTCTATTTATACAACTTCGAAAAAGATTATATGCACTCTTTCTTCTTTTTTTACAAAGACAAAGCAATTTCCTATTTGCACTGTTTGGGACCAAAACAGAGTCTTTTTTCTTAAAATAGAAAACTTTTATGAAGACTTCATCTCTCTACAGATAGTGGATATTACAAACAGATTGTGTTGTGTTTGTAATTTTATCTTGAATCATCTATTACATATACTAAGATTATACAGAGATTAAATGTAATTTCTGTTTTCAATAGAGTATCTTTTTTTTTTTCATATTTAGAAGTGAAATGTGACAGTTTCTCTATGTAAAGAAACATTGTGGTGGTTTTTTTTTTTTTTTAACCTTAGAATTCTGTAATCATGTCCACTCATTGAAGTCAGCAGAAAACTCTGCTTGTTCAGTATTTAGACTGCTGAAATGCAGTTTAAGATCTGAATTCAAACAATATTTTATATACAATTCTTACTAATTTCATTGCTAAGAACCTATCCATTGCTAAGCACTGTTCAGTTCAGGGCTTATTCAAGTACTGAAGCTGATGAGAGCATCCTCTAAAGGACAATGGTGCAAATTTTAAAAAGCAGTTGAAAATTATAAATTACTGCTGGGAATTGGCAGAAAAATCCAAGCTTGTTTCATGCACTCTATAATTAATAATCACAGCTCACTACATTCTTACAATATGGCTAGTTTAATCTTCAGCTAATTAGCAAGTTTCAGACTTAACCTTCAGGCAACATTTAAGCAAGATCTTTAAGCTGCTACCCAGTAGTTCACATGGTGCAGAACAGTAGCCTCCAGAAATTAACACTTATTTTTAATGGAATATCCCTTCAACAAAATTAACCTGATGATCTTAATTTTTATGTACTTCAGATTAAAAAAAAAAAAATTAAAACAAATCATTAAGCAATGATGAATCTCCAGCAGTTCTCTAGCACAGAAAGGATACACCCATTCCAGTTTAAGTCTCTTGGCTGGTAGCTCAACTTTTGCCTCCAAATTGTAAGACTCCACTTGCTCTTTGGGCATGTACATGGTAACAGGACGTCCACGAAGAAACATTTTAACGTATCCTTCCTCTACAAAAGGTTAGAAATGTTTCATGTTACACAAAAAAAAAAAAACAAAAAACCAAACCCAACCCCAAAACAAAACCAAAAACATCAGTGGAGAACTCCAGTGCTCCTCCATCCCTTCCCACTTAATAGTTTGGTACATTACAATTAAGGAACTACATACCATCTCAAACAAAGAAATCAAACATGTTTACATGTTTTTGGGTTTGTTTGCTCAGGGTTTGTTTTGGTTTTTTGTTGTTTGTTTTTTTTCCCCTAATAATCACTAGGATTTTTTTCTAGACACACAAGGTCCCTTTTTCCTCTTAATGTTTTGAACAGCAGAATTACAATTAAACAATGTCATAAAAAACTACAAAACTGAAATAATTGAGAACTTTTTTTTTTGGTGAAAACTGTTAACAGTATTACATTTTTTTAGATTACATTCTTTTAAATGAAGGGGGAAGCACCAAAGATTACAATTAACGCAGAAATGCCACTTTAAATTAATTTTATTTTTTAATCAATATTTACAGTTGAGCATCAGCACCTAAAGTATTTTCAAAACACTCAATTGCATTCTTTGCATCTCAGTGTAAAGATATGCTTTACACTTGATACAGTGTTAGAGATACATTCGAAATAAGGAACACAAACAGTTAGTAAAAGCGATCATGCTGATGTACATGCAGAAAAGATGTGCTTTAGGAATTACTAAACATTGAAAAAGGAGTGACAATATTGACAGCACATTAAAAGAAAGGAAAATGACATACAGGAAAGAAGCTACAAAAACTGAACTGTCTGACAAAAGTAAACATTACTAGAAGAAAATACTAAAATTAATCTGTTCAACTGGTAAGAACTTTTGGGGGGGAGAGAAGCAGGGATTAATAACAGATCTGGAAGTACTGACTTGGGGACTTCATGGGGCTTATAAAACTAGGAGATCTGGGAAATGCCATGAAGGTCTGACTAGGACTTTTAGGAACTGGCAAGGCCAAAGTGGGTTTCCTGTGAACTTCTGATGAAGTTTGTCCAGATCCAGAACGTGCTGGCTCTTGCTGCTTCATCGGCAGATCAAGGAGTTCAGCCTTGTTCTCATGCGAATCAAGCAGTTTTGGAGTCAGTGACATCTGTAGAGTTACTAGACAGAATAATCGTGGGCACAGAGGAAATGGAAGGGCAGAAGTAACAAAATCATGTAAATGAAAAAAAAATTATACAATTTAGGACTGTTAAAATTATACTATGAATTGTTAAGTATCATTACAACTAAACAATTTTTTTTTTAATTTTAAAACTAAGGCTTTATTTAAATTGGCAATATGCATACTCTACCAATCCTGCCTAAATTAACAAAAATCATTGGTTGAACAAATAAATATCAGAGCTATGCTTTGTTACGTAAAAATGCATGTATTTTGCCTTTAGACCAATTCATTTGGGGAAAAGCTCTATTTGATCTGTCACAGTAGAGTTACAGCAAGGGTTCTCTAGCTTCATTTACAGAATTCATACATACAATGAAAACAACACAAAAAAAGAATGCTAGAAAGAAGCAATAAGAACGGTGAAATAATGGTGACAGATAGTTGGAGCTTAAGATGCCAATAAAAATGCTACTATATGGGAAACCTTTTTAAAAAAAAAAAAATCTTCTCCAACAGATCTGTATCAGAAAATAAATGATAGAGGACAGGGCATTAAATAGCAGAGCATTACAGCACTATATGTATGCGCATGCAGCATCTATTTAATGAGCTTGCAACACATGCCAATGCTACTGATACTGGCGCACTGGAAGTCAATAGATTATCAGCAGCTGACTAGACTTCAACACCTGACTGAGATTATCAAAGGTTGAGAATGAATGAAAGTTTAATTTGCTTTTCTCACACGAAACTTAGAGGACGCAAAAAAAATACATGTAGATGGATGGCATTTAGCCATTTACAGTGGGAGCATATAGTCACTCAAAACTCTAAAAAGGAGTAAATGGGGAAAAAAATGGGTATTTCTGGACAGAGAAACTACATGTCAAGGCAATCATCCAAAAGCAAGCATAGTAAATTATACCAAGTAAACTATGCTTTGTAACTTTTGGTGATATTAATTCCATCTGTATTGATTTTTCTTAGCAAGCCAAATACATTATTTACATAACCAATCTACATCCCTTTCCTTGCATTTTTCACTATTAATTTTTAAGACAGTAGAGTACTAAATGTGAAGATATGGATGTAAGGACAGACAGTGATCAAACTACAAAGAGAGACCAATGGTGAAACTTCAAGACAAATGTATCTTTTGCATCTGTAAATTTGAAATTGTTGGTGAAAAACTAGTATTTACTGAACTGAAACAAGAAGGCATGTGAATGCTGGTAGGATCTCCAAGGGAGACCACTACTGATTGCACTCATAAAATTGTAATAAAAATACACAAAGCTAGAGACTCTTTAAAAGACTTTGAATTGAGAACAAACATTCTTCGTGAGATTTTAGATTTGCTGCAAAGCTGAAAGCTGCTGATTAGTGGGGAAACTGTTAGGATTTAGCTATTTCTAAAAAGCAAGACAAAAACCTGTGATTACACCACAGATATAAACATGCATCAAAAATGTGCATATTTACACTACCATTTAGCTAAAGCTGTAGAAAATAATATGGTCTGTTTACTAAATGTAACTCTGCTTTACGACATCGAGCAAAAAGCACTGAGAAATTAGTTGGAGGCCTAGATCTCTTTACTGAACATTCAGAAAAATCTACAATCTACTCAGTAAGAGAAAGCAGGGGAAACCAAGGCTTCTATAATCATGTTAGGCTAACAGCCAAACAGCCAATAAAGGGGTAAAATCTATATGAATTTTAGCAAAAGTGCAGAACACCATTTCAAACACAGTGAACATCAAGGTGTTGCCATATAGCTCTCTCAACATACTTTTTTTTCTAATTCAAATTCTTCTAAAAAAAAGTCCACAGGAATCTAAATTATAACCCATTGTTATTAAAGTGCACCTGAGGGTTATAATTCAGTACATTGTATATAATAGATGGTACATTTTTGTTTCATTCAAAAGGACTGGTGAAGTTTTAATATTGCAAAATGTGCACAAGTTAGAAAACGGCTGTTTACACATCGAGTTTTTACCCCACCAGTACCATTTTGCTTCGAGAGCTATGAGGTTTTGGAAGTGAAGCCTACCTTTGCAGTGTGTCACACGGCGTTTCCCTTGTGATTACAGAGACAGAGACAGAAGGGCTGGATAAAGATGTGTTTGAATACAATAAACTCACTAAATACCTGCTCTACAGGCTGTCCATTCATATTCTGCTGGAGGCTAACCTGGCACTTGACAAAACACTGAGCCATACTCCATACCATATGTTGTGTAATTACAGTCTAAATCCTTTTCCTCCAACTAGGGGCTCTGTTCAGTTTTCCTATCAATGACATCCAAGCTTAAGCTCTACTATGCAACTATACAGTTAAAGTAAATAAAATATCAAGTATAACTTTCTTAGAAAAAAATAATTAACTTCAGTAGAAATGTTGTCCAGGTGAAAACAGTAAAGCTGTAAAAACAGTGTCACACCTGTTTAGTTACTACGCTTTATCTATGGGGAAATTGTCAGAGTGAATATTATTCAACATACTTTCACTTCCATGGTGCAAGGGAAGGAAAAATATTATGCAAGATAAGCATCTTCTCTGCAAATCAAAAGTTCTGTTTTTCTAAACCAACATTTTTCATGAAAGGGACATGAACCATGATTGTATGGTCCCAAGAGATTTAAGTGCTTACTTAATTTTACATATTATGAAGTTCAGAATTGTTACGCTAACCTTGAAGTATGGCTTAAGAGCTTTGTTGGATGCTGATCAATCAGCACTGTAAATAGAAGCTTTTCTATTTTTTCAGCCTAATGCATGATTACTGGCATGGAACTATATACAAAAGCAATATGATACATCTGATACATGAACAGGGTTTTTTCCCTTCCTTATTTTGTTAAAAGAAAGCTTTTATTTTAGTTGTCCTTGGTTTGTCAGAACAAAAAAAAAAATTAGTTATAGATACTATTCAGATTGATATCTTTATTGAAATTGTTCAGATTTTCTAACTGTCTGACAACAAGGACAAACTCTGCCTTTCACTTATACCTGCTATCTTACTTTCAGGTTTTTTGGTTAGGTTTAATACATAAGCATGGGGAGGGGAAGTTGTTTTCAAATTAAAAATAGAATTCCAAAACTCTGGTAATAAAACACCATTTTATTTGTAATTTTATTATAAAATGCATCGGGAGAAATGTGCCATTCTTTAACAGTAGATGCCTAAATTAACATGACGACATCATAGAGCTAGGCATATGCTTTAGTTAACAAAAGCTTGACCCTGCTTTGAAAGGGAAGATATGTTTGGGCTAAGAAGACACAGCCTTTTTCTTCTTCCAAAGAATTCTGACTGTAAAATTAATCCACTGAGCCAATAAAAACTAGAGCAAACTGATCAGCTTTTGGAAAAAAAAAAAAAAAAAATTTGCCAGTAGCAACCTGTATCATATTTAGATTCCCAATACCAGTTTCTGGGCATCCCAGCACAGGAAGGACATGGAAGTGTTGGAGCAGGTCCAGAGGGCCACAAAGATCATCAGAGGGCTGGAGCAGCTCTCCTATGAGGACAGGCTGAGAGAGTTGGGGCTCTTCAGACTGGAGAAGAGAAGGCTTCGAGGGGACCTGATAGTAGCCTTCCAGTATCTGAAGGGGACCTACAGGAAGGCTGGGGAGGGATTATTTACAAGGTCTTGCAACGACAGGACAAGGGGCAATGGGTTTAACCTGGCAGAGGGGAGATTTAGACTGCATGTTAGGAGGAAGTTCTTTGCAGTCAGGGTGGGGAGGCACTGGAACAGGTTGCTCAGGGAGGTTGTGGATGCTCCCTCCCTGGAGGTGTTCAAGGTCAGGTTGGACGAGGCCTTGAGTGAGCTTTACTAGTGGGAGGTGTCCCTGCCTATGGCAGGGGGTTGGAACTAGATGATCATTGAGGTCCCTTCCAACCTTACCAGTCTATGATTCTATGTTTAACAATGAAAAAAACAAAACATTACAAAAGAAAAATCTATTATCTTCTCACAGTTATTTGCTTAAAAATGTTAAATGCTTAACATATCCTACCTGCACTGAACATTGGTTCCTTGGGTTTGCTGTGAAAACAATAAAGAAATTTCCATTTAAATATGCATGCACATACAGTCTGCACACATAAAGATATAAACATAAAATGAAAGATATAAATATAAAAATAGTTTGGGTTTTTTTCATGTAAATAAAAATAATTTTTCAATTCCATTATTCACAAGGTAAATCTCCAGACAGACACAGTTAAAATCAGTATACAGTGTGGCTCTTTGAAGGCAGACGTTAAAACTTCGACATTCGGTTCCCCTTACCTTCTCAGAACTATAGATTTTCCTCTATTAGCTAACAAATTCTCTTCTTCTCTAAAGTTAACCCAGCTATAGGAGAACACAGAAACTGCTCATGAGAAGCTGCATCAGTTTTTTATTTCCAGTCAGTGAGACTTGTTACTCTAAAGAAGTCTACAACTATAATTAAAAGCTAGGAATATATTCTTAACTACAATACCTCTGCATATATGGAGCACGGAGGGCTACTGTAACCCTGCATGTGTGGGTGTTTGCTTACTTCATGGCTTTACCTCCCTGGATTCAATGTGCAAGCTAAAGTTTGAAGTCTGCTTTTCCATATCATAAGATACGGAACTGCCCAATTGTTTCTGTTACTTGGTAAAAAACAATAAAGCACATATCCGCTGAGATTAAAATATCTTCTCTTTCTCACTGCATTGCTGCCTGGAAGACAACCTTGATTTTCCTTTTTTTTTTTTCTTGAGAAAACATTTAGCAAAACTTGAGGGGAAAATACACAACATATGTGGAAAAGAAGAGGCAACAAAGTTGAGGACCTCTCTGGAGAGTACCTCCCTGGTCAGAAACAAACAGTATTTATCAATAAATGCTAGTCATTTATTGGGGGGGGGGGGGGGGGGNGATGAAACGTGAAAGAGACACAAACTTATATTATGCAGTTATTTTTCTTCCCAATTTAATTTTCACACAGTATCACCAGGGTTGGAAGTGACCTCAAAGATCATCAAGTCCAACCCATCACCACAGACCTCAAGACTAGACCATGGCACCAAGTGCCACATCCAAATGCGCCTTGAACACCTCCAGGGACGGTGACTCCACCACCTCCCTGGGCAGCCCATTCCAGTAGCCAATGACTCTCTCAGTGAAGAACTTTCTCCTCACCTCCAGCCTAAACTTCCCCTGGCATAGCTTGAGATTGTGTCCTCTTGTTCTGGTGCTGGTTGCCTGAGGAAGCCTCCTCTTCGGGCTAAACAATCCCAGCTCCCTCAGCCTCTCTTCATAGGGCTTGTGCTCAAAGCCTCTCACCAGCCTCATTGCCCTTCTCTGGACACGCTCAAGGACCTCAATGTCCTTCTTAAATTGAGGGGCCCAGAACTGGACACAGGACTCAAGGTGTGGCCTAACCAGTGCAGAGTACAGGGGGAGAATGACCTCCCTGCTCCTGCTGGCCACACTATTCCTGATGCAGGTCAGGATGCCATTGGCCTTCTTGGCCACCTGGGCACACTGCTGGCTCATGTTTAGGCGGGTGTCAATCAGCACCCCCAGATCCCTTTCTGTTTGGCTGCTCTTCTATCCCATAAAACTTTTGAAATATTAAACTACTGTTGCACACGTCTTAGGGTGATCCCAAATGGACTGAAAGCCCTGTCACTGTGATGGAGAAATGATGAAGCCTGAAGTATCTCTAAAGCTGCAATTCCATCTCCATTGCCAGACTGTAGCTGGCAGGTAAAGAGAAACCAAAAACCAACAAAATTAGGTTGGATTTTTACACACTTTTTTTTTTTTTTTTCCTAAGCATAAAAGCTTCTTTCTCTCTACAATAAAAGCTGTAGCAAATAATATTACGGTATTTTTCCTTCAGTCAATATTTGACAGCTATATTAAGAATATTACATCTACTTAATGATAAAAAACAAAACAAAACAAAAGAATTCTACTGCTCCTAACCATTGTTTTAGCAGCTCTTCATAATATCAGCTTTGAATCAAAATTCATGTTTCAAGCTGGCACGCACAGCCAATCTCGTCTATATAAATAGCATGAAGTGTTGGCATTGTTAGCACCAAGATTAATATTTTCTCTCGTGAATGAAGAATATTTTTAGAAAATAAAAACTTTATTGGATGGAGCACTACTCAGAAATGGTGCCACATTAGAGACAAAAGAGTCTAGCTTAGAACAGACCATGCTGACTTATTCAAGCTAATCAAGCTAATGTGAAAGGCTGATTCATGACAGTTATAAAGCAAATCATGTGTACTTTCCAATTATACAAGCCCTAAACACACAAGAGCTTGGAGCTCTGGCTACTCTTTCTTTTTCATAAATTTGAATCACTTCCTACTTAAGTAACCCTTAGGAAGGCTTACCCTTAACTCATAGCCATAGGAGATTATGGTCATCTCCTTATGTTTAAAGCTCCTTAAAGATATCTATAGCATTGTTTTTGCATAACAGTCCACAACTCTATATATTTTGAAAAACAGTAATTTCACAATTGCTTTTTTGGATTCCTCACATGAATTCGGCTTTAGGTTTTGTATACAGACCAGACACAGAATCATAGAATACCTCAAGTTGGAAAGGACCCATAAGGATCAATGATACAAAGAATAAGACTGAGTAGTTAAATAACACTCTCTTCCTCACACTTTCACACATACAGTTAGCTTTAGGAGGGCAGACTTAGCCCTCAGCATACAAACTCATATGAGTCCTGGGCTGCATCAAGAGAAGTGTGGCCAGCAGGGCAAAGGAGGTGATTCTGCCCCTTTGCTCTCAGCAGAACCCACCTGGAGTACTGTGTGCAGTTCTGGAACCCTCAGCACAGGAAGGACATGGAACTGTTGGAGTAGGTCCAGAGGAGGGCCACAAAGATCATCAGAGGGCTGGAGCAGCTCTCCTATGAGGACAGGCTGAGAGAGTTGGGGCTCTGCAGCCTGGAGAAGAGGAGGCTTCGAGGGGACTTGATAGTAGCCTTCCAGTATCTGAAGGGGACCTACAGGAAGGCTGGGGAGGGACTATTTACAAGGTCCTGCAATGACAGGACAAGGGGCAATGGGCTTAAACTGGCAGAGGGGAGATTTAGACTAGATGTTAAGAGGAAGTTCTTTGCAGTCAGGGTGGGGAGGCACTGGAACAGGCTGCTCAGGGAGGTTGTGGATGCTCCCTCCCTGGAGGGGTTCAAGGCCAGGTTGAACGAGGCCTTGAGTGACCTGTGCTAGTGGGAGGTGTCCCTGCCTATGGCAGGGGTTTGGAACTAGATGATCCTTGAGGTCCCTTCCAACCTTACCATTCTATGATTCTATGATTTTCCTTCCAGTCCCACAAATCTTGCTTTGTATTTTGCACAGTGGCCCAGCTTCAACAGGAAGCATGAGGCAACAGGAATCATTAGCCACAGGATAAGGACAGTCCTCAAGGAGGTGAGAGCTGTGGTACTGAAGACCCTCAGGCTGCAAGTGACAGAAATAAGAGAAAACTCTCTAACCATACAACGATTTTTCTCATAGTGCCATCAACATCACTAGCTCCAGCTAAGACAATCTAAGGTACACTCTGTTAGTTCCTTAGGATAACCTGCACACTTGGGTGTTGGAGTCCTGAATACCTGGAGTCCAAGCAAGTAAATCCTGATCAATACTGTTACTCAGCCCCTTGTGGCCTAACAACTGCAGAACAACATAACCACTGGGTTTCTCTTAGAACAATCTGATATGAACAGACTAGAAGTGTATCTCAAGAACAATGATCAGCTTTAGAGCAGAAACAAACAATTTTGCAGATAACCATTAATTACATTGGAATGTTTTTATTTCTCAGGTATTTTTGGAATCCATTTTTCAAGTGTAGCTCTCTCCAATAGGGTATACTTTTATGTACCTGTTAGAAGTCACAATCTAATTAATAATCTCACCTTATTGGTTTAGTAGCTGTGACATACAACTGATTTCAGATAATTATCACCTTATGTAGGTAACAGGAATTCAGAGATATCTTCAAAAAACAGGCTTTGAAAACTACTGTATTTAGATTAAGAAAGGTCTGTCTTCCATTGTACAACACTTTGAGGGTCTTGATCTAATGAAATGTTTTATACATGATAAAAACACATAGAGAAAGGACACTGCAGGATCATCATATGTTAAAACTTTTTTTTAAAAAAAATCACAGTAGATTACTGCAATAAATTGGGAAAGCAACAACATGCACCACTGGTAGGTAAAATATTCCTGTTTATATTCCTGAAACAAGTCTATCTGTCCAACGACAGAAATTTTACCATGTTTCCCTAAGAAACTTGTTTCATTCAATGAGGTCTCAACATAAAAGCTGTTGCTATAATTTGACATGTGCAATAGAGTAAGAAGTTATACATACATGAAAAATAAAGAGCCTTAGAAAAACCCACCAGTTTCAAGAAATAAATACAGAAAAAAACCCCAGTATCTCTTTGTAAATGACTTAAGTGAGGCAACATAGCTGCATGAAATGATGCACTATTGCAGTACTTTACAGCTTCAACTAAGGGCAAGCTTTTCTTTTCTTTGCAGTATCTCTGTAGGCTGTTAATATTTTTGCTTAGTTTTGCTTTTGAAACTTTTATGCTCACTTGGTTTGCTGCTTCAACTATTCTGTCAGAGGCACCAAGGTACACATTCTCTGTGCTAGAAGGGTATGGGATGTTCAGTAACAGTTTTGTTACTTAAATGGCTTCTGAGTAATTAAAAAAAAAGACTGACTTTGCTTTCAACAGCAGTAATTATTTATAAATTATACAGAGCTAATTGTTGCTGTAATCAGAGCTAATTGTTGCTGTAATTTTTTTCAGTTTTATTTCAGTCTTTTAAAACTTTTAAAACACAAGAATCTTATAAATAAAACCAAACTGAGATCTATTTCATTATCTGTTGCTTACAACTATTTTACCAAAATATATAAGAAAAAATCCCATCTCCTAAGATAAAGTCAAATTTCCACAAGAACCAGAAAGTCCTGTCCTGCAGAGTTCTACCACGTTATAAAAATCTCATTCACATATATAGATGCACGATTCTAAGACTGCAGGGTGGCTGAATTTGTAGCTTGTGTAAATATTATATCTCCTTAGTTACAGTTTTATAACCATTTGTCTGATGGCATTCTTTAATCATTCCCATAATTTTATAAGCCTTTCATAAGTTTCATAAACTTTGCACACTTGCTGTCCTGCTTTATAGCTGAAAATGGTAAGCCAGAAAACAAACGATTAATGAAGTAATCACCTATATTTATGTGATTATCCATTAGTACATAGCAACCTCAGTCATCCCTTACATCAAGTGCAGACACTAACAGGAGAAGGGAGGAACGTACTGTGCCACACTGTTGGCTTTTGAGCAGCCCAATGGCAGAGCAAATAACTTAGATTATTATGGGAGCTTCATTCCCATTGTGTTTCTCTGGTCAGATCATCTGTGAGACAGTGAAGCTGTACCAACACCCTACAAAATGTGAATAGGACCATCAGATAAAACAGGCAAAACTAAAATTTGCCTAAGAAATACAGGAAAGAACCAATTGGTCAATATTGATAATACTGGCAATTGTTAATGAATCAGCTATTGCTCAAGGTCATCCTAAGTCTGAAACCCCTGGATGTGACCATTCTCCTTTCTTTGGACTGCCAGCAGCACAGAGAAGCACCATCAGAGATACACAGAGACAAGCATGACTTTATTCCACTTCTTTGGATAGCACTTGCTTGTAAGCTTCTCCCTCTTTCTCTTTATTCTGTCTCTCAGATCAAGCCAGTTATCGTGCAGAGACTGGCTGGAAATCAGTCTGGAAGGTGCCAAGTGATTGATTTCCATCCTTTTTCCTGTTTTTATTTTCTTCCTATTTCCTTCACTTATTTAACTTCCTTTACTTCAACCACTGAGTTTCCTCACTTTTATTCTTCCTATTTTCTTCCTCCATCTCTTATCTGCTAGCTGGGGTCAGGGTACCACAGCCAGGAACCTGAAGATATACACATCGAGAACTTGAAGACCAAGGGAAACCACTAAGATAATGGAAAATGCATATTTAATAACTGCAAACTATTTTTGGCAACTCGAAAGGTTTCACATTGTTTGTGGTTTGGAAACAAGGTAAATAAATTTCATCTAAATTTGAAAAGCTCTTTTATTTGAAAACATTTTAACATATTTTTGTCTAACTGTTGGAGCTTCATTTCTTTAAAAAAGCTCCCAGAATTTACTGAACTACAGAAATTGACTTCACTGAAGAAATTAGTTTGATTTTGTGCTGGTTTGAGGCTAACTGGAATCTTTTAATAGAGAAAATTACACTATAGGTTGTGAAAGGAAAATACGGTGATGTCTAGTTCATTCATAGGTTTGCTGAGACGTTTGGGGGAAAGAATGCAAAACATTAGATAAGTCAGTCTCTGTCTGTCTCTCTCTAGGGGCACAGCATTTCGGGCGGTCTAGCTTCTGGCTCCTCTTTGCTGATTGATCTTCATTAACCACTTTTCTTCTAACCCCCCCTGGCCCATTCTCCTAATTCACCTTGCACATAAGGCAAACCTTGGGGTAAGGTATAGGAGTGGGGAGAAGGTTGAAGGGTGGTTGGAAGCCCCTCCTGGGGTCTCTGATCTCTGGGAGGGGTGTTGTGTTTCTGGATTACCTTTAGTTTGTATATTTGTGTAACTATTCCTGTCTATAGTGTATATCTCTGCTTGTACATTGTGCTGAGCTGTAAAAAGAGCTTCATTCCTTAACTTCCAGCCAGCTGAGTTCTAGTCTGGGTCATTTTACAAAGTGTTGGGGGTGGGGAACTCCCAAACCATCACAGATTATTAGGGCAGTAGGCAGAGAAAAGAGATAGATATTTAGATAACATTACCTTTCGCTATTCTTTTTACCACTAGAAGAACTGCTGGTGGATCCAGTACGGTTGCGACTCCCTTTGGAATCTCCATAGCTTTCCCTTCGACCACCTGGGGACACACGCTCAGCTGAACTGGTTCTCTTAATGGTGCTAATAAAAAAAGGACCAAGTTTTACAGTGGCAGGTGTAAAAGCATGTATCTCTACAAGTATTTCTGAGAACTGCACTAACCAGAATGCTGACCCTAAAGATAAGTATAACTTTGCCTTCAATCACAACTTGACCTGTTAAAGAGCCTACACAAGAGTTTTACTGAGTACCTACTGCAACAGAGACAAATAAATTTTCTCCATAATCACAAAGTAGAAGATGGGCTAAATCAGTATCATCGAGTAGTTGCAATATCAATTTTCTAGGTCGCATTTCAAATCTTTACCAATCCACACTTCTGGACTTTTGGATTCTCTTAAATAAGTGAAAGATTCTAAGAGAAAGCATGGTATCTGATACCTCCAGTCAGACTACAGAGAATGCCAAAAGCATGTCAATATTTGAGTATCAGCAATCTAACTTTGTGCCTTCATTCAGTATCAGTTATTCTGGGGTTTGGGGTATGTTTAGCATACCCCAAAGTGCAATTAATGGTGAGCTAGCCTTCATTTTTTTTCATTAGCTTCTCAAAATGTATGCTTCCTACTTACACGTATTTTTCTCCAAGGCTTAAAGCTTGCCTTACTGTTTCATTCTTCCAGCATCTGTCCTCCCAAGATAGCTACCAGGGAGCATTTATATGATTTTATGGCACCCCTTAGATACCTGTCTCTTTCTAATGGGAAAATGTGAGCCAAAACACAAGCAGTATCACTTAGTAAGCTGAGAGGCCCATGCAGAGTTTGCAACTAAAAGGAGACAAATTATTGTGGTTATTCATTAGTCCAAAGCACTTCTCCTGAAAGCAGCACTTCATAGCAGGAGAAGGAACCTCTAAAGATCAGGTTGTGAGCTGGGTGGTCTTTCTCACTTTGCTGCATACTCTGACTCGTAGGCAGTGTTACCTAGACTGAGGTAGGAATCACCCCCAAGACAGGAACTGAAGGACAGGACTTGGCATCAGGTTCTTTTTGTCCTGTGCTGTTTTGCCCCCTCCAAAGAGCGTAACAGAAATATCCCCTTTACCCATAAATAAATGGACACCTTCGGTAGCTCTCTCACCCCAGAAGACATAAATTGCTCCCAACCTCACATCTCTCTACCCAAATCCTAATCACAAGCTCCCTTCCTTTGTTAAGACTTCAGTTTCTTCCGTTCTTGTTCCTTTGAGGCCCAGCCTCATTCCAGTCACCCCTTTTACCATCCCAAACTAGTGCCCCCCTGACCTCCACACACATCCAAAGATGCTCTGCTTACCTTAAGGTTCATCTCAAGCATCCTTGAAGACTATCCCAAACTTCCCCATCAGCCCTTAACAACTACCCCTACCCTGTTATCTCCAGTCAGCTCCTCAGGCTCTCTCCTGCTTTGTGCATGGTTAAGAAAGAGAAGCATTGGCTCTTCATAACCAAAAGAAATGAGATAGACCTGTCTGGTCAAAAAATATCAGCCTATCAACCGTCCACCCTCACTGAAACACTTAGGAAAAAAAACCAGCATATATATTCCTACTCCCTTGTGTCTTTTTACTAGTGAGAAGGAGAATATTTCAACACATCAGCCGAGGCACAGTTACACAAATTAACTGGAGTCTTTCAGTAAAGTCCTTCTGAAAGAAAAGGAAATCCCTATCCAAATAAAGCTCAGTAAAGCATAGGCATGTTAAGATGCATCTTAGGAAGCATGGCAAAGGACTTCTTGGAACATGCAGTGGTAGAACAGATGTTTAGTGCTGGGTTTTGGTTGTGGTTTTTTTTTCCTGTATTAAAACAAGCACAATTCAAATTACTAAGATAAAAATTAAGATGAAACTTTAAAAGTACTGTTTCAATGGAGAGCTATTTAAGAGAGCAAGCAGAATGCAAAGTTACGCAAAGGCACGGAACAAAATACTTTCATAGAATGAGGGAAAAGGCAGTAAAAAGAATTCAATTTTGTCTTAATTTCAAAAGCAACTATCCTAACTAGCCTAGTATTATCCAAGTCATGTCAATGACAAATTCAGGAAAAAAACCTTCTCCAGTAAATTAAATTATATACTATTAATATTTAACTGTTCTCCCTGCATCCTATAATATCCAATTTAATACTGCTCCGGTTAAAAAAAATAAAGCCTTGATACTTGAAATAAAATAGCTTAATTAGCACTAACTTCCACTACCTTACATACAGTACTTGGAAAAAAAAAATCCTCTTTGTGCGATTTTGCAAGATCAAACTTTTATTTTGGCATCTTTTCCTGGTTAAGGAAAAGAAGCAGCATTATCAGCCTGCATGGAAATTAAATTAAGGAAATTACCAAAGTATACTAATGTTAGGAAAAAAAATGTAAGTTACAGAAGGCATTTTAAACTAATTTTAATGTTGCTTGGGGTGTTATTTTTATAGCTATCAATATTGGAAAGATGAAATGGTGGATAAAAAATGAATGGGTGGGACTAAAGGTTAAACATGTAATGCTATCTTCTTTCTGAATAATGAGTTCTCCTATCAGTATAAAAAATACTTTTGTCACAAGAATAAATTCCTTTTTAACTCTTTTGGTTTATATCCATTACTGCTTAAACTAATTAGCAATGCTATCTTTGGACAAATTTTACATTAAACTCACAGCAACATGAACAAAAGCCCAGCGAGAAGTATTAGCAGGTGGCTGGAAAAGAGAATTATGATTTAATTATATTAGCTCGGTTTTGGTGTATACACATTTTGGAAACCATAGTGTTAAATATCATTGATTATATCCATGGCAGCAGTAGCTACCCTGTCATCTCAGGAGGAATTTGAAATAAAGAAAATATTTATTCAACTTACTGGTTCATAAGAGTATAACCGGATTTAGCTTCCACATTAGTGATACAAAAGGAGAGCATTTTTCGATTCTTTAGAAAGATAATATTTGGTTACACAATTTTTAACTAGACAGCAATGTGGTCTAATGAAACATCTCTAAAATAAAAATTATGTTAGCAAGAGGTACTGCAAATACTATAACTGAAATTCTTATTATCTAAATTTTGCATGAGGAAATTTTAAATATGTAGTTCTGAAATTGTTTAAAAGGGCCATAAAAATTACAGTTCTACCATGTTCATGCTTGTATTAAAACAGATACTTTCTATGTGTTGAATCAAAGCAGAAAGGAAAAATGACAGAGCTTCAACACTACAAAGCTATTAAGGATCCCTCACCTTAGAGAAGGCTTTTTCAGTTTGCATGCATTGAGAAGATTCACAGACCTGCTTAATCCAGATTGAGAGGTGCGTAAACAAAGCAGAATAAAAAGTGAATGCAACAGCAAAATGTGGAAACAAGACATTTAAAATAAGCTTACATTAAAAGACATAATTGCATGCTCTCAAGGTGTGAAGTCACATGCAAGATTAAACACCACAGTGCCTGTTGACTCAGACGTTTGATCATTTCAAACCATACATTTAAGAACAGCAATGTATCTTTGAATGACAAAATCTCAGCAACGCTCCAATACACTGACCATTGGTAAAGCGACTCAAATAAAAAAAAAAAAAAAAAAAAAAAAAAAAAAAAAAAAAAAAGAAAATCAAAAAGGCTTTCTGAAGAAACAAGACAGATGATCCAGCTAGAAGACAAAGACTATTAAAAAAAGCAACATTAAAGACAAGAAAATAAATCCTCGTGTATACATACACATAACACAGCATAGCATGAATGTTTTGGGTGGTTGCATTACTGAACTGTGGCGAGTAGATCTGGCCAAAATTAAATGCACACGTATACTTAACTACCTGTTTGTGTGTTTTTAATACAAGAGCTTTTTAATAACACAGATTTTAAAAATAGCACACAATGCTCTCAAGACAGTAACTGAAGACATTACTAACATTTTGAAACTCATCTAGCACTCTTTCTGACCCTCACTTAAATCAATTAGAATAAATTCAAAAAATAACATATGACTTTAATTTCATTATGCCTTTGAGCAAAATGCACTAACAGCTTTAATTGTTAGAGATACAGCATAGTGGCACAATAGTTTTGCTACTCCACGTTCAGTGGAGAGGGATTTCATTTGAAATTTATTTTCTGTTTATTTTTAAACATTTTCTTTGAGAGTCAAGTGTCAATAGAAGACTTAATTGAAGGTTCGATACCGAGTTTGTGCATGTGCCAGTTACAAACTATCACTGCCCCCAGAACAGAATGCAGAATGTTAATTCCAGACGACTGAACAATTTCCCAGGGGCCATGTGTTTAGGGTTTAGAAGAACAGGAATTTATCATATTAAAGTATTTTATTCTCCCAACAAACAAAGCTCTTTATGTTTTCTTTGTTCCAGCTTCTTCCTTTTGATCTCCATTGTCAGAGTTTTGCACCATTGTAATACTTTTCAATCTGAGAAAGAATGAATGATTGTCTCCTTTTGAAAGGCAAAGTATGTGCTAGCCTGCAGCCTGCAGTAGCATCCCTACTGGGAGAGGTACTGTCTGCATTTGCCTCCCTTACATATTTTTTCCCCCTTTTTTCCCCCTGAACTCTCAGAAACAAAGCTGTCCTGGATGAGTCACAAACCCCTAGATTTTAATAGGGAACGTAAAACATTTCTACTGTGTGCTGGCCAAGTTCCAAAGACAAATTCAGTGTTAAGCAGCAAACTTCAAGCCACATTACATGGAAAAAGACAAATCCATGGGGGAGGGAACATGTTGCTCACAGCACACTAAATTTATCTTTAATGATCTAAATTTTATCTAAACCTAAATTCATCTTTAATTACCTAAAATATCTTTAATTTATCTAAAATTATCTGAGTGAAAACTGCTAATAATTATTCTAAGCCCAAAAGTTCAGAACAAACATATGTCAGCATTCAGAAAAGCTAATATTCAAAATAACTTATACACATTTATGGTATGAAAGCAGTAAATCTATTAAAGTTAGTATTAAATCCTCCAACTAAAGGATTTTTGTGGAGGTGACTTGGAAACACTTTACAAAGGCAGACAATTCTTGATTATTTGTGCCAGGTGAATATTCAGCCCATGGTAAAATCACTTCAGTTCAATATTACCTGGCTTGCAGCTGGTGCTTGTAAGGTACCCCATCACCAGTTCACAGGCACCCCCATCAACTCATTGTGGTACCACCTCTTGGTGCCAAAATGGAATTTTTGGTTCCAGCACCACCAGGCTTTCTATCTTGCATTGTATTACAACCATATACTTCTATAATCCAATCAATGCATGTTTTGTGCTTTTGTTCTATTCAAGTTGTTCCACTCCTTCCTTAACTTGGATAATTGGGTATTGACTATACGAGATCTGAATGCTTAAGGGGGGTTTGGTGCCCTCGATCCTAATTGAAGTCAGAGTCAGTTGAGGTTACCCAACACTTTGCAAGATCTGGACCTAATTATCACATTAGGCCCTGTAACAACCTACTGATACCCAGTGATACACGTTTTACATATGGAAAACCAATATGCATAGAGGTTAAATGATTTGCATAAGGTCACTGAGAGAATATGTGGCAGAACTCAAATAAAAGCCTTCTAGTTCCACCCTTTCAGCCTTCAGTCTTTTTTATTACCTCCAATTTTATATTCCTGACAGAAAAAGTAATTTCCATTTCAAATATTAAATGGGAAATCAGAAAATGTAGCGAACTCTGAACTGCATCTCCTTGGTAATCCAGCAAGGCAGATAAGCTGTATACCAACCTGTGGGTTCAAATGACTTAACCAGCACATATAAATACAGCTATTGTATGAAATGGGATTGTGTCTGCAGACAGGGCAGTGAGCACAGTTCTTTCTAAGCAGTGGAATGTGTGGATGCACACTTGGTCCCCACGGAGATTATTTGCATGTATTTATATAAATATGCATGACTCTCTTTCAAGAGACAGCCTGATGTCATTTCAATTGGGCATCATACACTTTTTAATCTAAATGGTGAAAGTATCAGAGAATGGGGGAATCAGAAGCTATTTGTTTGCAATCCCCTTTTCATAATGCTGTTCAGTAAACACTTGGGAAGGCCTCCATTCACCTGGATGTTTGCCTCTCTTGTAAATACATTAACAGATTAAAAAAAAAAAAATTGAAAATTATACCTGATGAGATTAGTCATCTCAGCAGATATTTGCAATTACCAACAGCAGACCAAAGATTTAGATGACTCAGAAATAAAAATTCCAATTTTTTTCCTCTTTTTTAACTTCTCTTTCCCTTTTCAAATTTATTTTCATATTTTGAAAAGAAAAAAAAAATCAAAATTTTCAATGCTATGCCTATGTTGTATAGGAAAACAATTAAAAGTATCCAAGTATAAAAAAAAAAATGTTTTAAAACATCTGCAAACACTTAATACTAATTAGAGCTGCTATGTCACATTACCCTTCTTTTGGTCTAAAAGAAAACCAAAGCAGGAATAGTTTTAGAATCAGTTTAAATGAAAAGAGCACTATAAGAAGAAAGCAGAACTAAAAATTTACAATTGCACACTCTCTATAAACTGTTCAACACTGAGTGAAGCTTCTAACACAAACAAACAAGTCCTACTCCTTTAAAAAAAAAAAAAAAAAAGGAAGCTCTTTGATCTTGCTGATTTATTTCCATTACAGTTTCATGCATACACATATATGGTTCCTGAAGGCAAAAAGGTCCAGCATAAATACAAAGTGTGAATGAATCCATATTAATGACTGCATAATGAATTAATTTACTTGACTATTTGCAAGAAAGCTATTTGGAACACTTAATACATCACCTTCTAATACTGAATATTTGGAGCACAATTTACTATAAAAATATGAAATACCATCAGTTATTTTAAGGTTTATTATCAAGTGATGAGTAAAGAATAATTTATCAAAAAAAACCCCAACCCTGTTTTGTACACTAATTCATTGATGAGGTCCTTACTATTCCACTCTTTCTATTGAAGTATATTTTAGAGCATTTGAAAGGAATGGCTATTCCAGAGCAGGTGAATTTATAACTTTCTTCTTCTTTTTTTTTTTTTTCAGGATATGGAATAACCCTGCTCTCTTAATAAGTACCCCTCTATCTTCAAAAAACTGCCCATGTGTATTTTTTTCTTTTCCAAACCTGAAGTTACATTAAAATTACATATTTAAAGCATCTTCATTCTAGCCTCTTCAACAAAGAGAATGGGTAAACTGCAACAAAAAGAGGTGAAATCCTTATTTTGTGGAAGAACCAAGGCAGCAAAACAATGCTCCCTAAACACGCTCCCCGCGGACTTTCCCAGGCATTCTGGGTATCCAGACCACAGACAGGTCAGGTGGAAGGGCTAGAGGACGTCACTTATCTACAGGGATCTTGAGCTAGGCTAATGCCTACAGGTTGCTGGTAAAACCTGATGGACTACCTGAATTACCCAAAGGACTCTCAGAGTGAGTTCTTGGTGAGTTTTATAATGAGCATTTGAAACTTTTAGTGAGTATGAAACTAAGAAAATTATTTTATTGTAATAATGTGTAAGAATAAATATCTTTTTAAATGCAGCACGTACAAAAGACTACTGCCTAAACACCAATCCCATTTTCTGTTTGTAGAAGCAAGTTCTTTCACACATTTTGAAAATTCCAATAATATAATTCTGATAGTGGAACAGTTTATACAGTATTTGCCTTCCTCATCTTAAGGGTTGATTCAGGCTAAAGCATAGGGTTGCTGCAAGTCCCAGTTCATAGGACCTCATAGGGAGGTTCATAGGACCTTATTCGTGCAACATAAACAAACTTAGTCATTTCCAATGTCAATTGTGCACAGCTTCTCTCTTTTCTACAATAACAAAATCTGGAGTTTCTTGGAAAATCAGTGCCTTTCACCACAGTAACAAAGAGTGGCATATCCTCAGACACCATTTCCCCTGTAAGAAAAATTCTCTTTACAGAAGAGACCTCAGATCTTTGCAGGTTAATGCTCTTATCTCCACAGCTTGCCCTCCTCAGAGTTGACAATATCATCACTATAAAATCTGAGGATGACACATGACAAAAGAAATGTAAGGAGGAAAAAACCCCAAAATTAAACATCCAAACAAACAACAATAAAAAATCCACCACAACAACAAAACAAACAAGCAAGCAAACAAAAAACCACACACACAATAAAACCGAACAACCACCACACTATTATCTTTTACAGGCAAGCCATACAGCAGATTATCACCACAAGAACTGTCACATGGAACCTGAACTTGCTGCACCCAATCCATTTCATTCCTTATAACCTAGATGTATCAAACATGTAGACCACTTAAAAATAGCTACACACACACAAAGCAAATTGAGACAGGGCAGTAATCCTTAAAAGGAGTTAAATATATGCTAATGGTAAAATATCTAAAGATGGATGTTTTCATTTGCATAAATATGTGCTAGGCATAGAATTATTCACCTCCCCAAGATGTTTCTAACATTGCACATGCATTTTCTATGATAATTTTCCTGGAGAGAAAAATCACCAAAGGTAACATACTGATGGGTAATGACAGCAGTTTCTCTACAGACTGTCTATTTTCTACTAGCTACCAAAAGAATCCTTGCACTACTTTTCATGTCATGTTGTGCAGCACAACACAGTAGAAATGCTTTATTCAATCTATGTTAAGACTGTAGCGGGAAGAATGTAGCACAAATCAGTAGAACAAGCATCGTGCATTCTTTCAATATTCATGGTAATAACCTTAATTCTAATCAGAACAAATGAGCTTAAAGCCTCTTAGAATGAAATCCATCCCTTCTTTCCTTTCCAAACTAAATATTTACACTTTTGCTTTCTAAATATTTACACCGTGCTTTGCAAGTAAGAAAAGCTACATATCTAGAGGCTTGAAAAAGGAGATACACCATGGTATGAACTTTGCAGTTTTAGGATGCATACCTTTTTGCTGCTGGTGACACAGTTTCCTTTCTGGTTCCTGATGGGGAAGGTAAAGAGCCACTTGGTTTCTTTGGTAACACAGTTCCATTATTAACAGTAGTCCTTAAAGGCAGGGTTTGCACCAGCGGTCTTGCTGTAAAACAAGCATAAGATTAAGTCATTGTTTTCCTTTCCTTTCCTTCTTTCTGCAGCAAACGACATCAGAATAATTAGAAGTATCCATCTAGTATGCCATTTTCTGTTTCACTATTGTCAAATTTACCATAGATCAGGGTTTTTAAAAGCAGGAATTATTACTGTTATTATTATCAACTAAATAATTTGCATATAGCTTAAGCACACAGTTCTGTGACCTCTCTCATCTGCAAAACTCTGTCTCAGCTCAAGGAGCTTGCTGGTAAAGGCAAAAAACAATCCTGCTCTCTTAGAAAAGTATCAGTCTCTTGCCTGCCTAGATAGCCTGTAGAAGAGTGCTGGAAATGAAGGCAAGGTTCTTGCAGGTTTCTCAGAAGCAAACAATCTATTAAGAAATTACTATTCCCTCAAAAGGTCTTTTTTCAGGCAATATAGGTTTTATGCTTGACAGGAAGGAATTTTACCCCTTATTCAGAAAAACAAATTGAAATCAACAGAGCTTAATGGGCTGACATTATTTAACTATATTCTTCTGATCAAACATTTAGCTCAAAAAAGAATATCCATGTCATAGCTGTAACTAAAATAACAGAAATGTCTAATTCAAGTACATTAGAAATCAGTTGTGAAAACAAACAGTGGTTAAAACTGCATGCAATGAATGTATGAAAACTATGATCGGCCACGGCCTGAAAACACAGACACAAACATGATTAGTGCTCTCTCTAGAGCAGGGAAGAAAGGTTAAGTCACTTGAGATTTGACAGAACTTTGTATCATGAGCCATCTTTGCAAAGAAGTCATGGAACTCTGGGCTCAGAAAAACACCTGAGAGAAGGATGGAGTCACAGGTCACCTAAGGAGCATAAAATAAAATTTGGAGAAGATAGCAGAGAGAATACTTCTGAAATGCACTTCAAAAAAAGAATGCTGAAGGTAAATAACATTAAAAGCTAAATGGAAACATTAACAACTGTACACAGTCCTTGACTACCTTAACATGCAACTGTAGCGCTGAGATTAAGCACCTCCTTCACCTGAATTTTTCATATACTGAACAAAAGAAGACAGATCTGGAAGCCTACCTATACCTTGAGAAAATTAAGTCAGTAAGTACAATCTACTTGGGAATGCAAGACAAAGTTTTTGCTGAAACTTTGTTAGAATATATGTGCATTTGTCATTATTCATCATTTGTTTAGAGAATAGAAGTTTACAAAACCACCTATAAGGAAATACTGGCAGTGGGGTTGGAGGTGATCTTTTGAGGTCCTTTCCAGCCCCTGATCTTCTGCGATTCTGTGAATGAGGTTTATGTGGTTTAGAAGACTGAAGGATGAGATGAAGCTATGTCAATTAAAAAAAACCAACCAACCAAAAAAACCCCACCCAAAAACAAACAAAAAAAATTCTCAAGGCTCACTGAGGGTCCAAGATCCTATAACCACAGAAATTTGATAGAGAGAGACCTATCATTCCTATCAAGTTTAGGAAGAGCAAAAGTTCTGTGATTTTATGGGAAGCTTTAATGAAGGACAAAACTGGACTTAAATGTATTCATGATGCCTTCCAACCCTGGCCTTCATGATCTATTTTAACAGGCTAGTACTGTCTTTAGAGCAACATCTAAATTTTACTGTATTTTGGCTTCTCATGTCCTCTTTTTTTTTTAAGGGATTCAGATATCATGATTCTATTTACTTCTACAGCATTCATTCTTCCTAATTAAATTACTTCTACAGTTTTGTGCTGGATGCTTCTTTCCTGACTAATTGTTGCAATGCTGTAATTAATCTGTATGTATAAAAGTGATTCTATTGTGTACTACAGAATCACAGATAGCTACAATTGAGCGTTCATGAACTTGTTTCCCAACAAAAATTCTGTGGCTCATAAAACTTTAATGAGGCTTTGAGATCACAAATTGGAGCAACAATTAAAGTTAAATAAACAAATGATTAAAATATTCTCCTCCTTTATAGTTATATATTAAAATGCCTATTAAAAAAGTAGCTGAACTAGCTGGAGCCTGTTTATTAAATTTATGAAAGAGTGAACTAGCTGGAATCTGTTTACCCTATTAACCTTATGAAACTGAAACTAGCAGCAGCCTGGAGCAAACTCTGCAACCTTTGGCTGATGTTTTGCTGCAAATCCAACACCAACCCAGAACCCACACTTCTTGAACCAGAGACTTAAAGATTTAGCCCTATTGTAGGCTAGTATACAAAGTAACACCACGCTTACAGCCACACACATTAAAACTCTATATTATTCAATTAATCCACTATTTACTCTGTGATATTCAGTTTTATTTACAACAGCTAGTTCACACCAGTGATAACTGACATAGCAGTTAACCCCAAACATGTCATTGCTGTTAGAAATCAGTAATTCAAACACACTGGTATTATTGCTTTGTTAGAAATTCTATTGCTTCAAGATCTTACCTGGGGTAGCAGGACTGACATGTTTATCAGCCTCAGCAGCAGCTTTTTTAATCATACTCTGATCTACGGATTAATAGGGCTGTTAAGTTTATAAACAAACCAATAATTGCAAAAGGAACAAAAACAACACAAGTAATACAAAGACAGGAAGCCATACTGAATTCCACCACTAGCTGAATTAAATAAGGAAAGGGGGGAGGAAACAAAAACCAAAACCAAAACACCACAAAAAAACCCAAACAAAACCCATATCACTGAAGGAGCTCTATAAATGGACAAGATAAGAAGCTCACATTCCCTGATGTATGTTGCTTTTCAGCTGCCTAGCTCAAGTCTGGACTAAGAATACACACAAAGCTGAAGACAAGCTTGAGCTTTTTCCATTATAGGTTTGAAAGCCTAAAATTTGAAATCTTTATATCAGTTTAGAATCTGAAGATCTAAGAAAGTAGTCTCCTGTCCCATGAAGCTTCTTGTGCCAGACTTCAAACAACACATAGAGGATCTTCTTTTTCCAAAGGCACAAACCTCCCCGTGACATACACACTTTTTTTTTTTTTTTAATCCTGATCTAATTTGTCTATAGATCAAACAACTCAGCATATAATATGCTTCAAACCTCAGTTTGCCTATTTTTGTGACATCTTGTGAGACCAAATTCTGCTTTATACAATTCTAAATGTGGAATTAGTCATTCAATGATAAATAGAAACAAAGCAGACTGAATCCATGCAGCCCAAGTGGTAAAACACAAAGTGACCACTCCAGTGTCACCCATGTCTAAGGAAATCCTGAAATCCAACTTTGTCTTACACTAAGCAATTGCATACAATTAATTATAAAGTAGTATCATCTACTATAAGCAAAATAGGCCATCATGTGAAATGTATCACATTTGACAAAACACCTAGAAGAAACAAATTACTATAATACCTCATATTCTGTTTCATCTTACAGAGTTTGTTTAATAAGGCTGACCATACACTAATGGTACAGGTGATATGTAGTAAAATTAAAGTTCTTTGCATAGATTTTCACAGTAGCAATTATCTCCAGAAATCAGATGGACTTAGATGGCAATTATCAGGTTGCATTTCAGTAATCTGTAATGGAAGAGCAATTGGCATTTGTCGTCCTTGATTTGCATTATCACAGTAAAACTTCTTACACTGTCATTTCACACACGTATCAAGAAGTATTCATTTAATATATGCATTTACAAACAAACAAAACAAAAAACCTGCAAACAAACAAAAAAGCCCAAGATAAAAAACAACAACAACAACAACTAGAGGGCAGAGGGATAAGCTTACAACAGCTTTTCTTTAATATACATTTTTCTATGGCTTTAACAATCTGCCACAATCAAGAAAGCATCTCCCGATTAAGAGTTCAACTCTGCTCACAGAATACATGAAAATCTGGTCTGTATTTTGCTAACAAAAGCCAGCAGGTAAGAAGAACTGATTTGGTTACAACTCAGTTGTAATCAATAGATTTTATTTCCTCCATGCATCAGATAGTATCTATTTTACAGGTAACATAGAGCCTCTTAATCCCTTGTACAACCAGATTTGGTGGAACACTTTCTCACAGTGGAGGCTATCTTTAGTAGCAATTAACTTATCTAAGACTAATGAAAAATAGTTTGTGCATTTCTGCCAAGGCAGTTTCTCAGGTTTTTGTTGCCTGACAGACTGCAGTAACTCACACTGGTTGGGTTCTAATAGCCCTTTACTACTGCAAAGTGATAGATGTTCAGTCACAGCTTCTCTGATTTGTGTACAGACAAACCCATTCTGGCAGAGCAGGAATCACAAGAGAGAATGCTGCACCACATGGGCATAGCACAGTTCCAAGTGCCAGTGTCTCTCATACCCACCACCTCACTGGCTTCGAATCTGCTGCTCTGGAACAAGGGACAAGCACCAACTGCAGCTCTACGTTCCCTTTGTAGCTGAGCAGCTGATGTTGCACCATCTCATTGGTCACGCCACCTCTGTGCTAGCTCAGAGCTCTGCATCATCCAAACACAATGAAAATACTTTTATTTTAGTTTAAATTATATGTTAGTCAAATTTAATTTA
>VWZE01018601.1:0-43322 GCA_013396675.1 Eubucco bourcierii
TCCAACCCTTGCGATACTGTGATACTGTGATACTTAAACACTTGTTTAAATACTCACACAGGCTGTAAAAATACCTGATATTTATAGAACTAGACATCTCTTCACTTAATAGATTTTACCTTGTCTAGTACAAACTCACCAGTCAACAACTGCAAGTTTTATTTTCTCACACATTGAGGGAAACTGAAAAAATGCAAAATAAAAGAACTCATTACATATTTCACCTTTGTAATGTTAGAGCCCTAAGTTCCAAAAGGTTGGCTGTTTTCTACAGAAACAAGAAAAAAAACCCTGACCTTGATCTGAAGATAAATCATTTGATTCCACTCTGGATTAGCATTTTTCTCAATTATACTTGTGCAAACCTGTAAAAAATTAAACACAGCATATCGGAGATGAAACAGACAAAGAAGTATACATGACCTACACTATAGGATGTATCACATTCAGTTTGTTAAAATGAAGGGTAGTAGTTAATGACGACTTCTGAGTGGTTTATGCAGCAATAAACCCTTAGTCTTCGATTGATAAATACTGTTAAATCAACCTGCATATGCACAATGTCTGAATCTAAGAGTGGAGTTACCCCTACAGGAAAAAGGCTTGTTACTTCCACTAGGTACACTTCAACATGCTTGCACACCAAAATGATCACTTTTATCACAGCAGAGAAATGAGATTAGGGAGTGACTTGATTCCAGCTTGTTTTATGCAGAATTTAGAGTACATGAAGAATATATTCTATGAAGCCAATATTACTTGCTAATCATGTCTACTGAAGATCCTCTACACTACTAGGCGTGGTGACCTGGTTAACATAATAAAGGGCTGCCATCTTCTCAAGAAAAAAAACACTGGCTAGCAATGAATATAGGCTGTGCAATTGTAATTTAACTCAAATTAGCTATTCTAAGGAAAATATATTTATAGATTTATAGAATGGTTTGGATTGGAAGAGATCTTAAAGATCATCTAGTTCTAATCCCCCCTCCTACTACAGGGACACCTTCTACCAGACTAGGTTGCTCAAGGCCTTGCCCAACGTGGCCCTGAACACCTTCAGAGAGGGGGCATCCATGGCCAACCTGGGCAACCTGTTCCAGTGTCTCACCATCCTTACTGGAAGGCCACTGTAAGGTCTCCCAGGAGCCTTCTCCAGGTTGTACAGCCCTAGCTCTCTCACACTGTCCCCATAGCTGACATGCTCCAGCCCCCGATCATCTTTGTGGCCCTCCTCAGGACCTGCTCCAGCAGTTCGATAACCTTCTTAGGGTGAGGGCAATAAAATACATTATTAATGTACAAAGTACATAGTAAGGTACCAAAAAATCCTCAATAATCGGGAACAACTGGTAGGCAAGCAGTTTGGCATCCATCAGTTCCTACCATTTAGTGTCATGCATTCAATTTATTGGTAGTCATCAGCTTTACACTCATCCTGTTGTATCTTGTAGTTTGCTCTTGTTTCATGAAGTAAACTTTAGGGTTAATGGTTTTTTATTTACATTGTTTCACTAAATTTAAGTATTTATACTGGTACATAAATTTTGTTCCCAGGACTATTATAAGAATGCAAAGATTCAGATATTTACTAAAGTACCTTTTTCCCAGCAAAAGAAACTTCTACAAATGGATCTACCAGGTTTTTCTTGTCTGCTTCTCCTCCAAATATCTCCTTCACAGTCTGTGAAAAAGCATCATCCACTGGAAAAGTGTCAAAGATCAAATTAAGGTTTATGCTTATTTATTTATTCAGTGTAAATGATAAATTGCCCATAGCAATTCCATCAAAATCAACCAGCTTACTGATAACTAGGTAGGTTAAAGCCTAATTTGATAAATTCTGAATAGTGTTGCTGGTAAAAATCGAGGATTTAGGCTTAGAAGCAATTTCAAGAACATAAATTTCCTTTCTGAAACATCATTAAGATCATTAACATATCTGTATTTGAAAAACATTATGTATGTACCTATAGATATTGTCATTTGTTGTCACAGGTGAGAAATTAAGCTAAGAAGGGATAAAAAAACCACCTATATTCTATAGGAAATCACATATGGCATACAATGAGAGAAGTGGCCTTCTCAGTAATACAGGGTTGACCAGTAAAACTTCCTTATACAAAGGTTAAAGTGCTTACAAAGTCTCAGGTCCTCCAAGGTTGTTTATTTAAGCTTGTGATGCTCAACTTAAAACCCACAAACTCCAAGCAACTGAGATAAAACCAGTTCTTAGTTACTTATTTCCTCTGGCCATGCAGGAGCAGGTTACTGGCAATATGACCTGACTTGGCCATCGCAGTAGCAGCAGATTTCAGCAGTCCTGAGGCCTTTTCACCCCTGCAAAACAGCACCTATGAAGAATTAATGAATTGCTGGGAAGAGGAAGGTGCAGGAGGCCATCAGAATTGCTATTTTTCTACTAGGATCTAAGCAGCCTCAGAGAAGAAGACTGCAGGCAACTATGTGTCTGGTAAGCTCTCAAAACTTGGTAGGAATTGGGATCCAAGAGGACACTGACACATGCACAATATACTTGAGCTGGACATGAAGAGAATACCCAGCTTGTCTGCGGATCAACTGTACTCGAACGTTGAGTTATACGCATGTAACTTGTGCAGCTGCAGCTGGAGAAGGGCTAATGAAGCTGACCCTTTCCCACTACTAGAAGCTGTGTGGCCTGCTCAGCAACAGATGAACATGACTAATCGAATGCACTGAACTACCCTTTACAAGAATTAAGTAGACTTACGGAACATTACAAAGGGACCTGAAACGGGCTACTTATGCAATCACAGAATTGTTGGCTAAAATAAAAATGTAGAACACTCAAGATGCTTTGTGCTCAAGGAATGTTTCTGGAGAGTTAACACAAGTATTTGTAATGGTAGTCAAATACAAAGTGGTCAGAAGATATGTACTTTGTGGAATGTCCTCAGCTCTGTAGATTTTGAGAAGGAAAGTGACCCATCGAAGTGCAGTTCCAGCAGGTAATAACAAATTGCTCTCCACATCATCACTTTCACTGTCTCTTTCTCTTTTTTCAACCTGTTGGGAGATACAACGGTAGATAGTTTCTGGTAGATAAAAAAGAATAAAGTACAGAATTAAGGTGATTTGTTAAACTGGTACCACAATACTCTTCAGACAGAAGACTGCTGTCAGTTTCATTATAAAGAATGAGATTCTTTAGAATGCACAATTCTTCACAAAAATTAATTCTACCTAAACTATTTTACTTCAATTATCATCTCTAAAGTATTCAATTGCAGGAGCCCATTATAATAAAACTTTAAAAATAATTTTGGCATTTGTACAACACCAACTTCACGCAATTTGCATACTCATTTCAAGATGAATATTGTGATAAGGCATCTTACCTCAAATAGAAAAAGCAAACAACTCTCACCCAAAACATTCTATGAATCTATTAATCCATACACCCAGAGGTGATCCAGAGGTTGTTTAATTGGTCAGGATAACAAAATAATCTTTGAGTTTGGCACTCAGTAGTAGATAATGCTCTTGAAACAACTTGTAAATACTGTTTTACTTTGAAATACTGCTCACAAAGTGAATTAAAGTGCATTTTAGAAATGTTGGGGGAACTTGGAGTGGAGAGGGGAAGAAAAACATTTAAGTGAAATTTACTGGGGGCTCGTCTCCAGTTCCCAGGACAAACATGCTGACTTTGATATAGCCTTTAGCTCCTGAATTTGTATCTTCAGGATTACTCAGCAGAAGCCATTTTCTCATGACCGCATGACCTAAAATAAAACAAAGAGCACACACCCAGTAATAACCATTACAAAATGGCAGAAATCATAAAATCAAACGAAAATAACACCCAAAAACCCCACCCCCAAATCCAGTGGTATTAAAATGTTGTGACACACTAATTCAGGCATATAATTACCAAATATATTTACAGCATATTTCACATTTTAGCTTTTCATACCAAAACTAATATCCAAGTTTTAGGTGTTTGTACTTCATCTTAAAACCACTGAAAGGAGTTAGATACTGCTGGGTCCTTTTTAAAGTTAGTATTTAAAGCAGCAGTCTCAAATAACTTTCCATTACCATTCTTCCCACATGAAGTGTTTCAACTTCAAGTTTCAAGGTAGAAAAGAAGCTTTGAAATAGTTGTTACTTACCAGGCTCATCATAAACATAGCCAATGTCAATCTGAAATAAAGAACAAAGACATTACTTTCAAAAACATACCAAAACAGAAAAATGCCAGGGCAATTCCTCTCCAATTTTTCAGTACTACTACTACATTGTTCTCTTGTCACAAACAAGTTTACGTAGCATATTCTTGGGAGAAGAAAGAGAAAATATCTTACATTGAAAAATTATGGATTTTGAATAGATACAGCAGCCAAGAAAAAAATGGAAGAAAAAAAGAACTGACTGCTGTAGTTAGTTACCTCTTTCATCAAACCCCAGGTTTTTTAGAAAGAACATAAGGCAGGTTTACTGCTTCTTGAATACCCTGTGCTCCCCCCATTATTTTATGTTCAAACAAGCTTTTCAGAACTCTTTTGTTTCTATTTCCTGCTCAACATCTCATCCTTCATTTCCAGAAATGAAGTTTGGTTTTTGATGAATAACTTCCTTTTCCTTTTACGATGATGATAGATAATTTTCCCTTTTACAGTGTCAAATCTGGACATGATTGCACATGTAGCACAACTGTATTCATTGTATCAGATTTCAAACAGGTTCAAGAAGGTAAGTATGTTTGTTTATGGTAATTAGGGCTAGTACTCCTTTCAGGTAAAGTGAGAGGGTGATTTTCTAAAGAGAATTACCCTTGGGGTTTTCTCCTGGAATGTGTGCCTGCAGGAACAGAAAACAGCTGAAATGACATGCTGTCACATGCTTGGTGAATGATCAATCCTCCATAGAGCAATATATCACTCACTGTCTGAATCAGTAGAAATTACAAAGATAAAAAGCAGAGAGAAGCAAAGCCAACGAGCTTTGTAACAGAAGCAGCATAATTTAGAAAAGTGCACTCTTCTTGCATAATTTTTGTGAAAACCTGGTCTAGAGACTTGCTGAATTTATGCAGCACAAAATAACCAAAGAGCAAATACAGCCAACATTGATAGTGGAAATGTTTTAATAGCCAATCCCACAAGCTGTCATGTGAGTTCTTTGTATTGCTCTAGAAACAGCTTTGGCAGCCACGTTTACTCCCAATGTTTATTTTAACAAATACAAATAATCTCACTAATATCACCAGAACCACAGAAATTACTTTAAGTAAGAGGATTTTTCACCATCTTTGTTACTTAAACTTCTGACCAAAGGCATAGCTTTCCACACCACTTGAGAATGTGCATCTTTATGCCACCATACATATCACTAGTCTGCCTATTAACTACCTAATACATTTATCTCTTGAAACCCTACCCCCACCACAATACATTTTGAGGCAAACAACCATAACTACCTAAAATACATGATATTGTTTAGCAATAATTTTCTACTCAAATAAGAAAACCATGCTAGTGTTCTGAGCAAACAGCCACTGGCATGATAAAGCAAGACATTATCAGGTAATTCTGTCTCCAACCTAAAGCAGTATAAATGTAAAGACTTTAATAAAAGTACGTAAAAATTTTACTTGATTTTATGTAATTTAGTCAAGATATGAAAGTTGTTTCATACACACCTTAAATTCTCCCATCAGACAGTCTGCTCGTAGAGAGTAAGAGTCATACACCTAAGAAGACAGACAAGCATGAAGCAGAAATATTCCAGAGCCTCACAGTGAAAGGGCCATAAAATGCTATATGCATCTGGCAGCCTTTTGAACATGCACTATTTTTTCTTACCCGAATGCTAACTGTTTCATCAAGCAATTCTAAAGGAGTCATGTGGACATTGTAGAAAAATATCTGTTAGGGTAAGAACAAACAGTAAACTGTCTTAAAACAACAAGCACGTAATTCTCTAAATAGAAAACACAAGAGCACTCTTTTAAGATGTTTCTGAAGCATACTTACTACAATACTTTTACCCTGTCCCCTTGCTGGACATATTATATGGCAATTTAGTGTAGCATTAAAAAGTGAATTTAGTATATATACGTAGTACAAAATAAACAAAAGACAGTCACAGCTTCCATTTGAATGAAGCAGGAATAGCTGTGTAGCAGATTTTCAGCATTGCCATTGCTCTGCATTTCACATTTTCCTCAGAGGAAATACTTTGGGAATGACAAAGGTTGTTCATGTTCCAGGACATTCGTCATTTCTAGCTTAGACGTCAAAAAAAGTATTGCTAGGCCTAGTGGTTATAGTGATTGTAATTACAGAATGCTTTGGGTTGGCAGGGATCTTAAAGATCACAGAATCTTAGGGTGGTGAGGCACTGGCACAGGTTGCCCAGGGAGGCTGTGGATGCTCCCTTCCTGGAGGTGTTCAAGGCCAGGTTGGACAAGGTCTTGAGTAACCTGTACTAGTGGGAGGTGTCCCTGCATATGGCATGGGGTTGGAACTAGATGATCCTTGAGGTCCCTTCCAACCTTACCACTCGATGATTCTATGAATCACAGAAGGTAAGGGGCTAGAAGGGACCTTGAAAGATCATCCAGTCCAACCCCCCTGTCAGAGCAGGATCACCTATACCAGATGACACAGGAACGCGTCCAGGAAGGTTTTGAATATCTCCAGAGAGGGAGACACCAGAAACTCCAGTGTTCTGTCACCCTCACAGTGAAAAAACTTTCCAAGTTTACATGAAATTTCCTATGCCTCAAACTCCACCTATTGTCCCTCATCCTGTCATTGGGCACCACCAAGAAGAGCCTGATCATTAAGTTCCAACCCCCCAGCCATGGGCAAGCACACCTTCTACTAGGCCAGGTTGTTCAAGGCCACATCCAACCTGGATTGGAGTCTCCACGACTTTGCTGAGCAACCTGTTCCAGTGCCTTGCCATGGTGAAAGATTTCTTCCTAATGTTTAATCTAAGTCTAATTTATTTCAGTTTGAATCCTTAGCTTTCCTGACCTGGACTCTGACTACTCAGACAATTTATCTGTGTTCCTCTCAAGATACCTGTCCATGCTTTCACTCTGTAGGCCTCCTTTTTGTCAGATGATTTGCATCCTTGAAATTCAAGGCACAAGAATAAATCTGATAGTTTGACAGCATGAAGATAAATTAACTATTTATTAGCTTTTTTGTTTTATTAATAGTATATGCGACAGAGTATAAGAGACAGAGAGAGACTGTCATAGTATAAGCGACAGAGAGAGACTGACCTATCTATTGTTTTGGTTAGTGTTCCCAAACAATTCTCCAGCAAGCGTATGAGTGAAGTAGACATCAGGATGTTTTCCTTTCACAGCCTATAGTGTAATTTTTCTCTATTAAAATATTCCAATTAGCCTCAAACCAGCACACTCATTAAGTTAGGCCTCTTTGAGCCCAACCATAGTCAAGTCAGTACTTTATACCACAAAAGACAAAGGTACATAGACACGGTTAATTCTATTCCATTTTTAGCCCAGTCTGGATACTGACACTGCCTAGAAGTCATTCAGTACAAAAAGTGCAACTGGCTTTCTTCTTTTCCTGATTTTTACCACTGCTTCACAAATTTTGACTGCTACTTACAGTTTAGTTCAAAGCTCAGATTTTTATAGGTTACTTGGTTTTGCCTATGTGTCAGACATGCTTGCCGCCAAATTCCAAAAGCTTTGAATTTTCCATGTGTTCAGACAGTGAGAGTTACCTTTCAGCAGTATCTCTACTGAGCTCAACACTTACAACAATAGCCTTCCAGACATGGGATCATGCTTCTTACCTTTACACAGCTTTGGATTCTTTTCTGTATTTCAGTCTGTTTAATCTACAGATCCCTGTCTCGACAAAGCAATCTGGTTGTGCTTTTACAAATCACGAGTAGTAAGATAGTGACATTCCCAGATTCTGTGTGGCAATTTTATTGACTCAAAGCACTGCACTGAAAGCTCACTTGCACACATTACAGATGCCTACAATGATTCATAATTATTTTTTCTGTGAATTTATAACCTGCACGCAACTATTCAAATTCGTTAATATGTAACATGGCCAACTGTACCAAACCACATGTCCCTAGATCTCATCTGTTGTTTCCCTTCCTTCCAGATAGCTTTATCTACTAAGACTGACAGCAACAGAGATGCATTTAGTGATATGAATACATGAAAAAAGGGATGGGGAACTGCAAAATACTCCTGCAAAGTACATCATATTAGTCATAATTACCCTTAAAATATCAGCAAATTCTTAAATGATTATTCATTAATCATAACAAAGATGTAGTAACTAATTTTTTTTTTTATATTTGAGAACATCAGCATTTCTGCTACAGTGTTACTACACCACTTACTTCATCAAAATACGGGTTGTTTCCTCTTTTGATTCTTGTTCGGTGTGTCTGACCGCAAACATGCACTTTTACTACTGGTTTTATGTTATTTCCAGGCAACTGGCGACCTTCAATGACCCTAACACGAATCTAAAAAAAAAAAAAAAAAAAAAAAAAAAAAAAAGAAGGTAACAGTGGTCTGACGGAAAAGAGAAAAGAAAGAGCTGNAATAATTCATTTAATATATTAGCTATCATCCTGATGACAATTTCTTACCATACCATAAAAAAACTCGGATGACATCTGAAGCAGCTCTCAGATAAGCAGTGGACAGACTTTTCAAACTTAATTATGACAATAAGTATAATGTAACTTGAATTTTACATGATAAGTTGGGTGTGATGATTTCTGTCAATTTTTTTTTAACTTGCTTTTAATACTTATTCTTAAAGCTGCTATTGTAGTTTGAAATCTATAAAACTATACAAATAAGGTTCATCTAGATTTCAGACAGAATTATATAAAACTGGACATCTCCAAAACAGGCAAAGTTGAAGAACCCTTTTGAAATACAGGCTTTCAAATGAAGAGGTTAATTGTCTCTACAGTGCATTACAGAATCACAGCATGGCATGTGCTGGAAGGGACCTCGAAAGATCATCTAGTCCAACCCCCCTGCCAGAGCAGGATCTGCTATACCAGATGACACAGGAATTTTGATGACAGGTGGATTTTGAGTATCTCCAGAGAGGAAGATTCCACAACCCACCTGAGCAGCCTGTTCTAGTGTTCTGTCACTCTCACAGTAAAAAAATTCCTCCTCATGTTTACATGAAACTTCCTATGCCTCAGCTTCCAACCATCACCCCTTGTCCTGTCATTGGGCATCACCTGGCTCCATCCTCTTGGCACTCAGCCTTTACATATTTATAAACATTGGTGAGGTCGCTCCTCAGTCTCCTCTAGGATAAAAAGCGCCAGCTCCCTCAGTCTCTCCTCATAAAAGAGATGTTCCATTCCGTAATCCTCTTTGTGGCTCTGTGCTGGACTCTCAAGCAGTTCTATGTCCCTCTTGAACAGGGGGACCCAGAACTGGACACAGTACTCCAGATGCAGCCTCACCAGGACAGATTAGAGACCTGCTAGCCATGCCTCTTTTAATATGCCCCAGAATGGCACTGGTCCTCCTGACCACAAGAGCACACTGCTGGCTCATGGTCAACATCTCATCAACTAGGACCCCCTAGATCCCTTTCCCCTTTGTTGCCTTCCAACAACAGGTCAGGCCCCAACCTATACTGATACCAGGGGATCTTCCCACGTGCCAGACTCCACACTTGCCTTTGTTGAATTTCATTAAATTTCTTCCTGCCTGTCCAAGTCTCGCTGAATGGCAGCACAGCCTTCAACTGTGGCAGCCAGTTTGGTGTCATCAGCAAACTTGCTGACAACGCACTCTGTACCCTCATCCAGGTCACTGATGAATTGAATAGAACTGGTCCCAGTACTGACCCTTGTGGGACTCCACTAGTTACAGACCTCCAACTAGGCTCAGGCTGTGTGAAAGGTGCAATGCCATGCCAGGCAGAAAAAAAAAGAACATGCATACCTGGAAATCTTGTGGTTTGTTAGAAAGTATCCTCCGTGTTTTCTTCCCTTTGGTGACACGTTTAGCTAGCTGAGCTTCCTTTGTGCCAACTGGAACTGTTGGTGTGATACCAGCAACTGGACCATCCAAACCATCCTCATAAACTCCATCATCTTCTCCATCTCGTATAGTAAGAAAACAGTGCAGTTAAAATGCAAATATCCAAGGCATCCATTAAAATCATGTTATTATCTCATTTCAACAACTTTTTTTTGCTATCCACCTGCTTCCAACTCCTTCTGAAAGCTAGCAATTTTAGCCTGCCTAATAACAAACTTACATCCCAGTGGAACTAACTGTAGATCTGTCCCTCTTCAGCATGCAGAGTATCTAACACAATTTGCACACACTTTTTGGAACAAGCTAATTGAAGTTTTAGGAAAGTAAAATTCATCTGAAATAATCACCAGCCTAATTCACAGTACACCAGACGTGACTGCAAAACAGGATCCATAAATATTCAGACCACAGAACTGTGTCACTCCCTTGTGATTCCAGCTTCTTTTCTTAACTGAAGGACAGTGACTATGTCAAAATCTAATGGAAGAACAAGCTGTGTCTCTGATGGTTAGCATTAACAGAATGTTTGCTAACTTTCTGAATTAGTTTGCCAACACAGGATGAGGATTACTTTGCACAATGAAGCCTGCAATGACCCTTGTAAGAGACAAAAACCCAGAGATTCACATACCATATATTTCACAAGAACACCCCACCTACCTAACATCCTCCAAAACCCATCTGCCTGGATGGATCCAAGCAACTGGTTGATTACACACAGTGACTGAGCTGCAGCAATCTCAGCTGGGGAGGTGATTTCATTTCATGGGAAATAGTTATTTACAATAACTAACTAAGGTGTGTTTGATAACTTGCACTGAAAAAATTCTCATGTGTTTGCTGGATACTGGCTAAAAACCTGTCATGTTTTATTTTACCTGTATTATGCTATAGTATAATTTTTTAAATATAATACATTTTTAATATAGTACATTTTTTAAAGGTATCAAAATAATTTAATGTAAGTTAGTTTGCTCTTAAAGCCTTCAAGTCCACATTTCTATTAGATATTATTTATATATTAACAATATATTATTTCTATTTTATAGTCCAGTAATTAAACATAAAGTTTTTATGTTTGCAATATCTATCCTTCCACTTCCCAAGAACATCTCTCAGTGAAATAAAAGCCAATGGAATAAAAATTTACTTCCTCCTCATTCCAACTTTTTCTTTCTTACATTATCAGCATATAATGGTCAAATTGATTTATTTCTCCTCAAAAACACATCTTTCACTACATTTACTTTTTTTCTGCACAAACACAGCCTGGATATCAGAGTAATCAGTGTGCAGTTCTGGAGTCCTCAGCACAGGAAGGACATGGAAGTGTTGGAGCAGGTCCAGAGGAGGGCCACAAAGATGATCAGAGGGCTGGAGCAGCTCTCCTATGAGGACAGGCTGAGAGAGTTGGGGCTCTTCAGCCTGGAGAAGAGAAGGCTTTGAGGGGACCTGATAGTAGCCTTCCAGTATCTGAAGGGGGCCTACAGGAAGGCTGGGGAAGGATTATTTACAAGGTCCTGCAACGACAGGACAAGGGGCAATGGGTTTAAACTGGCAGAGGGGAGATTTAGACTAGATGTTAGGAGGAAGTTCTTTCCAGTGAGGGTGGTGAGGCACTGGAACAGGTTGCCCAGGGAGGTTGTGGATGCTCCATCCCTGGAGGTGTTCAAGGCCAGATTGGACAAGGCCTTGAGTGAGCTGTACTAGTGGGAGGTGTCCCTGCCTATGGCAGGGGGTTGGAACTAGATGATCCTTGAGGTCCCTTCCAACCTTACCATTCTATGATTCTATGATTAATTATTTGTCTGTCGAATGCAAAAACTTGTTACTTCACAGTTCTTATAACAGTCTGGCAAAACAGAGGATCTCAAAACCACTCTCAGCAAAAGTCTGATTAATACAACACATAAGGACCAAATAATATTCCCTACTGATTACCTCACATGCTAGTCAAACATCAAGCCTAATATATGATACAACCACATCTTTCAAAACTTACTTATTCTACAGTTCTATGATTTATGAAAATCTTTTCACAAAGCTCCTTGATATTGAAAGTAATGGAATATGTTTTTCAAAAAAATGAGATTTCCCTGCTTTTTTGGTTAGCCTTAGCATTACAGTAAAGCTGTCATTTCTTTTGATCATCCAAGCCCCTTTATTTCTAAACAAAAGCCATTTTGAAAAGCTTTTAAGCACCATCATTCTTTTCTAACATTATTCCACAAGAGAAAATGGCGCTAAAAACCATTCTATGTCAGGAAATGTCATTTTTAAACCTCACTGTAGTTCTGAATCATCACTATCTGGCAGGCTTAACATTCTTGCTTCTGGGTTACATTATTTTCTGATGAACAACACTGCTGAACCACTTTCTTGCTCTGCCTTAAATATTTCCATGACCTTTTAAAACAATTTCTGAGAAAAGAATGGAATACCTTCCTGAGTATTGGTCCCTCCTGGATCATTTGGATTTGCAGGTGCAGCTGGTGGCTCATAGCCTACTACTAAATCAATTGTTGCCTATAGAGAAATACATGTTTTTATGTAGTACACAATATTGACAACGGTTGATTTAAAGCAGTAAGCTGTTCTAACAGTGTACATGAACAGTAAACTATAGTCACAGCACAGTTTATAATAAGATTTCAGCTACTGGGTAAATTATTAAACTGTCATTAAGCTATACATACAAACAATGATTGCACGATGTGTAGTTAATGATATAAGTTCTAAAACAATATCTAATAAAATAAATAACTGTACTGATTATTTAGAAAAATCTGTCATAACAGAAGCATACAAGATGTTCTACAAATTTTAATTTACTTTGTTCCAGGCTAGGCAACATTCAAATTTGCAGATGGAAAAACAAAAGTAGTGATAAATAACACTATCTGATCAACAACATAGCAAGTCTTAACTATAAGTAATATATCCTATCTGGTTCTTCTAGCTGCTTTTTCATGCCACCATCCTGGAAGAAAAACATTATGTCATTTTCCATTCTAATTACAGAATTATCTTGCTTGTGCTTGACTGCGGTTTTGGATTATTAAACAACCCAGTTTTATTCCCAGTTGCCACAGTAACAGTAGGAGTCAGCAAAAAAAGTCCAACCTTGTGACCAACTAACCATGACATTAAACTACAGCTGATGAGATATGGAAATTACCCTTAAAACTCTAATTAACTATATTATAAGGCAATATGAAGTGCCTCAACAGCTAGACTGTACAAATACTGAACAGTCCCAGTTCCTGAAACTACTTAATTAATAACTAAGTTAACAACCAGTTAATAACTGTTAAATTCAAACACATGCTAAAACAAGTGAAGCAAATTCTTGTGCAACTCTCTGAACTGACCTGGCAGTGAGCATGTATTTTATTATGTGTTTTCTAGAATCAGTGTTATGACACAGGTAGATATTAGAAAGAATACAGCAAAAAAAAATGCATATGGGAACCCCATCTGGTGCCTAGGAAAATGCTCTTTTTCAACATAAGGTTGATTTCCATGCATATCCTGGAGCCCATAATATTTCTAACACATATATACAAATACATAATGCATATACAGAAAACAACTGATCGAACTTTACAAGCTATTAAACAAACTCAGATGGTATAGATAAATTAGATCTTATAAACTTCCTCTATTTGGAGTTCTTGCTATGAATCCCAAGCATTTAATTTGTAAAGTAAAAGTAACTTGCAAATATTTTTGTTTGATTATTAGCCCTGTTGTTAAAACATTCTGGTGAAGAATACAGTAAAATAAGGAAATGCAAGCCACTTACTCCGGTTTCTTGTCCTCTTTCATTTAGCAGAGGTATTAGTTTGAAAGGAAAAGACCTGCTTTGGTTACCTACGAGATCCTTAAGCGCTACGGAGGCACTGCCAATTAATCTGAAACAAAGTAAAAATTATTATCAGAATGCAAGTATACATCAAACATAAGTTGCCTTCTGCTGATGCCTGTTAGTCAACTATGTAACTCCAGCCATGACTTGAACACCCAAGAGAAAAAAAAGATGACTGTAAATGTTATTTAATGATTGTGTACTGCTAATTTATATCTTCTGTTTCACTTCACTTCCATGTGCTGGTGTTCTTTAAGACACAGTTTTAAGCTAAAAGCTAACAGACTAATAAAATTCATGTCTAGTTTTGAAAATAATCTTCTGTGTAACTTTTGACAGCCATTTTACTTGTTTCAGGAATGGAATTACAACTGATAGAATACCACATGTAATACTTTATTTCCCTACATAGCTTCGCAAGTGCTCATATGATAAATCAGGTATAAAAACTACACACCGCAACTGTTCTACTACACAGAGAGACAAAAAGACATACACACATCTCTGTAATGAATAGAATGAAACAGAACAAATGCACTCAATGTGTTTACTAGAGGCTTCACAAAATTAATCTTCTCACCTATACTGTATGTTTTGGAATAGGTTGTCTCCTTGCCTCTAAATTCTCAGAATGTTTTAATACGGCTCTAGAGAAGCCTAACAAAGGAAGCTTCCCAGGAGATCAGACATTACGTGTTAGACTCTCCTGAGCTACTTCTCCCTACTTTCAGGTTGCATATTTTAGCCCTATCCTCTACCAAAAAAGTGAAAATTACATGTATTTTTAAACTTAGAAACTTCTTTTAGGCAAAGTTTCCAGTGGTCTCATGATACCTGGCACAGTATTTTATTCCCATAGTATGTAGTAACAGTTTACTCTCATAATGAAGTGGATTATTGGAATAACTGAGATTTATTTTTTTTCCCATGGGAAAAAAACAAGATAATTTCACCCTGTAAATATTACAAAGAACAGGTTTGACAAACAAATTGCCAGCTTTGCTGCCAAAGCAGAAAAAAGATCTGTATGTGGAAAATTTAACTGAGGTCCCTTTAAATGGATTACAGTGTTTTTTTAAGGAGAAGCTAAAGATGCACGGGCATTTTTTTGACATGGAGCACTATTATAGCTACCCTCAGGTACTAAGACACTAGAGTACAATTTACTTTAACAAAGTATCTTAGGATAGGTGAGTAGAAAACATTATTTTCCTGTAAATACACATTCTAGGTATTACACATTAAAACTTGTTTTGTCAACTGAGCACAAAAACTAACACTTTCTTTTTGAATGATCTATTAGAATTACTTTGGTGCTGCCACCTCCTCATCCAACTCTGCTCTCTCAGTTCATCTCACTCCTCCAAATCCCAGTCATCTTTTTGATAATTTTGACTTCCTACTCAAATCTTTCACCTCTGGTCTAATGCCATCTCTAACACCTTCCTTTCTTCACTGAACAAACACCTGGATTCTGTATTGTAGCCTTGACCTTGTCTCCTTTAAAAAAGGATGGATATACATCTAGTTATTTCAGTGAGCATTAATCAGGCACATTTAATTTTTTTACAAATTTTTACACAGAGCTGGATGCCATCTGACACACTGAATCAACAACATGCCTAAGAAGCATTTTCTCCTGTCATGGAATCAAATTGCACTTAATAGATAGGACAAACCTAGATTTGGAATATCAGATACACAAGCTGTGGTCTTATTTAACCTTCCAACTGTAGCATTATTTGACATTGCTTGTGATTAGATGTGGCAAATCTGGACACTAAACAGTAATGTCCCCTTAGCTCAGGAAACATCAATAGTTGTTCTCTCCAACAGAAAGAGGCTTCACTTTTTCCGTTACGGCTTTCATGTTCCAAGAAGTGGTGTTACATGGAAATCAAGCAAGTCTGACAATACATACTAAAGAGAATGTCTCCCTTGATATTTGAGCAAACTTTTCTATTCAAAGAGCAGGTGTCATGCAGACAGACACTGATACTATTCAACAGTCAAAGAGGAGCAGAAAGGATTAATCCCATAATGACTGCAAATCTCAAAGTAGTCAAGAGAGAAAAATACTGGGTACCTTAATGCATTTTTCTCTTTATTACATAGGCTTGTGACATGGCAATAACTCTGAAAGCAAGTATAATGCAAGCAAATGGGGAAACATTCCTACATTTTGAAGGAAAAAAATGCTTGAACTGCATCTACACAGATGTATACTGAAAGAAATCAAATCCTCTTCACTCTTTTTCCTATAGTTCAAAGGTAATAAATTAAAAACTTTCAATTCCAAATACTCTTATTTTCCTCAAATCCTTCAGTTGTGACTAACACCTTCTCACTTGAGAGTAACAGAGAGAAATGTATGTAATTTGAGGTAAGAAAGAAGAAACATGAGAAGACTGCCCACAACCAGTTAGTCTATTCCTACGCATACTTAGTTTTTTAAAAAATTGCAGACTTGTGATTTTGATTTGACATAAGTTGGAGTGATTTACATTAACTTCAAAAAGAACTTCAGTTCAGAAGTCATCCAGTCTCAAATCATCCATATGAGTGTTTCAGCAACCACACCCTATCAGGTGACATTACTCAAGATGAGCTGTTCAACAGCAGTGCTTTTGAAATTTTCCAGTGTAAATTTCTATTTCTACATCCTCATCTGTCTGTGCAAAAAACCAGGCAGACATTTGAATACACAGCAATTGTTTTCAAAATTCTGATCACCCTCAGAAGACTGAAGAAGGAGTCAGTTACATAGACTACTTGCTTGCTACTACTTGTCTCTGAAGTCCTTTGTTCCCTGCTCCTCTAACAGTTTGGGCCACTTGAGTCTTCAGTCTTTTTCCACTCTAGCAAGAGTGAGACATTTAATATTCAACCTATATATTATTTTAGACTACTTCTAACCTTTAGTCAAATTCTAAGCTCTAGGTATTTAGTCTTTTGCCTCCCCCAAAATGGTCCTGTTCATTGGAATTGGCCTATTTTATCCTTCTTTTAGCAGAACCATAAAAATGATGTGGTAGGAAGGGACCACTCAAGATCATTCAGTCCAACCCTTCTGCTCAAGCAGAATCAGCTACAACAGGTTACCCAGGACCATGTCCAGTCTGGTTTTGATCACGCAACTATGATCTTCAAAACTAAGAAGGAGAGCCTCAAGGACATCACCAGGTCTCATCTTTGTCATTTGTACAGGTCTTGGAAAAAGCTTTGTTTCCAGAGATGCTTCTCTCAAGTCTCTATCTAATCTTTGGAACTAAGTTGGGTAAGATCAGACAGTAGCAGCTGTTGTTGCAACAGCATATCCATTAACAGTCCATTGCTGTTTAACCTTTGCTGCAAGGTCTGCTACTGTACTCACTTCTGACATGTAACTATGCCACCAGTACTCTGCATGACTATTGGAAAGTTGCAGTGCTCCTCTGAAGGTTTTTTGTCTCCAGGCAGGACTACATACTATCTCCCTCAAAACTCATGACTTTCCATGGGACAAGGAGCTCTTTCCTTCCAGCACAGGTGAAGAGACTACCTGTCACCTATTTATCATCAAAGGACATTGCTTTTTGCTAGCAAAAAGAATTTATATCAGCTGCTCATCATCAATGGGCATCCCTCTTTGTTCGAGCTATTTCAGCTTGCTTTCTCTTGCCTAGGCAGACAGTATTTGCCCATTTAATTACAGATATCACCAAGTAGGATATTTTCAGCTTTCAAAATAGCTCAGTATACCCTGACGTTTTCGTCATCAGCTCTTTTGCCAGTAGATGCCAAGTGAGTGTTGCTTGTCAGTTCTGCTTAAGTACCTTTTCGGCCATCCTTAAGATTTGTGTCTGAATAGTACCTAGTCAGACAGGTCTCTTAAAACCTTTCCAGCTCTGCAGAAAAAAAAGCAAAAAACCTGTCCTGACACAAGCAGTTTAAACATTCTTTTCTACCACTGAATAAGGCACCAAAGATAAATGTGAAATCCACACATTTAGAAGGAGATTTTAAATCTCTTTGAATGTATCTTATCGGTACTAGGCCTGTGATACTTTTCCCTCCATTAATCAAAAGGAAATGCTTGGTTTACCACCAGTGTGCAATCAGTGAACTATTGTGACCAACTGGTAAACAGAGTCTTGCATTTGTGCCAAAGCTAATTAATCCGTTACTGCTCTGGTTAGCACTTCCTGTTAGCCACTCAAATAACCAAGTGAAACTTCACACCCATGCCAGCATCAGGAAATGCTAACTCACACTACCAACCATTTTATTGCTACTCCTCTGTTTGAGGGTATCTATTTATAAGGAATTCTTTAGCATATCACATCCTCCAGTTGCTTGCCTACTACTTCTCCTGAAGGCCCTGTGATTTTAACTCAGTGAGAGTTAAGGATTTAAATTCTTGTTATTTTAAAAGGCTAATTGTGGCAGAAGTTTATTCTCATCAGCAGACTTGATCCCACGCTGCAATTAGTTACTGCACTGAAACTTTCTTTCTCAGTGTATATATGCCATTATAGATTCCATGTTGCAAGACAAAATAGCCACCTTCATGCTGTTTTAAAATTTCTATTAAGAGCAAACCAACTATTTTTATCTTCTTTATTAGGTAATACTCTTTGCAAGAACAAACTTTAAAATTTAAACAAAGCACAGATACTGTTTTATACATGTCAAGAAACCCTTAAAACTGAACTGCAGCCAAGGTGAACCTCACATACAACGTGCAAGGAAAACCTGCAACTATGCTCAGGCCCGCTGACATGGAAAAGAATCCATAAAAAAAGGTCAAGTGTAGGAGGATCCAGACTATCTAGAATCATTTAACTACAGAAAATACATAACCATGATTAAATAATTTGCTGCACTGTTCATCTGTGGCCACATTTTTGTTCTTGAGAAAAGGGTGTGCCCAATCTGTTTTTCCTCTGTGTTGCTAGGTTACTAACTATGCAGGGAACGTGAGGAAACATAACTCCAAATCTCTTTTAAAAGAATGAAAATCACTTCATTCAAATATGACTGTACTTTCCTGTTAACATTATTCTTTTAATTTCACAGGGACAACTGATTTACTAAGATTTCTTTCTTTTTTTTCTTTTTTTCCTTCAAACTGCACAAAAATATTTGTGTTCTGAGAATTTGAACTCGTTCTATTGACAGTATTAGACATAATAGAAAACAGATGTGTTGTCTTTTTAAGCATCCTCATGCTGGAAATTCTAGCTAAGCATGAACCACATGAGTCCTCTTTGGGTTATTCCTATGATGATCTGTTTGTGTACATGTCAGTGTGGTTTGCTTTGCTTTACCTATCTTTCTCAAAAGACTGTCTTTTCACCATATTGAGAACTCATTTAATTTATCTGGAGAAGTTCAGCAATCCTGTAAATGACACAGTAAATTCTATGTCCAGGGAAAAATAAATGGAAAAATATTCAAACATTCTCTGAGGTCTGATTTACAGAAGCATGCCAAAGCAATGAGTGAACTGTGAAAGAGGGTAACATACACCGTGTTCCTCCTCCTGCATCAGTATAAGAAAGGACTGGGTGAAGAGCATTTAAAAGCAGGTTACACTGCGACCTTAGGCTATGTTGTTTTAAAGGGGAGTATGGGTTCTGTAGCCATCTCTTAAGTGGCTACAGCAACAGGCTAGGTTCCCAGAACTAGTCAACTATTCCAGAACATTGCATGGAATAGCAGAGTATGTACTGGCTTGGAGCTTGTGAGTGAGCAGTCAGAGCAAGATGGGGTTGAGAAATACATTGTTCGGCACATTGTATCAAAGAACTGTGGCAGAATGTTTGAGCAAAAGTTGCCTCCACCTTAAAAACAGCAATAGCGATCCCCAGTGCTTGTTTTCTTGCAAAACAAAGAAAATAATGCCAAAACCATGGTGTAGTTTCTTCTCAGTGCTCCCTCAGGTGACACAGTCCCCTAGATGTACATGCTACACTCAAAACCTAAAACCATTCCAATTCAATTCAGTCTTTAAAGATGTAAAACCATGAACCTCTAAGGAAAGATTATTGACTAAACTCAAATTCCACTTAATTTAAACACCACATACACCTCCCAGGTCAATGGGTCTATTAACTACAGATGTCAAAAGTACACTGGGTTTCTGAAATACTGGGTCTTTACCTCTGCAAGACTTCAGATCAGGTAATCGCATCAAATTTACATGTAAAAATCGATACTTTGCTCCCCTTTTCTTTTAAACTGTCATTACAATAGCTCTGAGTAGTAAGAGCAGCTCCATACATAGAGGTCACTCTTCCAATGAATTTTACTGGTTTATTGTTAAAATTGTACACAGAATAAGTAAGTAGTGGACAACTTCCAGTGCACAGACCCAAGCAAAACAAACAAGCCTTTGCACAAGCAGGGAGTGAAGCGCTACAAATATGACTCCAGATGATATTTATAAATACAGTTTGAAAAAAACCCCAAAACATCTGCCTTACACAAAGAAGGATTTTAGGGGCTTTAGATAGGTACCTTTTTTTTCTGCCACAAAATCCCCTATGACATTCTGATAACTGGCAAGCTTTCCTAAATCAAGTTCTGTGATTTCCCTGAAGTAAGTGGTATGCATTATATGTTTGCTTTATTGAGCCACAGGAATCTGAAGAATGAGAGATCTGAGGGCATTGGTTTGACTCACAGTGATTTTACAATAGAGCTGTTTGGAGTATTATAAAAACGTGAATTCACATATTGGGAGAAGGCACAAAGTAGTACAGAAAAGCTAGTAATGGAAGTGGACTAGCATCAATAAATGTGAATGTAGACATAGTTCAGTGTCATAAAATATCCAAAACTGCCAGGAAAAAAAAAATGGCAGGATATCTTACTCCCCCTCAAAATAGCAACGCTACTTGGCAGAGTAAAGTGCAGAGTGAAATGCAGCAGAGAAATGGATCCTTGTTGAAAATCTAGGACTTTAACAAGCAGTGAACTGGCATCTCATTTTGGATGTTTTTTTTTCTGCAGAGATTAAAAAAATAATCTCTATGAGTGACAATTGTCCAAAGGTATGTATTTACCTTTTTTGACAAAAATCTTATGATTTAAGTGAAGATAGGCAAAAGAGTTTAACAGCTACGGATTAACTAAAGATTAAAGACATGGTTGAAGCTTTATCTTGCTGTGCCGGTTAAGAAGGAATTCCAAGACTTTGACAGAGCCTTTAGAACAAACATGTTTCAAGACAAAATAATACACACTATCTTTGATGCAGATTAACTGAAAGAAAGCTTTCTGATTAGCCTGACACCACCCAAGACCTTACCCTTTCCTGCAATTGACTTTGGGGACCAGGTTTGTTTGTGTGATATGACAAATAGTATGCAAAACATAAGAGGTTGTTAATAATTTCAACTGGCAATTTACATCTTCTTCATTAAAATGCACTGCTTTAAGGTGTCCTGCACACCTCCAATTCTGATACTGAATTAAAGCTCAAATGCTACAAAACTTCAAACTGCAGTTTGCTGCTGTTAAAAAAACCCCTCTATTGTTTTATGTTCATGACCACATAAAACTTGTGAAGAATCTCCATTATATAGTTGTTCCATCACAAATACAGCGGGAACCACAAAGTCCAGGTCAGAAAGACAAAAAGTATCCTCCAGTTTTACTAGACTTTATCTGTTATGCTTTTTAATAGAATATGAGCAAATTGAATTATGGTGCCCCCATATACACAATTTTAATTTTTCACAGCAATAAATTTTTACAATGGCTACAGCCAAAAGATCCAATCAGTTCATTTCACAGGATCAAATCTAGTCTTCTTAAAAAGAAAAGTTTGAAAAATACAAAGATTTATCTTAGAAGTTAGACACCTAAATTACTTACATGTTTTAGTTATTAGATGTTCCCATTCAGTAACAGTATAAAGCTACAAAAAATGTTTAAACACCAACACAGATACTGACAGCATTTCAGTACTCTCAAATCTTTCATAATGTTGTCTCCTTTCACATGAAGATAGGAGCCACTCTGAACTGAGGCTTCATTCTCAGCATCTGAAGAAGCAGGATTTAAAAGACTTTAAAAAAACCACTTCCAGAAAATCACATTCTGCATTCTTTTCTGCTGCAATTACTTTAGGTGTAGAAAAAAAGATATGTATTTTTTGGTTGAAAGAAATCTGTTTTTGTTTTGAGTGATATTCTTCCAGGCACACACACAGATATAGCCACTATTTATCTTCAGGTCTCTAAAATTGATAATAAATATTTTTTACAAAAATTAGATGTTTTTGCCAGAGCACTGAGAACTCAACGAACAATTGCACAAATGAAATCTTCTTTTATCCTCTCTTTTGCAAATGAAAATAAATAAATAAATAAAGGATCGCACACAAAAGATGGGTAGGTTTAGATTCCATGATACTTGATTTTTAGATGTCTGAAAAATGCAGAACCCAATTCTAGATATGTAGAGGATGTACATAACACACAGGTTGAATTCAGACTTCTAGAATACATTTCAAACCTATCAACATGCACTAAGAGCACTAACCAAAACAGATACGGTGCAGGAAGGAAGCAAGCCTTAAATTCCTGCACTTTAGGGACATCGTGAAAAAGAGTATTTCTGTCTGCTGAAGACAGAAGTTCTGAATCCTTTACTCATAGCAGGAGTCTCTCCCATTCCTTTCCAAGAAATGAATGTCAGAAAAGGAAATTCTTAGTGGCCTCCCACTCCATGTTTATGTCTAGAGTACTCCTCTAAGGAACAGGAAGCTAGATATAAATACTCTCCTTCTTCTGAGCTTATTCAATTTACCTTAACATCAAACAGCATATTTTCTTAACAAAACAAAATCCATAACTAAATCAAAACCAAAACCAAACAAGAAACAGAACAAAACAAACCAAAAAAACAAACCACAAAAACGAGCAACCGAAGAACAATCCTCAATCCATTTTAAATAATGTTTTTAAAATACCAACAGAAAAGAAGTTAGCAACAGCATGTTGTCTTCCATATATACAATGAGCCTGAAGCTTATAATGAGCCTGAAGCTTATAACACTCAGACAACAATTAGAGACAGATTCATTCCTCTATTCAGTGTAAGAGAATTTACCCTGGTGTGTGATATCAAAAAAGAGTTTTGCAAGCCTGCCTTGGGAATGTTACTTCTGTTTTCAACTTCAAGCTTTATAATGACTCTGCAGAGAACTCAAAATTCATTGGGCCAGGAAGACTACTCAGGACACTAAAAATAATAGAAAGTCAGATTCCATTCCCAAAAAAGGTTTTGTAATTTATCCAATATATTTATTCTGATGACTAAGTCAGCCTCCTGGGAGATGAGCCTAGGACCTCAATTCCTCCAGACAAGATAGAAAATTGAACTTAGCCTTCCCCTCTTCCTAGGCAAGGCCTCTCGGGGAGATTTAAAAAGATGCTTTAGAGCCATCTCAGGGAAGGAGAGGAGAGAAACAAAAAACAACAAACATACTTGTTTTGTCCAATTGTTTCAAAATCCTTCACAATAATTGTCAGGGAAGATGAATTATCCAGAGCAATTCCTTTCAAGTCGAATTCAAGAATCTAAAGAAAAAATGGAGCAAAACCAAATTATAATGACAAGTTATGTATAAACTAATTAATAGCAGAGTAGTGTATACAACAAAATTATTCAGAAATAATTTTGAGAGGCAGAGTAAGCCAACTTATATTTGCAAAAGCAAAGTTAAAAATCTGGGAACATGCTTGGAGTAAAATCTTGATAGCTTTTGTTTGATAGTTACTAGCACAAATAACAGAAAAATAACTAAATTGCTTAATACTGAGCCATAACCTCTTTTGCAGTTCCACTTCCTCATACTAAGAAGTATTTTCTCGTAATTCATAAGATCTGATACTACTGCCCTGCAATACTGGTTGAAGTCAGTTGCTTCTGAATACAGATAAGTATTTGTAGGTTCCCTTTCTTTGCATTCCTGATTACAAAATGCAAGAATAATATTTAACTTCTGCTTCTGGTTGTGAAAACATACTAATAATTTTTTTTTTCCCCAAGAAAAACACTACTTAAGATACAAAATAGGAACAATCCTACAAATAAATCATGAGGAACTTCAACACATAATTCTTTCTACTCTGCAGGGTTATTTCCTAGTATATAATAGAGGATCCAATAATATTCTCATACACATGGCTAAGCAATGGCTTAATATTATTTGTTCCAAAGTATGAAGGAATAAAAACAGACCACCAGATATCCATCTACTTTTACATGAAAACATTAAACAATGAATTGCAATATATGGTGCAAGATAAATCCATTCACCTGCACTTACTAACACTAGTTTCTATTTCTAACCAATATTCACAGCTGTAGAAACTGACTTATCAATTTCACAAGTGTTTTGTCTTAATACAGATGAAGAATTGATTAAAAAATATAATTACCTCATTCCAAATAGGATTAAGTTCACTATCAATTTTCTTGGTTTTCTTTTTTTCATCTGCAAATACAAACAAAATATGATGATCTGGTTTTGCTAAAGAGCTACACAAATATCACCATTTTCCCTTTAATTAAAAAAAAATAATTAAAAAATTTGAGCTTTAAAACAAATGTTCCAATTATTTTTGCCTCTTCCAGAAGTTGTAGACCTTACAGTCAAAAAGTCTCCTGGGCAATTTTAGCAGTTGAGGTTTATTATTCTGTTTTGTTTAAACATAGCTAGGATGTATTCCCAAAAAGCAAAATTAGTCTTTCTGTTTCTCAACCTTTGTGTGACCCTTGACTGCAATGTCAGTAATGATAAAAGATGGCAGACTAAAAGACTTGGAGACTTCAAACCAAACAGTAACCTCAAAGTGAACTCCAGTAGTAAAGAAAATCTGTTACACATTTACTATATCCAAGTTAGAAAATACCTAGAAGTGTTCAGCTCTGAAATAAAATCACCTTGAAAAAAAAATTCTTCAGAAGATATTCCTAGTGTCAGTATTTTCTGTTTTAAATGAACAAGTAATAAGAGAAATACACATGCATAGAAGAGGAAATGCTGTCCTTCCTGAAACAAAAAATTATTTCCAGAGATTATGCAGATCACTTCACTGACACATACAATAGCCTAAAAATTATAAATTTTTCATACTTCATGGCAAAATTTGCGTTTAGTCAAATTTGCAATTGCATTTTGCAATTCAGTTCAAATTATTTTTCCTGAGAAGAATACAACTCAAGTGTTGCACAGGCCCTCTGCAGGCTCCCACACCTAATAAAAAGGAAAACAAAATTCTGCTCTTACAAGAGGTTCAAAGCAGCTAATACACCATGGCTTTCCACACTGGCAAACACACAGATGTCTAAAGAGTAAGTGTATATATTAGTGATAAATGAATATATTTAAGTATAGACAGTAAATGATTTGTAAAATGCTCAGCCACCACAAGAAGGCATTTCCGTTATTCACAAGTTATGGTTATACTTCACTAGGAAAAACACTGCAAAGGTCTGGAAGCAACACTAAAGGTACACAACATGGGCAAGTTCATACACTACTCAAGCAGCAGACTGTGGTGGATTCTTTTATTGAATAAAAGCGTGATGTACTAAGAGCAAAGTCAGCCCACTGCAAATTACAGGGACTGACTCATATTTATGTAACAGGAATTGTCTACAATTTATACAGGATATTGACTCACACCGTCCCACAACGGAAAGAGCATTCATAACATACTGTGCTGTGGGGCATGCATTTGTGGAACAAAGAACTACTTAATATGCAGTAGGAGAAATTCAGCTTCATGCTATCTAACATGAGACAAAGCATTTTCAAAACTGAGTATCCTAGAATGTCTGGGGGTTGGCACTGGTACTCCAAGTGCCCCTGTAAGTAGGAGTTGAGCCAGGGAAAAGATGTTCTCAGTCTCAGGGGTTAGTGAAAAAAAGGAACAGTTACAGTTTGTAAAGGAGACAGTGAATCACAGACTAGATTCTGATGGAAATAGTGAATAAATGTCCCTGCCCTAAGCTCAACTGTAGGAAAGCCCTGGCTTGAACAGTAGTCTAGACAACTCCTGACAAGGAGCAATATTTTCCACTTTAAACTATACATTTTCATGAATAGTGGAAGAGTAAGAATTCATGATTCTACTAACAAGATGCATACTGGAAGTTATACTAAAAAAAAATACTTTTTGTCATGCATTTTTGTGAAATTGGAAAAAAATCCCAACAAACCACTGAGAAAGAGCTTACAATGGATTTTAGTCATAATTTTAGTTGAAGTGTAGCATGCACATTCCTCAAACGTGTATTTTATATGTTTTCTTCATTCTACTGACCTTATTACCCATATTATCATTATTTTAATGCATTCGGTTTGGGGTTTTTTGTTGGTTTTTTGTTGCTGTTGTTGCTGCTGGTTTGTTTTGTTTTTAAACTGTGGCAAAGTGCTTTCTTCTTCCCACAAGAAAAAAAAAAAAAAAAAGCCAATCAGAGTAAGATGACTATGCAGTTATTCCAGGAGCTCTCACAAGTTTCAGGTCCTTGGTCTTCTTTCCTCCACTGGTAATGAATCCTGCTACAGTACTCAGTACCATAAACCACATCAAAGGGTTATATCGACACATGTTGTTTAACATTCTTAATTGGAAATTAATGTAATAAGGACTTAGTGATAATCAATGACAGTGTTGAAAAGGATTCATTGTGTTTAAAACTGTTCCATCATTACAAAGATGATGACAGTGCTACAAAACAACCCATGCTTACAGCTTAATTTTTTCCTTCTAAGTAGCATTTGTATTAATTTCAGCATGTGTGGAATAACAGAAGCAAACATTATCTTTTAGAAGAGTTTTAAGTCTAAGAGTCAAGAGAGAATCACCTTTCAGTTCACCAAGTTTTCATTAAACCTTCTTCTGTGAACAAAGAATTAAGATTGCATGGTGCCAGGAACTGCGGAATCAAACAGGCAGACCTCCAAACTCCAGGAAAGTAAAGTTAATTCTCGGCAAAACCGAAAATGTAACTTTAGTGAATAATTACACTCTAGTACTCTTTTCTTTCACACACTGAAATATAAACTAACATAGCTACAGAAGAAACTTTGCTGAAGTTGGCCCAATTAAACTGAATGCCATTTGACATCAGTTTTTAATGCATCAAGCTGTATGAGGCTGTCAGAAGGCAGGATCAAAGTGCTAAACGTTCTAGCACTGACTGCACATAGAAGCAATGATGTCACTTTTTATATCCAAAGACAAGAATCTGGCACATTTTTATCCAGTTTGGTTTATCTGATGAACCAAAAGAATTGTACTGGTTTAATAATTATCACTTAGTGCCACTTTAGTAAATGGGAACAGTTTTTCATATTAATTTGACTAATAATTTGTCTCATGTAGAGTAATGATGAACTTGGAACTGCATCCAGTTCCAGAAAACAATACTTGTTTACTCTCAGGGTGTAACTCTCTTTGAACACTGAGTTGTTCTTAAAGCAAATAAAAGTTCTTTCCCACTGGACTGAACATAAATTATGACAAAAACCCAACAAAAAACAAAACAAAACAAAAAACCCAAATGCCTGCACAAAACTCCTCAACTGCAAACAAAATATCACAACAGAAACAACTGCCTATTCCCTATTAATAAATGCACCTAGTATGTATCACTCTATTAATTTGACTATAGTCTCTTAGTTACACAAATCTGATGAAGTCTACTCTATACACAGATGAAACTAAACTAATACATATGTATAAACATAAAGTGTTTGTGGAGTCACTACCAATAGTTGTATGATCATGGATGGCATTTGTCTTCCCAACATAGTCATTAAAGGTCTAAAACTGAGAGGTGCTGTGTGTTTTCAATGAAGTCTGAAAATTACTGAACCTGACATCAGCAAAGGCTATGTAAGTTACAGTAAAAAACATTGTTTACTGAAGTATCATCTTCCACAGCAATTTTCTGTCAAGTCAGTACTGTTTTCTACAACTTCTCCAAGAACATGTGAGAATCAAACAAGATCATGAAAAGGTACTGCAAGGCTATGGCCAAAGTCTTACAAATCCCTGAGTTTTTCCCAGTTTGGAAAATAAACTCCCAATTGTGGTTTTGGTGTCAGGAGCTACAGTGGGTGTGGATCACTGCTAAAGACTGCTGTCCATTGATACACACCTTCTCAGAAAAAAAAAAAAAAAATTGGTTTCTCAACTACACACTAACATAACAAGGTAAAATGGGCTAAAAAAATAATTTATAAACATAAAAAACTCAGAAGTTCAACCTATTTCAGATACGATCCTTATACCACTTGACCTGGCAAACAGGTACAAATTAAATCAGAGCTGCTCAATAGCTGCCAAAAGCCTCCTATTTTCTGGCACCTTTGAATCACTCTGGACAGAAGGCAAAAAATCAGACTTGTGGTATGAAGTAAAACCATGTAAAAAGAAGTGGCATGTGTAATGATAAATTTAATATCCTATTAAAAATGAATGAAGTTGTATTTAAGATTGATTAAGCATATTTGTGAACATTAGAAGTCCCAGTTGTAGCATATACAACACATTCCTTTAAGGTCTCTGTGCCCAGCCTCTGTGTTTGGATAACCAAAGGACTGAGAATCAAATTCAGTAATGGGGAAGAACAAAATAAATCTAAAGTTTCTATTTAGTGGGTAAAAAATGAATTAAAGGACAGAGTAGTTACGAAAGATTACAAGGAGAAATCAGACACTTAAGGCATAAAAAAAAGCAAAGGCATAAACCAGCTCTGGAGTATGTCACTGCAGGAACAGAAAGGTAAAACCACGACAGGAAAGCTGAGCAAGACAAGAAACTGAAAAGAGAATACCAATACTTAAGAAGCCACAGAACCAAATGGAGCAAACCAGTAACAGTACTTTTTGTAGGGAAAACAAAGTAGTATTTTAAGAAATAGCAGGTTCCAAAAGTTACTGAGACAGGCTCAGCCACTTGCCCAAATATACAAGGGAGATGAAAAACAACGAACAAACAACAAAAACAAAACAAAACAAACAAAAAAAACCCCAACCCAAACTTGCAAAATAGGTGGGAAAGAAAGGAAATGGAAGGACACCACATCTTTCTGATGCTGAAATAATGTATTCAAAAATTAATTTTGAAAATTAAGATAGAGGACATGTTCTATCACAACCTATTCCAGCCTCCAGTAAAATGTTACTCTTTCAGATTTCTAAACATGATAAATCCCTGCAATGATTTTCCATACTTTCAGAAAAATCTCTTTCCATTTAAGTGCATAGTTAGGAAAATAGATCACTGGGAATTAAGACGATCATTTGTCATAGTATGGTTGCATGTATTACACGATCCAAAATTGCCTGGAGGTTATCCTTAGAGACAAACCTGAAATCAAGTTCCTGTAGTCTAGTCATGTGAGGAAATGACAGCAACAGGTAAAACACACCGTAAAATATTATTAGCTTTGCATATAAATTCTAACACACTCTCTTCCTCTTGTCCCATACATTACTAATGAGTGTAAAATGTGGTTTCCCTCACAAAATTAGATAATCTCAACAAGAAAAAAAATTAAGTGTAATTCAGTCTGCAAAAAAATCGGTACAACACTGACCATTGGCTCTGCAAAGTCATTAAGATAGAGGAATTACTTTTTTTTCAAATGGAAAACAAGGTAATCTTCCCTGTGAATTTATCTATGCAGTTAAATCTGTCTGTTTAAAGCAAAGGGCTAATCCTTTGCAAAAGCTTGTAAAATGTGGATCCTGAAACAGAAGCACTGTTAGTCAATGCAACCAGTTCAAACTTCTTTTGGTTAACTCCTGCATCTCTAAAAAGTCTTCCCTTTACATCAAATGTAACTTCAGGAAAACACATCTCCACCAGTTTTAAAATACTTACTTGGATCATTATCCTTCAGAAAGCCTCCAAAGTACATTTATTACACTTTTCCTTACCTTTAAAAATAACAGAAACAATAGGATCTGGTTTCCCAAACTTGGTTTTAGGGATATTGCTAGCAGATTCCACAATCACCCGAAGCATTGTTTCCAGTCTTGACTAAATGTCGACTGTTACCAAAGAAATTAAAGGAAGTCTAAAGTTTCAAACTCCTTCACTTCTGGACTGAAATGCTAGCAGGAAGAGGAGGCAGGGAACAGCTGGTTTATAGTAAAGAAAGTCTATGGGTGGGTCTATGACGAGCTAGCCACTGAAGGCAATGAAGGGGGAAAAAAAAAAAAAAAGTACCTGTAAATTGACACCAAGTTCTGTGCGCTGCACACAAAGAAACAAAGCTCTTTCAACTCTTTCTAGCGAAATCCAGTAACAGCAAGAACACAGTGTAAAAACGAATGGAGATTTTTTGGGGGGTTGCTTTTATTCCTGAAGTGTGTGATACATCTCACAAGTAATAGGACAAGAACAAACGTAAGTACCATCAAACACATCACATTTGCCTCTTGGTATATCAAGGTATTACATTTCAGAACAGTTTATTTCCCTCCTAACCCCCCCCCCCCCCCCCCCCCACCCCCTTTTTATAACTTCACTGTAAATGTTTTCAGCTTGCCTGTCAGTGACTAATCGGAAACTATGTATGGTCTTAAAAAAGCTTAAGTGCTCCCCCTCCAGTTGTGCTCTGGAACGACTACGTTGTACACACAGTAACAGGTTCTGTATTTAAGATGCTTAATAGATTATCTTCTGAGAAATTATGCATAAATTTTAAAAGTATGTGACAAAATGTGAGAATATCCTGTTTATTGTTTGGAGGCCTGTAAGTATTATGTCTACATCTGGAAGTCTCCATTATAAATGAAACTAGGTAAAACTTAACATGGTAAATAAAAACAAGTCTCTGCTCTGGAAAAAGATTTGTGGGGAAGAAAGGTAACCTAAAGCCAGCATTCTGGACAGGAAGAGAGTAAAAGACACATAGGGGACAGTACTGAGAGGATCCAGACGACACAGCTTAAGCATTACTACATGTCATTTCTCCTTCGCTCATCCCAGTCTCACACAAGTTCCCCAGCTGGAGCATGGCCAAAGCCACAGACGAGCTGCCCCAAGCAGGTGGCAGCCACTGTTCTTTCTGCCCCGCAGTGAGTGAACACTCATGCAGGGTGAGAAGAGCCATCTGCTGGGAAGCAGCAAGAGAACACCCACCGCTTCTTCTACAACTGCTTTTTAACGAAAAAACTGAAACCGCCTTAAAAGGGAAAATTAATTATGACCTCGCAAAGAGGAAGCAAACGCAGCCCCAGGCCACTCGCAGGTGCCCGGCCGCCCTGGGCCACGCCCAGGCAGCGATCCCCTCTCAGGAGCCAGTCATCAGCACGTGTAATGGAACAGAAAAACGAGATGAGGATAAGAAAGGCCCCATAGCATTGACCAACCAGGTCTAGCAGCTGCTCATGCCAGCCACTGGGGAACCTCCGCTCAGGCATTCCGCAGAGAATTCGTCAGTGCCCCTCCCATCATAACGGCCACCCACGCCTGGCAACTCGCGCCGCCCGGTCCCCTTCGCAAGAGCCTTTGCGCATGCGTCCTTTAGTTCTGCCTCTTCTGACCCATTGGAGATGCCGTAGCGTCTCTGTGACTGTCAGGTAAACCAGACGGAAGTGACGATGCTAGAGCCGCGGGATTCAAACTCCAGGAAGTGGGGCTGGGCTGGGACTGGCTGGAACAGCTGTTGCCGGGTAAAAGCCCCTGCCTCATTTGAGCCAGGTAGTCACAGTTTGTGCGCCGTAGCCCGGTACGGGAGGCGCCTGTGGGAGCCAGGTCTATGCTGCACGGGCTTGACTAAAACTGTGTCACAAATCTCGTCCTACCTTGTAGAAGGGATTGTTCTGTAATGCGACGTTTATTTTTTTTATAGGTGCTTAAAGATGAATTCGAAGACCGCCAAAGATTTAATTGGTAAGTGGGGCTTAAAGTCGAGTAGCTCCAGACAGGACAGTGACCTCGAGAAGTATAAGCAGGAGAACGCTGCCCTGAGAAAATCAATGGAGGAAGTCGTTAAACGGAAAAGCAAAATGACTGATCCTGAAAGGAGCGGGCTTCTAGAGGTGAGGCAGATAGATAGTTGTACGTGAGCTAACGTTTGTGATGCCCTCATCGTGTGCGGTTAGCGTGAGTCTGAATATGTTTGACTTCCTAAGCAAGATGCCACTCTTTCCTCTTAAAACTTAGTTTACTCTGATATCACTGCTGTTTTGATTTGATGCTTTTGTTCTCAAATATTTTTCAACGACTGAAATATTAAAACTGTAATAATCTGACAAAGCTGTTAAATACAAAGACGTGAGGCAAGAGGTGCCAATTAATCCACTAAGACCTGGCATCATATGTCCAACTGTTTGGAACAGTTTGTTCCAGAGAATTATTTTGAGCAGTTACTGCAAAAAACATGATGCTTGCAAACAGTTGCTGAAGAGCATGCCGGAAAGTGCTGAGTGTGTTCTTGAACTATATTCTCAAGCTCCCACTCAGGTATAGGTAAATAAAATTATAATCAGTTCACTATGTTGTTCTTTTCATTACAACCAAAGAGCAGAAATGAAAATGCTGCAATTTTCATGCCTTGTAGTCCATTTAAGGTAACCTGTGGTTGCAGAGAAAAAAGGTCAAGACTTAGTCTGTGACTAAGTCATATACTGTCAAGGTTCCCAGGAGGACTTGAAAACTTTAAATGAACTCTTTCAAAGAATGCTAAAATTTCCAAGCTTCTTTTGACAGTAAGGTCTTTCATATGTCTATGCGATGTCAGTTAAGAAGTACTAATCTAAGTACTAGTCAGCTCATGTACTGTTGTGGTGCAGCTGAATTCTGTAGTGTATTTGTTGTCTCTGTTGGAATTTACTGCTTGCTCAGTGTTGGCTTCTTAGTTTACAGGTGGAAAATCAGCGGCATGTTTAGATATGTCTTGATGTCAATAGTCTAATTCTAGTGTGGCTGTCAACTACTCCCTAAATTAGACACTCTAAAATTCAGTTTTAGTTTCTCTGCCATCTTCTAGCGATTTGATGCAAACATATAGGATTTCAACATCAATCCTTCTCATGGAAAATGAAATTCTATCATAACAGAAGTTTATGTAGAGCCCTGGGGTAGCTCAAATTAAGTGCTAAAGCTATGTAATAATTACCTGTGCTGGACGCCTACTGAAAAGAGAGTGCCTGTTGAAAATAGCTACTAAAGCATATTTTTAAACTAAAAGGTTAGATAATTTGGAAAATGGGATCCCTTTCATGAATGCTTTCTTCTGACTCTTTTAACTTCAATTATTATAATTTAATTTGCAAGAAGATTCTGGTGCTTCCTAAGAAATGTATTGCCAGCTCTTCACTGGAAATTATTTAGTGTTCTTGTACTGCTTGTGTTTTAAAGCTTTATGGACTCTATTTGTACACAAAAATGTGTACCTACCAAGTCTGTGAAATTTGGTTCTTTTGCACTCTTCCCTCATTTCGTCTATTTCACTTGTTTTAGTGTCACTTGAAATATTTCAGATGGTTACCGTAATATTGTGATGATCACTGTAATATTGTCTGTTTTGAGTAAAAAGTAATGCTCTCAGCAAATGAAAACCTAAAAGCGCCTTTCAATTAAGTGTCTTTGCAAACTTGTAAACGTCCTAGTTTACAAGTTGCATAGACTTATTCATTTGTGTCACATTTTAATTCTCTCTAATTTAGAAAATACTTTCCCTTGAAAAAGAAAAAGAAAAATACATCCATCTTCTTGGAGAGAAGGACAAAGAAATCCAAAACCTGAAAGACAAGCTTAGCTCCAAAAACAACAGTAGCGAAGTCTCCTTACTACAAAGTCAACTAGAAGAAAAAACAAAGGAAGCAGAAAGAAGAGAACAGTTACTTCGTTCTCTATCAGAAGAAATTGACAGGTTAAAATGTAATATATCCACTGTCACTACAAAATGTGGTGAGCTTGAAAACAGAGTTAGTACTTCTCAGGCATCCCAGGTAAGCACTAAACAAACACTGTAATTGCAAAATCCAAATCTAGCCTGTTTACAGTTAAACTATTTGTGCCCACTAAGCACCAATATTGTTATAAAATCTTATAAGCTGTGTTGCATGCTGAAATACTCTTGTATGAAGAAAGATGGAATCCAGATTGAATGCTAAATGAAGAACACTCAAGGAGAACCATTTCAGGCAACACAGCTGGGAAAAGAATGGAATTCTGTAATGCAGTAGAGCTAGGCCTCCTTTTTCAAGTTCACATGCAGGTGATGTGACTCATGGTGCTACATGTGTGCTGGTTTGAGGCTAATTGGAATAATGATCCACTCTTGCTTAAGTAGATATTATGTTCTCCTTGGGTTTGTGTGCTCAGTAATCAGACTGAGATGGCACTGGCAATAGAGACTGGGAAATTAATAAAACCAAATTAAGCTCACCTAACTCAGCTTCAGTCATGGGACTATCCTTCTCCTCCCTGCTCTTATAAATCCTCATTTTGCTAGTTGTCTGTCTTATACATGGCATTGCACATGATAATACTTCAATTTGATAAAAGACAGAACAGGAACAGCTGTTTCTCTCATTTGTAGTGGTTAATAGGTATGGTGCCAGGTACTTGGTAGGCTTTACAAATGCACTTAGTTTTCTACAGTTGTTTATCCACCCCCTGTTCTAATGTTCCATGAAAAATGCAGTAGTGTTTCAGTAAGGGATACAGGGAAGTTGGTGCTTGAAGTAGGTGCCCCTTTCTTCAGCTTTTTACCTGCAGATGGTGCTGCTTCTCCATGCTCCACACAGAATTCGAGTAATTTCTAGAAATTCTGTGTTATTCAAATATCATAATTAATGTCTACTAATTTTCAATTATCATACATGAGTCACTTCTAATAATACAATATCATGGAAACTTAAAACTCAATGTTTGTATTTTGAATTTCAAGAGACTTTGAACATTGCTAGACATGGAAACCTGTTAACATTTTTCTTAAATATGTTTTTGTCAAGGAACTACCAAAATAACTTCGCATTTAAAACCAGATTTGTTTTAAAAATCTATTTATCTACGGCAGACAACAAAATGCTACTGCTATTTTGCATGTTGTGAGAAACCTGAAAACAAGTCTAGCAATGCTACTTCAAACTGCTAGGTGGCATATGTGCAGCAGCTATACTCTGAAATTAAAATAACAGTTGTATGATACAATTTTGAGAGTTTTCACTGAGGCAAGAGTTCTAATGGTCATAGAAATAGGAAACCATGTAATTGTAGTATCTCAAAATCCTAGTTTTATTAGGAAGTGCTAACGTTTAATAATTGGATTCAAAGTTATGCTACTTTTTTTGGGGGGGGTAGTAATCTAAATTTATCACCTTAAAGTTCTCTTTGACTTCTATATTTGCACAATTTCAAAAATGGTTTCTATCAAGCAGTGAATAAACATGTCCATTTATGAAGTACAACTGCTGAACTGCTCTCTATTGTTTAATTTGAAGAGCCCTCCAACACATACTTTAAGTACTCTACAGTGGATCAGGTCTAAGAAAATCAGTCAGAATGCCCTTACGGTTCTAAACAGGCTGGCATTGTTTCCCAGATGTTTGTAATCCTCCTATTATCCCAGTGAGACTGCAAGCTCTAGGTTTCCCCAACAACTGCAGGTCTGGCTTATTGTGAAATAAGTATGAGGATACAAGAACAGAACAAACATCTTTTTTTTTTTTTTTTTTCCTGCATTTAATTAATACGCTAAATATCTTAATTCCTGAAGCTCTCATGTACCCTTCAGATCTTCCAAGACAGTAATTCAGCAGAAGACATACAATATCCACATTCAGAAATATTTTAGTATAATTATTGCAGATTTATGTAATAAATTAAATGTGAATGTTTGTCCTGTATCTTGCAGATCTAATCTTTTTTATTTTTATATCTATGAAATTATTTTCTACATTGTACATTTCTATGTTCCTTCAAAAATAAATAAAAACCACACCTGTGGATCTGGTTTCCATTTAAAAAAATATTCTTATGCTATTCATACGATATGAAAGAGGATGAGTTTTAGTGTTTCAGCCATCTGTTTTAAAGAATACTTACAAGGTTTGTTCTTTGTCTGCAGGAAACTGTAACAAACAGCACTGGATCAGCAACCAATCTTTATGAAGTTGAAAACCAACTAAGAGATGTAAGTTTTCTGTACAGCACAGGTACAAATTACCTTCAGCAAGACAGATTAAGAATGTAAATTATCGCCATAGACAGTTTTGTGTAGTGTAGGACCTTGGAGGGTATGTTGTCTGATAAAATATATCTAAAATTATTTTGTGACAAGATGCTAATTAGAGGGGAAAAAAAAGACACAGTATTTCCTCCATCTTTGAAAAACTTTGCTTGGGGCATCAGAACAAAATGATTGTGGACAAAACAATCCCCAAGGAACCTGGCCTGACCTCAGATTTGACACTGCCTGGACTACCGTGAGGTTGCATTAGAAACAACCTGAGGTCCTTTCCAACCTCAATAATTGTATTAGTCAATCAGTTATAAAATCCATGTCTTTGTTCTTACAAACTTTAATTTGCAGCAGTATGGTTTTAGTTTACCTTATTTTCAAGACCTGATCCGTTATATTTTATTATATATTTAAGATAACAGGTTAATTCTTCATAATCTGGTCATAACTCATGAAAGCCTTTGGTTTTAACTCATTTTCCCATTCCAAGAAGTAAGCCAACCAGTATTTAGCATAAGTTAAAACTGCAGCACTTTTAAACAATCTGACATCTTTCAAAATGAAGATTGTTGTTGTACAGAGAAGATTACTACAGTTTGCAATAGAATTAACAAGATTATCTTGAAGCTGTTTAATATATAACTTAACATTTGTAAGAAATAAGACTAATACTTTTAAAATCTGGTAAGTTACCAGAGGCTACTTTGTTATTGTTCTCTTCCTTTTCATGAAGGCTCTTGAGAAAAACCAACAGTGGCTACTCTATGACCAGCAACGTGAAACATACGTCAGGGGATTGCTTGGAAGGATTTTTGAACTTGAGCAGAAGTCAGACAAAGCTAGCCAACAAGAATCTAAAGAATCCAGTTCAGAAGGTATTGACTTTTTTCCCACAAATGACCCAGAACATAATTATCTGCAGAATAAGCATTCTGAAATCAAATTATAGCATAAATAAACAAAATCAAGACGCTTTTCCTCAACATTTTGATTTCTTAGTGGTAAAACATCAGTGAAGTAAAATGTCTTTGCTTCCTGTTATCTATCTCTGTTCCTTAATCAATAGTATTTCAGGTCCTTATCTACTTCAAAGATGTTTTTTAACAGCCTTGACACTCTATTTGCAAATTCTGTTTGTGGAAAGTGTTGAGACAAATATATGTATGTATCCCATCCTTCAAAGTACACTTTCAGCCTGCCTAACAAGAAGCATTAAGGATTTATTAGCTAGGTGTGGATCAGGGCTTTTAAATTTACTTTTTTCAAAATAAATACTGTAAACATGACTCAAGACTGACATGTTCTTTACTCACCTGAACAGTCGTTAGAGGAAGAAAACCTGCAATTGGGTTTGGCACTTGTTCAAAACAGTGTTTCGCAATATGGGTCCGGCCACCTCTAGCTCACTTTTGTGCTATGCAGTTCCTCAATAAGGAGCACCCTCAAGACTGACTTCAGTGGTTGTGGTGGGTTTAAAGAGCTGACAGAGTGAAGCTCTCAAATGAATTGGAGAAAAAAACATAATTCTATTTGGAGAGAGTTACAGATAGAAATTACAAAGCAGATACAGAGTCCATAAGCAAACCCCTGAATTTTCCCCCAACCCACAACTAAATCTATCATCCCCAGTGCTCCAGTCTTCCTCCCCTCCCCATGCCTCTGCTATCCAAGAGGCCTAAGTACAGCCTCTGGAGGCCCCAAACCAGGCCTATCCTTACATGTTTGTCCCGATAACGCAGCTCCTGCTCGACACAACGCTGGAGGGGGAGGAAAGGAGAACAAGCTGGCCTTGCTGTGAGTTTATGAAGAGACAGCAGAATTACGGGATTGAATAACAATCTTCTACTCCCTAGAGGACTTTTTAAACCTTATAATTCCCAAACTGGGACAGTGGTGTTTCACCAGCATGTGGAATAAAATTAAAATCACACTGAACAGATGAAGCAGAAGGAGCTGGCTGTTCATTATCAAACTATTAATTTCATATATTCTGCAACTGACCAGCAAGATAAATTCACTAAATAGAACTAGCAACATCTGGTGTAAGAGTATGTAAAAAATCGGCAAAACCTGTAAATGTCTGTATTCCTTGCTCAGCTTCTAGGTATATTATGTATTACTGCAAAATTTTTAGTGTGTTGGGTTTTTTTTTTTCCTGCTTATTAAATTTTTCTTGGGTCAACAAGCAAAAATTTTTCTACCTCTGGTTTAAGTTACTAGCCTGTTAGTAAGATGCAGATATTTTTCATCAAAAAGCCTATTCCAGCCCCTTCTATTTGCAATTTAGAAGTAACATAAGGGCATACAATTTGAAGAATATAGTCTGCAAAAGACAATGGAAGGTCTGGATTTGGTCAGTGATGGTGAAGTGGAGTCCATCAGATCTCCGGGGTATCTCTAGGGAGGAAGCAACGCCAGAACCTTGGTTAAGTGAGTGTAAATCTGGAAGTGAGACTCTTGTTGTATCTTTGAGGCTCGATTCCCATGTATCAGTTTAATATATGAGGGCAAATAAGAACTATGTGTGTGTCATTGAGCTTGTATGGTCAGGGCAAAGGATACAAAATTCCTGTAAGAGTTGGTGAAGGAAGTAGCTGTAGCACAGTGTACCACACACAAAACAAGTTGTAGTTTTCCAGTAGCTACTGGGAAAGAGACTTTGCTGCATTAGAAGTATTGCAAGCTGTTTGGCACCAAGCTGCAGTTAAATCTGAGCAGTGTGATTTCTATCAGTATGCCTTAAAATGCTGTCAAGGATTTAGTGTTCTGATTTTTAAGTGACCTTTTTTCCTCCCTCTATTACTATCTCAATTTCTGGTTCATTAAGGTCATCTACAGGAGGAAAAGCAAACATATTATGACCAGCTGTTACTAACTGTTAAGAGTGATCTGGAGACTGAAAGACGTACTGTAACCCAGCTGAGAGCTGAACTTAATGAATACAAAAACAAGTACGAAGAAACACGACAGGAAAAAATGAGTTTAAATGCCTTATTGCAATCGCAACATGCTGCTGAAATGAAGACTTTAGAAAATGAAAATAAAATCAAAAGAGAAAAAGTGCAGAGATTAAAACAAGAAAATGAAACAATTAAAGGACAGCTCAGAGAAGAAAGAAAGAAGTCTGACGATCTTTTGTGTCAGGTAAGTGGATGCATTTGGAGGTGTAGGATCATTAGTGGACACTCGAGAGCTGAGAAATACTTAATCGGAATGGACAATCATTCACTCACTCTGGTAACTTTTCTTTACGATTAAAAAATTATTCCTTCAATATAGCAAAAAATTATTTTTTAACACAAAGATATTTCTTCTGAATTCAACAGAATTTCTTCTGTTGAACTTATTTGTTCACTTGTCTTTGGAGACAAAACAGGGAGAAGTGAGAGAGTATTTAATTGATTCTAACCTACTTCCTCAAGGTTAATAGTAAATGGGAATAGGAAAGGCAAAAATTCAAGTCCATACAAGCTATTTTTAACTTATGCCCTAACTATGGAATATCACTGGATAAGAACTATGCAGGCACACCTGAGTACCAAAAAGCAACAGCAAATTGATCAAGTTATCTTGCTTATCTTAAGACATTATTTTCTTGAGTTAGCTATGGTACCTTCTGAGTCTTACATCTGCTCTCTTTGAAAAAAAGAAAAAAAAATTGCATTGCTTGGTTTTGTTTTTTAACATCATGACACATTAGTGCAAACAACGCGTTGTGTGTATGTTCTCGGGTGCATCCTGGCGATCACCTAGGTAAGGTTTTCAAACTGTAACGTCATCCTGCGTTCTTCCTGCTCAATACAATAATGTTTCTTTGGCACTTTCCCCGGGGAAGTAGAGATATTTGAGTCTGCCTGTTGCACAACAGGCAGACTCAATTTTCTGTCAGTTACTTCTATACCTTTTTTTTTGGATACGTTGTTTGTTAAGTTTATTAGCTACTGTATATGGAAGTTGTTTAATACAAATATTTTCCTGCCTTATAGGTGCAACTTCTTCGTAAATCATTGCTCAAACAGCAGGAAGAACACGCTAGGATAGCTTTGTTGGAACAACAGGTACCTTAACATGCTGATGCTTAATCTGTATAATGCATGTACTAACTTCAAATTTGAGAATGAGTAGTATATTAAAGTAATATTAGACATGAATATTAAACTGTAAATTTTTTTTAACACCTCTGCTGAGGAAAATCTGTAACCTTTTAAAGGTGAGAGGGTCTAATCAAGTGTGATGCTCTTCTTTTTTTCCACGATCACTTGTTCAGGTATGGGAAGCATCCTAAAACTAATCTGGTCATTGAAGTTTTGTACTATATTTTTTATAATGTTACAAATAATTGTATTGCCACTTTTTAAATGTTTTTTTTTTAAGTACTTTTTTTCATATTTCTTGATGCTTTTTAAAAAAATGTCACATTTCTTTACTAAGCTTGGGGAGTACAGTGCTACCCCTAGTTTCCATCCAAGTGATCTTGCTGCAAGGAGGAGATCATGAAGTACAAACTAGTGTTGTTTAATTAGAACTTGCACTTTTCTATAACATGTTCACTTTAAACTGCAAGACAGTCTGAAACTGCCTCAAACCAAACAACTTCCACCATCCCCCACCCCCACTGTCCGGTTTTTAGTAATTCTGTCTTTAATTTTCACTCTGGGGGGTTGCCAGATCCAGATATGCACTGCAGATTTTGAGAATGAAAAGCTTGATCGACAGAACTTGCAGCATCGTTTATATAAAGCTCTTAAGGAACTGAGCAAGGCCAGGGAACAGAAAAACCATCTGGAACCAACGGTATGTACTGAATAACTTTGTAGGTGAATTTAGTCAAAGACTTTACATCCTTTCACTTTGGGATTTTATTTCAAGTGTAGTGAGTCTTCTTTTAATGATAACATTAAAATATATGTTATAATGTTCACTATAGGTGCTTGCATCCTGCATGTAGCCCCAGGGTGCAGAACCCTATGTCATCTAGCTAGGCATTGGTTTTTTTTCTTTTTTTTCCTAGGGTATGCACAGAGAACTAGCACTACAGAACATCCAGAAAGATCAGGTTGCTGAGTAGGCAACATAACTGTATTTTGTATAACAATGTGTTGTCTAGTTGTCTGTTGCACAGTGATAAAGCTGCAGCATGCTTCTACATAGACTTGCTGCTAGTGAGCAAAATAAAGCAAACCAGTGAGATATCTCTCTCTCTCTGTCTCTCTCTCTCTCTAGATAGATAGATATATATATATAGAGAGTGAGAGATATAGAGAGATATAGATATATGTGAGTCCTGCACTTAGCATTTTGCTACAGATTTCTCCACTAAGTATTAAGCAAGCCATTTAATCTGTTTTGCTCTGTTGCATCCAGGATTGTCCTGTTCTTGAGCAGAAGTGTTTTTTCACTGTTTGGTGTTTTTGAAACTGCTGTGTTTTGTAAGATTAGGTGATAGCTGGATAGGATTGAGAAAACTGCAGTTCTGAATTTCAATGAGGTTCAGAATGGAAACTGCATATCTGTCTTTCATTAGATCTGGTCTGGGGTTGCTGTGATTTTTTTACAGAGAAGATAAATGCAAAAGCTCCTTACAAGTTGCAAATAAGACCAATTCTTCTGCAGCTGCCAGACTGCTCTCCTCCTTAATTTTATGCAATTTGGAATTACTTCCTCAGATGAGGAAAGGAATAAAACGAGTCCTGAGATACTAATGTTCTTTACTCATGTTGCCCCTGGAGGAGCCTCACTTGCTAGAATTGCCCTTGGTCCTGCTGCAAGAAGAAAACCTGTCTGCTGGGAGTAGAAGTTGGGGCAGAGAAGGGAAGTTACAGATTTGAATTTCTCTATGCTAAGTAGCTGAAGGAGTACCTGTGAAAGGGACAGCTTTTACAATTAGGGATAGCCTTCAGGAAATCTGACACATGGGATCAGGAGAGGACATTTTAGCAGAGCTTTATGGAAAGGTAACATGCTATATAAAGGGAACTGAGGCATCATTTCATTAAGGAAAGGTGATGTGTGAGTGGAAAGTAAGATGCTTGGGAAAGGATTCCCGATCAGAGATTGTGGAGAAACTTGCCTTAAATAGTCTACAGAAAAGTTATTTGCAGTCTAATTAAAATGTGGTGTTAGAATTGCATGACAGGCCCCCCGTTATTAACATGAGTAGTGTAACTTACTTATCCATCTCTCAAAATCTCCCCTTAGTGCTGTAAAGCACATGTCTTGTGTGCCATCAAACCTCAGTATTTTTTCCTACAGTGTAGGCACACACTATCTTATACTAAAGCTTCTCCTTTTCCAGAAACCTCAGGAATCTGGACATGCAGAACTGCAGGATGATTTGCAAGATGTCTTTGAAGAGAAGCTGACCATGTATGACGAAAGTCCTTCCATGAAACATTCAAGCCTTCTTGATGAAAGTTTTCTTGAGTGTCCCAGATGTAAAGTGCAGTATCCAACAAGCCAGCACAGAGAATTACTAGCACATATTGACTTTTGTACAGCTTGAGCTCCAAATGGACTTACTATATTAATACACACTGCCAATATGTACTTCTACAAAGGCAAAAAATTTTTTGCAAAGCTTTTTTAAATTAAGGTTGTGGAAAGGACTACTAATTTTGTAATTCAGTTCCACAAAAATAGTTAATTTGTTTGCTTTCAAATATTTAACCTGACATTTTTTGCAAAAACCGGCTACTGCACTGCTGGTTGCAAATGGAAATATTTATAGAATTAGGAATATTTATTTTGCACTATTAAAACAGTAAAAGCACACCTATTGTGTAAGAGTTTATTTTACTGTTTGGCCTATCCAATTCTTAGGTAGTGAATTCTGTTGATTGTGCTTATACCTTTGCTAACAGTAATAGATGCAAAGGATTTCTGGCTCTCATAGGTGCAGTGTATATATATTTACATATATATATGGGGTGGGGGTGTGTACAGTGTGTGTATAGTGTACATATATATGTTATATACATGCATAAAAACTCAGGAGGATTATGTTAGATCATTGCTGCTTAAGATTCATGTTGAAAACATCAGTCAGAAGTATTTTCTCGAACCACACTCAGGGGAGACTTGAAGCTCATACAAAAATGCTGACCAAGTTTTAAACTCTTCATATTAAAAAAAAAAAAAAAAAAAGCCATTGGG
>VWZE01018601.1:43343-125650 GCA_013396675.1 Eubucco bourcierii
AAAGCCATTGGGAAGGCAAATTCCTAGAAATACAAAGTTCATGTTGAAAAAATGTCAAGAGACTTTTTTTGGAAGTTTTGGATATAGAATTATGCTGAAGTAAACTTGTTTGCACTGCTGTATTTTAGAGGTTAAAGTTGGGAAATGTCAGATATTCAATCTGTTATATTTGACAAATGTCCTAGTTTAAAAGTGCAGTTTTTAATAAATTGCTCTAGTGGATTTAAGTGTCACTGTATTTTGGTACTAATACAGAATACAAGTTAGCGATAAATTCTTGCAATAAATTTGCAAATCCATAAGAGAATTTTTTTCTAGCACCTGCTGTAAATCTGGATCTGTTGCTAGCGTTTTGCTCCTTGCATCCATAGTTAATTTCAACAAGCAGTTCCTTCCACAAGCTGGACTGCATGGGGCCCTGAGCAACCTCGTCTAGTAGGAGGTGTCCCTCCCCAAGGCAGGAGTGTTGTAACTAGGTGATCTTTAAAACCCATTCCAACTCACCCCATTCTATAATTCTTTGATTGTTCAAGTGGGGAAATTTTACAAAGAATAACTAGCTAAAATTAATTTGCTTCTTTTCATAAAAGTTTACAGTTTGCTAAGTGCAGTGAAATAGACAAGGTCTGTCTTTCCTTGGTATACTGATTCGGATTGCTATCTGGTAGCTTTTTCCATCTTGCTTTGCTGCAGAACTGCTTGCACTTAGAAAAGAAGGCACTGGGATGACCTTATAGCAGCCTTCTGGTGCCTGAAGGAGCCCTAAAAGAAAACCAAGAAAGGACATTTTACAAGGGCTTATTATGATAGCATGAGAGGGAACAGCTTTAAGCTTGAGGATGGTAAATTTAGATATTAGAAATTCTTTACTGGATACTGGAACCAGGTTGCCCAGGGAGGTTGTGGATGCCACCGCCCTGAAAGTGTGCAAGACCAGGTTGGATGAGGCCTTGAGAGAACTAGCCTAGTGAAATGTGTCCCTGACCATGGCAGTGGGGTTGGAACTAGATGGCCTTTAAGGTCCCTTCCAACCCAAACCATTCTATAGATCTATGAATAATGCTCACTCCAATCTCCAATGATTTTTCTTGAATAAGTGGGTATTTTCCAAATTGTTTTCAGTAACTTAAAATACCAAGTGATGTTTTCAGTGAAATCTAGTGTTTGAGAGATAAATAGCTTGTAACACTTCATTTTGTATCTGAATTAACTTTATTAAATTTATTGCATTAGCTGGTATTTATCCACTTGCCAATTTCACTGATCACATCTCGGACTGATCTTTGTATTTGAGAATTTGCTCAATTGCAGCAACAGGCTCTCTGACCAAAGATAAGATGAACGAACAAGTAAAATGTGTATTATGCTTCAGAATCTTAAGGTTTTACCATAAGGGGAAATTTGTCTTAATTTCATGTTTGTCTTTCTATACATTTTAAAAATTCTGGATAGGCTGTTTTTTACTGCAGCCTAATAATTTTGATCTGGTTAATTTTAAATTCTGATGTCTGGACTCGATCTTAAAGGTCTTTTCCACTTGAAACAATTCTATGAATCTCTAATCAAAGTACTTTTGTAAGTTTTAAGTTACTTGTCTTTTAACAACACATTAAGCGGTTAGTATTCCCAGCTGCATACTTGGCACAGTTTCTGCAAAAGGAAAATCTGATCTTTTATGTATTATAGATGAAATGTTTGCCTGCTACAGGTCAGCACTCTTCTGTAGTTCTGAAGTTTTATTAAATTAGCATAAAAACCCTTTCTCATTAGAAGCTGATACTGTAGAGGAAAGCTCAAATTTGATAATGAGATAACCTTTAAAAAAGTTTTGTTTGTTCCAATACCTCCTGAGCTTCAGCAACGCATTTAGTCCTGTCTGCTAAATATTATATCGAAGTGCAGAAGACCTGTACCAATGTAAATTGTATACAACGCCAGTCTGCTCTCTGTTGAAAAATACCAAAATGCCATTCTAGTGCATCACTTAGACCAGACCTATTCTGAAGGCAGAACTGTAAATCTTAATCACCACTTACATGTAACTAAAACTATAAAACTCCCAGCTCTATAAAGCGTGCAGATCACCTCGCTGCTTTTCTTTCACTCTTCAGAAGCTAAGAAGCTGTCTAAATCTGACAACTGTATATTATCCTAAAAGTGAATGACCAAGGAAAAGTTCTACTGCTCCTCTATCTAGTTAGACAAAGAGAGGCTTGTGCTTAATGAGCTCATAATGAGCTTTTTGTAAAATGGGAAGTAATTAAAATAATGCTGTTACTCAAATGCTTAATGTTTATAATTTTAGTAGTCTTTTGGAGTTTTGTAGGTTTCAAAGAATTGAAACTCTGCAGCCTTCACCATTTGAAGGCGGTGGTGGTGTAGCAAAGGTTCTGGATTAATAGAAGATTCCACTTGCATTAGCATATATATAAATTCTGCATTTCTGCATTGATATGATGTGGTGTGCTTGGAAAGACAGCTAAAGTCTGCACAACAACTGACATTTCACAAGCAGCTCTCCTTGTGCAAAACAACAATTGGAAGACAGGTGTTATTCTTCCTACACCAAATGGACCAGCTTTCAATAATTTACCTGCATGTGCCGCTTTCTCGCCTACTCTCAGTTTTCGTAATCATCTTTCACAGTTACATGCCACATGCTAACAACTGCACCACAGATGTTTAGGCAAGCTATACCATAAACCACTTAGGCTTAACCATGTAGATAAAAAAGTGGCAGGGAGGTGTAGTGATAGCTACGCTGTGAAAGCACAAAGCTGAACAGCACAAATATTTAGAGACAATGAGATGTCATTGTTCACCTGACAGAGAATACTTAACGTATATGGTGCAATCTTCAAGAAAACCAGGGGAAATATTGCTCTTGTACTATCTCCATAACAAAGCAGAAATAGGTGGGAGTTTACCAGCAATGAAAATGTAGCCATAGAGGAGCTCTAGGCACTTCTATTTTAACTTGGCAGCAACCTACTACTTTCCATATCTCGTAATCTGATTGTAACCACAACTCTTACTGTCATTTTAACAGTTCAGTTTTATCTTGAAAACAAGCAATTATCTCTATTATACAAGAAAGATAGAGTATATATGCTACTTGTAGCATTTCTAAATCTTTTTCCTTTCTCTAATTTGGGAAACATGACAGAATTAGGTAAGATGAAAGTCTCCAGATGTTAAAAATATGGCCACGTTATGTCAGTATGGGGGTCTGTTTGGGTTATTTTCAAGGACAGCCATCTGGAACAAGGCAGTTGCCTATCTCCCAGGGAAGAGCAATGCAGGACCTCTTTGAACATCTGCACAGAAAGCAACTGAGTTGGAAGATTCTTCAATACAGATGGGATTTTAAAACACAGGGAAGTAAATAAAAGTGATGTCTAGGAAAGAAGAAATGAAGCTAGACGAAATCAACTACAGTTCCTGGAAAAAAGCAGGAGGTATAGAACCAGCAGTGGTAATGATGTCACATGTCTCCAGTTTTCCTAACCAAGCAAGTGCTTGGTTAGGAATAGGGAAAAAGCAAATGATGTTCTAATGTGGACCTTTCAACCAGGGAACAGTATAGGGAAATAACAACTGTTTCCTCTAGTCTATACCATGGGGTGGCACAACTGGGCAAAAAGCTGCATTGCATACTTAAGGATCAATAATTTATAGCCCCCCCAAACAAAACTGCAGTAAAAAACTGATCTTTGTCCTGTCCCATATGGCCAGAATATACAGTGTCTGGCAGCAACCTAAAGTGAATGCCTAGGGTACAGCTTAAGGATAGGGGATGTATATGTGGGACTTTATAATAATTTCCAGCTCTGAAAGCCAGATGTGGTTCCCATGTGTTAGTACCTTTCCATGCATTTATCTTCTATCCACCCCTTATAAAACATGAACGTTATTACCTAATAATGTATTACACAACCCCATGGTAAGCTATGTGATTCCAAAATTATTTATATTTTCAAAGATTATGCATATGCTATTGGAGCACACATAAAATCAGACACACTACAAGGCAGGAACTGAAAGGTCTTCAGAAGACAGCAGGTATTTTCAATTTATCAAGATCAGTGATCTAACATAAATATGATGAAAAATTACATGTAGGAACAATCAACTATTAACCCCAGAAATAAATAGTATGACAGTGTATCAGTCCCTCCAGTTTATTTGGATTACAGTAAACAGTAACTTGAATATGACTCAATATCCTACCTGCATGATTTTCCAACAGTTTTACAATATGGTGAATAAATAGACTCTTACGTACTTTGCAAGTAAGCTTTCATTTCTAGTCAATACAGATGAGACTTTATAGCTGAAATGCTGTATCCAAATTTGAGACAAGAACAATTTAGACCAATGGGAATGTAGTAGAAGTCTTTCAGATTTCTGATCAAATTAATGAAAAACATGACTCCTCTAGAAAGTCTAGATGTGCAGAAAAGTGTGTTGAGGAGATGTAACTTCCCTTCTGTCATTGGAGACCTATGACAATGAGTCTCTTTTTGCAAAAGAAAGAAAGGAAAAGAAAAAAAAGGCAGACTTCAAACAGGACACATAGCCATGAACTGAAACTTCACCTTATACCTGGTCTCCCTTCACAACTGGCAAAGAGCTCTCTACCAGTATTCAGAGACAACTACTCATTTTACTCTGACCAATCGAAATTTGAAGTATTTCATATTGAATTAATAGGTTCAAAAACAGAGAGCAAACTAAGGTACTTCAAAATATCCTGTAAGAAACAGAAGAACACCTGCTGCTCCCCACAAGGTACTCTTCTAAGATGAGACATACGGGAAAGAAGGCAAGCCTATTCTCGTTAAACTTCATGAATAAGAGCACTCTCTAATCATTGGCTTCCTGAATAGAAGGGAAACAGATGACATCTGTGATCTCCGTACTGTGTGCAACCCAGCAGCCCAACTTTTTCAGGGAATGTTTTGAGTACAACTCCTGAGTACAAGAGGTTGGTGACAAATTTTGTTTGTAAATCCTTCAGAATCACCACAGTATTTGCTTTGATGGCTCTGCATCAAAGCTCATCGTTAGGAATGTAAGTAACTTTATGCACACTTGAATGGCATAAAGTGGCACTTACATATCAAGCTGTAATTCTCCACATAAATTTGCTCAGGATCTCAGTTCCTTGGCAAGAGGAATACCAGATACTGTAATGTTCAAATGAACCATTCGGATACCCTCTATTCACTGATAAACTCCCTAAATCCATGGGCTAGATATAAGTCTAATACAGCATCTAAAACAATATTAAGAAACAACTTCACTTGGTTGCAACAGTCTAACTGTTGCTAGTGGAGCTGAGTCATCCTGGTGAATCTTGGTTAGCATGCAGCACAACGGAGATCATGACCTTTCAGGGGCTGTTCAGAAAGAAATCCCTCCCCTGCTGAAAGTCATAAAGAAATTGTTCAATGTTGCTGTTGGAAAAAAATCTACTGGTTTTGACAGTAAAAACCTGGTCCAGCCCTTATTAGAAAGCAAGTCTACTTAAGAGTATTATCAGAAGCTCCACTTTTGACTGAGGAATCGGTCAGTAATGCTGCTGCTACAGCTTGAAACTACAGTGTCACTGGCACATTATCTCAGGAAGCTTTTTGGTTCCTGATGAATACTGACCACAGGAAAATGAGACTCCTTGGAAGAAACTTGCTCACGCCCCAGAAGATACAGTTCTTCACGTGATCACATAGATCTACAGAAGCACCTCCTGTTTTCAGTGGACACTGGAGTGGGTAATCTTGCTACTATATGAAGATACCGAATTTATATTTGCACTGAAAGTTCAAAATTGTCCCTTAGACATTAATGAAAACAGCTCCTCTCACTGATACAAATGAATACAGTGGGTGAGTAGTTCGGCAACTTCTTAAAATGCAAAATGAATCAGAACTGATTTGTATTTGAAACAATGGCATAAATTCTAATTGATAGTGCCTATCCACAGAACAGCTGAAGTATGGCAGAAGCAAAAATGAAAACAGAAAGCTAACATTGGTTGAAAATTATGCTAAAACCTTTGTTATACAGACACAGCTTGAGTCACCTAAAAGCTTGGAATCTATTTTGTGAAGAGGAGAAAATATTGGTAGTGCAATGAATTGAAATCACTTAGCAAACATTAAATATGCAACACATCTGTTACAGAGGTTCGTACTATTTACTCACTGTGGTACAGGTGCATAAAAATAGACTCAGAGACTTGAAACACTAATATACACGTAACAGAACGCATGAGTAAGGCAAAAACCTTTGCTAGATCATGTTGAAACAGAACAAGAATCCCTGCCTCCCAGAATCACCTAGCTCAAGAGGTCCATCTCTTTGGGAATATTTCTTATGGTCAAGAAATAAATAAACTGAACTATCTCCATCTGTCCTAACAGTTCACGGTTGTCAAGGAAACAATCTGAAAAACACAGCTTGACTTAAGGTATCAGGTAACACAGCCCTTATCTGCCATAGAAAAGGCAAAGACTCAGGCTTTCATTCAGGATGAAGAGAGAGAGAAAAAAAAAAGGAAACAAGATTTTTTTCCCCTGGTAGGCTAGCTAACCATATGCACAGATGGCCCCACAACTTTCATTTAATCTAGAACAATGAAATCTGAGGTGACTTCATGTTTCACCACTTCTGAGCATAAAAGAGCAGGTAGGTTGAAAAAATGACATCAGTTAAGCAATTAGGTTTCCAAGCATTCTGTTAATCACTTCCTTGTCATAAGCACATGTGGAGCATACACGGCACACAGCATCCACCTATTACAGTAACGCCAGAGTAGCTCTATTGAGGTTATGATTCCTCTCTTCCTCAGATTTCATGTTGTGATGGTTGCTACGATTGTAGCTACCCAACAGCAAATACAGCTTTTGTACTTTATGGGTGGGAAAAGAGAACTATTTTTTTAGATAATGGATCCATTTGACCCATGAGTAATCAGACTGGGTTTGTTCCTGCACAGAGCTCCCAAGCATGTGCTAAAACCACATGGAAATGTGACTGTTTCTTCACACTTCTGCAGCCCCCAGACACACGATTTTGCACACAAGTCAGCACAAAGCTCACTCAGTAATAGTATGCTAAATGCAGCATTTTTGCTTTGATTCTCCTGAGCAAACAATACACTTAATGCTAACTAAGATTCTATTCACACCTAAGGACCAAAGCTAAATGTGATCCAAGATCAAATGTCTATCCTAGTACTTCCACATACTGTCTCATTTTTGTACCTGCTCATCTCTGGCATTCCTCTCCTCGACTGAAAACATCATACTTTCTTTAATAACGTTGCTTTACATGTTTCCCTGTTTTCTTTCTCCCATTCTCTTTCAAATGCATTTATTTCACCCTGAATGGATAGGACCAGTTTATAATATAATTTTCTACTGATGTCAAAGGAGATAGAGTTTGCATTCATAACACAATTCGCACTTATTTGTACTACCATTTCCAGCCGACCCCACCCATCCCATTAATGCCCTGCAAGCTTTCACAAAGGTACAAGCAGACTTCAAGCAATGGCTCTTTTCCAAATTCCAGCCTGTATTCAGAGCTGATCACTTCGTGCCTGACAGCTGCCCAGAACTCTGGGGCTAGTTTGTCAGGTTGTATGAAGTGCAAGGTATTTGCTATATTTCAAGATTTCAAGATTTGATAATAATTTTTCAGAATCAGCCCATAGCAAAGCCAACATGAATTGTGGTTAGATATGTAAAACTTTGGTCATAAATAATAACCCTCAGTAGTTATATTAAATTTGCTGAAACCTTTGCAATATGGGCACAAGAGTTTTTTTCTCCCAGCAAATTATGTTGAATAAAATATGTCTGAAGACACTTGCCAGTTACTTATGTTACTAGCTGCCAAAAAAAAAAAAATTCTTTGCAAGTTTTCTTATTGTCTCCAGTTCACAGGTCACAGCAGCCACTCAACAGTGACTCTGCCCACAGTCAGAAGAATCAAAAGGCATTTGTAGGAGTACCTTGTACATCTGTTTAAGCTGCCCTGCAAACTCACTGTTTGATGAGACAGCATAGACAGAAACACTTCCAGCTCAAGAGAAAACATGCTAATTAAAAATAATGTAAATTCTGCATTGGCAAAAACATGGGAAGCAGTCCAGGAAAGACATCGCTCTTGTCGTTCCTCATTAGGAGATTGTCCCTTAGAAGGACTGAGTTTCTGGAATCCCCACTAATCTGGAATCCCCACTAATGCCATTGCGTAAGCAGTTGATGGCAGGGTCACACCTAGGGTACCATGGAAGCACCACCCAGTCACCTGGTCCCGCTGGCACACCAGTTTGGAATAACTCTCACGTAATTGAATGGTCTAAGTTCCATACAGCCAAGCATGTAACTGCACCCTGAAGCGGCTACGCTGGCACAGAGTTAAATGAATTCAACCAGAGCTATCTAAAGTTATACAACTGTTTACCGTACTTTATGAAAACATTTTATCTTCTTTTATGGGACATTATCTGCTCGTCTGTGATGTTTTATGTGCTTGACTCCCAGTCCATTTCTAAACCACTGGGAATGAAGAGCGTAAGTGAAAAGGCCCACATTCAGCTACAATTAGAACAACTGCTTTCAGGAATCACTCAGAGGAAAAAATTAGTTATTTTATAGGTATGTCTTAATTTACCAGGCTTCTTCATCAAGAACTTGTAACACAGGTGGGTAAGACTCAGAATCAATTTAGTACATGGATCCCAAAAATTAAGATAGTGACACTTGTCCTCCACCCTGGACCACAGGTAGTACATGCAATGCACATGTCTGCTGTTTCAAAACATCGTCTCAAAACACAAGGCAATGGGCAAATTCTTTTTTTTTTTTTTTTTTTTTTTTTTTNCCAGGCTTCCAAGAAGAGCTCTCGGAATGGTCTGACAGCCATTCCCCCTCTTTTAAACCGTGCACACACCCCGAGTGGAAGGGGAACAGCCTGCGCAGCCTCCAAGGGTCACCAGCGCCTTGGAGGCCTGTAGAGCCGCACAGAGCAGGGACGGCCCTGAAGGAAGTGGTCAGGCCTAGGCTTCTCAGCATGCAGGTGCCAGGGCGCTGACCCACACCCTACCTGAAGAGATGTCAGGCAGCCCTGCTCAGCCCCAGCCCCTTGCTGCCTCAATACACCCACAGCCTCACCTTTGTGTGAGCTGCAACGTTTACCCTCCCACTTCCTTGTTCTACTTAGGCGCAAGGACCATAAACCACCCAGGTGGCACAGTTGAGTCCTCACTGGCACGGAGAGGAGGAAGAGGATAGAGAGGGATGGCGGCCAACCCCCTGCTCCGTGTCAGAAGGGTACCCCGGGTGCCACCGTGGTGGTTGGGAGCGCAGCCCTTCCCTTAGGGCTGGCGCTGCCACCTGCAGTGGGTCTCTCATGCCTGCTGGCCAACCTCATGCTGGGGTCCAGGAGCACACCAGGGGGCAACAGGACCTACTTCCCCTTCTTCTCAGACTTCAGGGGCCACAATGTGACGGCCCTGCGTGTTGGTGAGTCGTCTGCCTTGGCCTCCATCTTTTTGATGGCCTTGGTGGGAAATGTCTGGGGCATCTGCCTGCTGGTGCGGCGGCAGCAGCGCCGCCTGTGTGCTGCCAACTGCCTCGTCCTCAACCTCTTCTGCGCCGACCTGCTGTTCATCACCTCCATCCCATTCATCGCCGTTGTGCGGTGGACGGAGTCCTGGGAGCTGGGCGACTTCGTCTGCCACATGCTCTTCTACGTGGTGAGCCTCAGCGGCGCCGTTGTCATCCTCTCCCTCTCAGCCGTCAGCCTGGAACGCGTTGTCAGCATCGCCCGACTGCGCCACGCTGCGTTCCGCCGCCGCAAGGCGCTGGCCGCCGCCGTCCTTTTCATCTGGGGGTTTGCAGCCCTCGCCACCCTCCCGCTCTGCTGCTTCTTCACCGTGGTGCGGCTGCCTGCCGCCGCCAGTGAGGTGAGAGACCGCCGAGGAGGGCCTGCAGAGAGGAAGTATGGACCAGGGGAGAGCAGGAGCGGGAGCGGGAGGCGTCAGGATTCGAGATGGGGAGGTGGGCGAGGGACCAGACGGCGAGTGAGGCTCGTCCGTCTCGATCGGCTAGTGGACGGCGATCGGGAGCAAGCAGTGCTCCATGTTCCGGGAGGGAGCGGAGGTCATGGCCGCAGAAGCGGCCGAAGTTCTTCGCGGCAGGGCAGCCCGGGAGACCCGCACCGGCTGCCGCCGTCCCCTCCCGGCCCACTGTCCTGGAAGGCCTTCCCATTAGGTGTGAAATACGTATCGCCTGGCGTTTCTTTGTGTTGCCCAGTGCGGCTCCGAAGTCTCCCTTTCAGCAAACTTCTCCCTTAGCAAGGAATCAGCATTCTGGGAAAGGTGCTTAGCACGTGTGGCAATCTCTGTAGAAATGGCCATGCACAGATTTTACAGTATGGTATTTTAAAATGTGTTCAGAATCTGGCATGACAAACAGGTACATGATGAAGTTATAAAGTCTCTTATGTTTCCATTTTAAAGTTACTTTTAACATTTGCTATTAAGTTTATGGCAATATTTAGATTGTGGACAATACATGTGTTTTGTAATTACATGGGCTTTGAAAACCCTGTGGTAATGCATTAGTTGACTGCTCTGTTTAAGTAGAAAGTTTCACAGACTTTGTGTAGTCTGCACCCATTTTCTCCATAGGCATAGAATGAGATAAGGACAACTTTGTAGTGAAAAATCACAGGACTGTGTTAATTTTCTTCTTTTCTTTGTAAACAGGACATTCATATTTGCACACTAGTATGGCCTACCATAGCAGGAGAAATAGTTTGGGATGTGACCTTTGCTGTTGTTTTCTTTCTAATACCGGGATTAATCATTGTCATCAGTTATTCCAAAATCTTACAGGTATGTTCTTTTAAATTTTGTTGTAGAGTGAAGAGATGTAAATGGCAGCTCACTAGGCATCAAAATATTGTTACTGAATACAAATACACTTAGTAGACATAATTTGCTCAGTAAATCATAATTGTGATGTAAAATGAGCATGTCAATAGCATATGACTGGAAGCCCGACACAAAGTTTGCCTTCATATATATATATATATATATAAAAATTCATACTTCTCCATTTATGTGCTGTTTGTTTTTAAAGACTGTCAATCTTTTAAACGCTAAGAATCAAGCATGTATAATAACTAAAAGTAGATTTTGGGTTCTTGAAGCCTAAAGTCAAGTCATAAGGGATTTGTAAGAAAGCAAAGAGAAGAAGGTCTAGAAAAAATCCAGCCCCTTTTATATCTGCTAATTTTTGTTCTCTATTTTTAGTATGCAGATATTATTATACTTATTCCTCCACAATTTCCAACTTTGCAAACAAAACCCTGTAAGTTAAACACTGCTTCTACTTTCTGAGTGGGTGTTGCTTTAACTCCCAAAATGTAGGCCAAGACACCAGGCACCACAGAATTTTAATCTATCTTCTGGCATCATGATACTACCTACCTAAATTCCTTATATTCCTTCGTATTCTTTCATCTCACAAAACCAGAGTGAATAAGAAATAGAAATCTTCAATTTAGGCAATAGTTAGTTTTTAACAACTGCCCCCAGAAGATTCTTGATTCCTGTGTTAGGTAATTAAACTTCTCATACTATACATAAGGAAAATTACAGGCTTTGGAAAGGAACTTTGAAAGTTCAGATTATTGAGCAGGGAATTAACTGATGAAATGGTGAGCACCAAGGGGCTGTGGGTACATGCAGCAAGCTGTATGAACCTAGGATCTAGAATCTGGCCTCTGCATGGACTTACCTATTGAATCAGGCTTAAACTCATTGTCAAAGTCATCAGCTTTAAGTTTCTCCCACTCTATGAGCTCATTATAACTTTGAGGAAAAGCCATTAGGTAAACCTCTTGTAGTGAAGTAAAACACTTGCCTTTTGCAACTTCGTATTTGCTGTAGGTAAAGAACATACAGTTAGTCAGTGCAGACTGAGCCCTTTAAAAATAACTGCAAAGAACTGCAGGCCAAGGAGTATCACAGTCCCTGGTCAGAGACCAGGATAGGAATGGGGTTTCTCCCATCTTTGCAGACTCTAGATAACAATTAAGTTTAAAAAATAACATAGCACATAGGAATTAGAAGCCCAAGAACGTGTTTGGAATTCTGGATTACAAAACAGCCTCATGCTGCTGTGCTTACGTTTCTTTTCCAGTTGGATAACACAGATGCTCAAATGTGTTGGCATTTCTCCTGAACCCAAAGAGGAATGGAGCCCAGAAAACTGTTTGTTAAAACTGAGTTTTCTCATACAGCTCTCCAGGAAGCAATAAAAACTCAGCTAGAGAACATCTTAATCCCTGAGTCATTCCCAATAATGGAATGACTCTGACTTCATGGGAATGGTCTGTGATTCCAGTGCACACACAGTATAGTGCTCAGTGTTGCTGAAAGCAGTTCAAAGCACTCATGTATTCAAATAACATGAATTAGAATCCATAATCTCTAATGAAGTTATTTGTTTATGCACTGTTTCCCCTCGAATGAGACAAGACTTAGATTATAGGCCAGAACTAGTAAAAGTGCTGATGTTCTGGAAGTTACGTGTATAGATATATCCCTTCTGAGTTCCTGGTTCCCATAGCATGGTCCAGATGTCTGCAATAGATATCTAGATTTCTTATACTAGGCAGACCAAAAAGGGTCCCTAAACTGCCACTCTATTTCATTTGAGCACCTCATTAAGATGCAGCTGTGTCTCACTTACTGCAGTGCTAGATGATCTTTAAGGTCCCTTCCAATGCTAACCATTCTAAGATTGTGTTATTCTTTAATCTTAGTTACAGGCTGTGTAGTTCTGTTGGGAAAGGTATAGAGTACTTCCATGGGACAGATACAAGGTTATATGATGGGAACATTCTATAGCAGTTTTGAACAGTGGAGGCTGAAGAGATTATGGAACTTGGGTTTCCCATACTTGTAACAGAAGTGGGTATTAGTCCTTTGTATTTTGTGGAACCTTCATTCTTCCTAAGACAGGCTAGATGTTATTGGAGAACAGCTCAGATTGTTTGGAGGACTTCATATGGGTACAGCAGGTCATCAAGCTAGAATAGTTTTACATGCTTGAAACATCAGAATTATCTGTCCCTTTTAAATGAGGGAAGCAGATGGTGAGACTGCCCTATTCTGAGACTCAGCAGCTGCTGAGAAGCCCATTTTTGGATCATGAGTTTTGATTTATGCACCTACATTCTGTTGAAATCTTTGGTATCTGTCTAGGTTCTTTATAAATGTCTATTCTAAGCCATCTATCTGTGTGACAAAATAAAATTGCAGAAAGAATGACAAATTACTCAGTAGATATATATATATAAAACCACATTTTGATCCTTACATGAACCAGGAAGCTATTAAGTATTACTAGAATTAATGTTACCCTTCCTTTAGCTATTGACAAAGGAAAATGTTACACAAAAAAGTTGTAGGAAGAATCTTCTGCCATATGACTTTCCTCCTTAGATACCAAATAGATCCAGGCATTTGAAAATCCCATGCAGGGTGTAAAATGGCGTCTCATTTATTTACTATAAATGTTTGCTTGCTAAATATTTCTAATTTTATTTTGTTTGCATCAGATGCATGAATGTCACAGATTGACTGTGCTATGCTAACTTCAGTGCCATCAGGGATGTAAAGGATGAGATTTAGAATTTTCTTCAAGCCATTGGGAGTCAATATTCTATCTAATGACAGATGATTCATACTTATGAATACTGGACTACCCATAGACACAGATTTTCATACTGACGAAAGGATCCATCAGATTTCAGGTTAATTCATAGAATTCTGATTACTAACTGGAAAACTGAAAGTTTACACAAAACAACATAAAATCCCATCTGTGTTTAAAACATATAATGAGTTACTGTAATAAATTCATGCTGCTTCTAATTTCTACCTTATAATACCAGCCTGGATGGGAGATAATTGGATTACATCCTTTCATGCACATCAGTGGGATTGTTAACTCATGTTCCAGTTCACATTCATGAAAAAAATCAATTACTTATGTAGATAGGTCCTAATATGAAGTTAATGGGATTTAATGAGTAATTAAGGCCCTCTTTTGGTACAGAAAAGTATTTATGGCTGGTACAGAGCCATGAGGAGAGAAACCAGCTCATCTAATATTGAGGTGAGTTTGTAGCAGAGGAAAATAAGATAGCTAGTAAAGTAAGAATGTTTGAAATTGAATCATTGACAAAAAGTGAAAATGGAATTTGGTAATACCTTTCTTGCAGTCACTTTTCGAAAGAGAAGGATCATGTGCCAAGATTTACACTTGTAAAAATATATTAGTCATTCTTAATTATAATTAGTAATTCAACTAAGGTTACTTTCTTCTGTTTTACTGCAGATTACAAAAGCATCAAGAAGGAGTTTAAATGCTGGTTTAGCCTACTCAGAAAATCATCAGATTCGTGTTTCTCAGCAAGACTACAAACTATTCCGAGCCCTCATTTTGTTGATGATCTCATTCTTCATCATGTGGAGTCCAATTATGATAACTATTATTTTAATTTTAGTCCAGAACTACAAACAAGATTTAACTATTTTGCCATCAGTTTTCTTCTGGATAGTGTTATTCACTTTTGCCAACTCTGCTGTCAATCCAGTTTTGTATAATGTTGCCCATTTCAGGCGTAAATGTGAGGAAATTCTTCTGTGTTGTACAGGGATACCTTTAAGGCATGGGGCTGGGACAGACACCACTGCAAGAAGAAGTAACCATGAACAACCACATTTGTCTTTTATCACTAAATAGTCAATTAAAGTCTGAGCTGTGCAACACTGTGGGTGTTAATGTCTACACTATCTCAGGTTGAATAGGTCACTATGTTATAGTATTATATGCCAGAGAAGGGAAAAAAACCCTAAATCTGTATTTTTAATTCAGGTAAAATTCTCTTGACTTCACTGTTCTGCCTCAATAAGATTGGAACAATTTAATACAATGGATTGTGTTTTCCATTTACACTGAAATAAATAGGAATAAGCCAGCAAATTTGGTAAAATAGTTGAAATAAGTTCTTTCAAGATGAATAAATTTGTGAGGGTGCATTTTCAGTTGGTGTAAATGTCATTAATGAAAGTTAGAGGAAGTCTATATCAAGAAGGCAAGTGATCCATTTTTACTCTTTTTATTTTCTGCTGAGTAAGAGAGGTCAACCTTTTAGTGAAATGTATATCCTCTGAAAGTATTTGCTCTTCCTTTTAGTCTCATTTTTAAAAGATACTTGATTATATGCTTCAACAACTGACTACTTGAACATTGGATTTAGCAGACTAACCAGTTTCACGTAGAAAACAAAATGATAAACATGGATTATCACCGAGTGATGAATTTGATTCCAGTTCAAAAATATGGACTTAATGCCTGTAAATTTATAAACAAAGAGTAAATAAATAACTGTTTATTTGTTGTGTGTAACATAGTTCTTATAAAAAGATTAATTTTTTTAATGTCTTCAGTACTCTTCTAATGAAGTTAATCAGTGTATATATGGGGTCACTGAAATTCCTTACTCTTATCTAAGTGATACTAGGATCAATTTCCAGTGTTTCCTTAAAAAAAAAAAAAAAAAAAAAGTGACATTGTACTTGAAAATAAAATACATATACTTTGGAGCTTTTAATTAAAATTCTTTTAGTTGGAAATTTAAACCTCAAAAAAGATTAAATTCTTCATTATCATCTGTTGTCAGTTCAAAATAGTACATTAGGATAACAGTTTACTAATAAAACCAATGTCTATATATGTACAGATTTGCATACAAACAACTTGCACCCCCTGTAATCCAAGTTTATTAAAATGTTTTATTGGTTTATTAACAAGGTGAGCTACAGAGGCCAGATAAATATACTCTAAATGAAAGTTTTCAAGAGAACACCCAATCAATGTGTTAACTTTACATCCATGATGCTGTTACGTGGTTTCTTTCCATAGTTTTGGGTTTCCTTAAGAGCAAAATCCTGAAACACAGAAAAACCGAAAATTTTATTTTCCAGTGACAGTAAACAAAAGTAAAATACACAAACTTCCACCAAATTTTAAATGCATATGTATCTAGTATCTTTTAAATGCACTTAAGTCTAGCAGTCTCTTATATGTAATGATGATAATGCCTTGCAGCTTTATCATTCCAAAGAATTCATCCACTCTGTCCTATGCATTTGAATATTTTTTGTACATCTGTCAGCTTGCTTTGGTTTTTGGTGTTTTGAGTTTTTTTTGTAACTCACTTTGAATACACTATTAATTTTAAAAGTTAATGAAAATTCTTTGGGAAAATGTATTTAGCTTCAGGACATACAGTAAGGAACAGATACAAGCCTATTCTTGCAGCATCTTTTAATGTCAGTCAGAATTTTATCACAATGCCAGTGGAATGCAAGTCGGCACAGGCAGTTGAAATTGTTTTTTTTCACTAGTTCTCTACCTTTTAATAGCAGAATTAAAAGGTGAGTAGCAAGGTTTCCAATCCACATAAAAAGTTGTATCACAAACAAGAATAAATATATTCCATTTTGGTTTTGTTTATGCTTTCTTGCAAAAGACAATAATATATTTATAGCCATATGAGCTTCATACAGTCCAGAATTAATACAAACATAAATTCCACCATAAGGAATCAGACTAGAACTTGAACTAGCAAAATATCCTGATTTTAGAATGGCATAGTATTTCCTCTGTGTTTTGACAGATGTGCAAGGAACAACCAGAACACACCTCTCAGAGCACAACAGCTGTATATATACAATTTATCTTAGATTTACTTAAAAAAAAAAAATTCCTAATCATCTCATCATTTTGGTTTCTCCAGAAATTTTTATTCACACTCCCATCTTAGCAGGTCTTTCAGGTACTCTCTTATCAGCATACACCCTTTACAATGTGGCAATGTATATTATTCTCTGTTTATAGATCAGATGAACAGGTGATGGAGCCACAAGAGATGACTGTGCTCCTCTGTTCTTTCTTTGTAGCACGTAAAATTTCCTTCAGTCAATCTCAGTTTATTCTAACGTGTCCTTTAGAAAAGCCTTTAATCTTGATTTACAGATTTCAGTGATGAAGAACATACAACAACAGCTCTTAGTAAACTGTTCCAAAGGTTAATGACCTTTGGAGTTAAACAAATGGCTATTTATTTCTGCTCTGAATGTGTCCAGCTTAAAGTTCCATCCATTTTAATTTGTTATTCCTGTTTGCAAGTCCTTTATTATCCAATTCCCTTTGCTTGTGTGGACGAGCACAGACTTGCTCAGGGCAGCCTGTAACCTCTTCATGATGAGAAAAGATCAAGGTCTTTGAAGCACTTACTAGAGGACACATTTTATAAACTCTTGATCATTTTCTCTTTTCTTGGTTGAAGCTCCTGATTATCATTGATAGCCTTTCCAGTTACCATTGTCATCAAACATGACATAGCAAGGAGACTTATGCCAAGCACAACAATCTCATATTAGTCTGTAAAATCATCTTTTGCACTCTTGGTTTATGCACCCAAGACTCACTTCAGATCTTGGCCACAGCATTATTTTGTGAGTTCACATTCAGCTGATTCACCAGTCAAATCTGTAATTTTCCAGACTGGGGGAGATGGAGGTAGGTGGAGTAGAGACAGGAGTGGTATGTGGACAGATATGCTACTGTTATATTTTCCTAAATACTCTGATCTGTCGTCTCCATTACATTTTCTTCTATATAATTGATAAAGGTAGCATAAATTACTATTTAATCTTTGCTAATATACTTGAATACAAGTGATCTTATATGTATCCTTCTCCATGTTACAAGCTCAGTCTGACTATACAATGCAAGATAGTCATACTTTCAGTATGAGGAATATGTCTTCCACAATCCTTTGTGAAATGGTTAGTACAAGGACCTGTGAGAAAGGGTCTGCAATGAAGTATTCTAAGATATGATTTTCCTTAAAAGCCTTGTATGAAGATCTTTTCAAATAAGTTTTTAAAAATACATTATGCTCCTTTCAACAACTATTTTGTTGAGAAAGGCAAGAAGTTCTAAGTAGAGACACAGTTTCTTTTTTACAGCAACTATGAAGTTTATCCTTACTATGTTTACTCATACTACATTGATTTAATTGTTTTACAACTTCCTCTAATTATTGTTCCAGCTAACATGATATGCCACATAAAAAGATGTACACCTTAGCTCTCCTTCAGATAAGGGCAGTAAAAGGTGGAAATAACTTATGACAAGTTCCAGTTTTCTAAAGACAGTATTACAGCCACTGAGTGAAGTATTTCATGCATTTGCTATTGAATGAGCAAGAAACTTTTCAGGGCTTTAGCCATTAAATCTGAAATTCTTTAGGAAAAAAATGTTCTTACCATTATGAACAATAACTCTGTATTTTCTGTCCAAGCAGAGGTCTATCTGCCTTTGCCTGACAATTTTCTGTGCCTCTGGAGGCAATCCCTTGGGGTCCCGGGAGAACACAAAGGAATAGCTATCAGCACAAGTGCCATCTTCATTTAGTTGACGGCAGGAGTAATGAAGAGCATATGTATCATAATCTGTGTCCACCACCCAGTGATCATCATCTGGAAGAAACCATAGCAAAGAAGCAAGGAAGTTAGAAACACAAGTAAAATCTAGTAGATCTCAAGAGACTGAAGCCATAACTGTGAAGAAAAATAATACGATGAAGATTGGTATAAATGGTGAGACATTACCTCAAAGTTTATTTCTGTGCCCGGTACTTACTTCTATGTTTTGGGGGAAATTTTGTTTTAAAAAAGAAAACAAGCATATTGATCAGGGACAATGATGGAAAGAAGAGGAAACTGTCGCATTAGTCTCCCCTGAGGAGGCTCAGGGGAGACCTTATTGCTGTCTATTGCTGTCTGTTGCTGTCTACAACTACCTGAAGAGTGGTTGTGGCCCGGAGGAGGTTACCTTCTTCTCTCAGGCAACCAGCACCAGAACAAGAGGACACAGTCTCAGGCTACACGAGGGGAAGTTTAGGCTCGAGGTGAGGAGAAAATTCTTCACTGAGAGAGTCACTGGTTACTGGAATGGGCTGCCCAGGGAGGTGCTGGAGTCACCATCCCTGGAGGTGTTCAAGGTGGGTTTGGATGTGGCACTTGGTGCCATGGTCTAGTCTTGAGGTCTGTGGTAATGGGTTGGACTTGATGATCTTTGAGGTTTCTTCCAACCTTGGTGATACTGTGATACTGCGATCACTTCTCTTTTAACGAGCACAGAACAAGAGGAGCATGAATAAGTACTAATAAACGCCTTGCAAATCCATCCCTGCACAGCATTATAAAATGCGGCAACAAACGCACAAAAGAACTGTGTAACTGTAGATACCATAAAGTACAAGGAAAGGGCTTTTTTTTTTAAACCTAAAAAACCTGACAAAAGATTGTTAAAGAAAATAAAATAGAGAAGCTGAACTCTGCTCTTGGGCATGCTAATCAGGCTCCAGATTAGCCAAAATTGTAACTATTTTCTTACCAGGGATATTACTTACACTTATTTTTAAGGAAAAACGTTAACTTGGTGTTTTCATGTGTATTAGAAGTGTATTTGCTACAGGCTCTTTCAGAAACCCTCTTATCCAAACACAATTACAATTTCATAGAATTCTTAAGTATTTAACTAGTTAATCTGACAAATACCTGGTCACATATACACTCTGTGCTAACAGAAGTGAACCCACGTTTGCAGTAAAAAAAATAATCTACACCTGTCCTCTGTCTTCCTCCTGTAGCAAAACATCCTCCTTTGAACTACACGTGGGCTTGTGAAGACAACATTTTATGTTCTCATCACCATCTCTCTTATGGGTGAGGGCCAAAGTTTTTAGAAAGGTAGAGTCTAGGGACAGCAATCTGAAACATCTGTGAAAACATGATTCAGCAGCCTGCTGTGAGGAGATTCAGCAACAATTTAAGCGCAATTTGCATCCAAAGTGTTTTTTGTAACTGTGTCTTTGGAGAGAACCAAGCTTCAATCACTTCCAAATTCCACCTGCTTCTCTTGGAAACAATCCATGGATATGTCCTTCAGCTACAAGTGTCTGAATCTGTACTTGGCTCAATAAACCAATTTTGTATGAGGCACGAGGCATCACAGATGACAGAAAAATATAAATATATATGTATACTGGATCATATCTCTACATTTACAGACACAAGACCAAGCAAAATAACAGTTGTAAAATCACTTTACCTGCTTGGCCTAGTCTGACATCAGGCTTTTCAGAGAGAACAGAAGCATCTGGTAACCAAGTTCTGAACTAAAACTCGGCTTAAAATGCTTCATTTGACTTTAATTTCTTTTCAAAGAGTGACTTTCATTTATAATTTTGGGTAACAAACAAACAAGATACGGAGATACACAAAGACCTGGTCTTCACTTGTTTAAACAAAGCCAAGCAGCTGCCCATATTAAAAGCATTTAGGTGTGTTTAAGAAATCCATCACTTTTTTCCTTCCCCAGTTTGGACATATAAGTAGGCTCCCAAGTAGTTCTCCATATTTTATAGCTAAGTACTCACTTCCTTTCTGAAGAAAAGAGGCAACACCCCAGTATTTCATCTTGAACTTGGCAGGATCCTCTGTGTCAGTGAAAGAGCCAATCATGTCAGCACAGACATCCCAGTTACTGTAGCCAGAGAGAAAGGAAACATCACAATTCAAACCTAACGGCACAGGTTTCAGTGTGATTGTGTGACTAGCAGAGGGACAGAAGGTAGATCAAAGCACTGGGAAGTGAAGCACAAGCTTAGTGAAATGGTGCAAAAGGAAGACTGCAAACAGCTTACTTGAAGAGTCTGACTCTGCCCTTTGCAGTGGCAGTCATTTGTCCGTTCTCATCCACAGTGAACTGGGCTACCACATTGTCCTGCAGAAACAGCCCCTCAGGATCTTTTTTTGCCATGGCATACCAGGTGCCACTATACTGCAAGGAAATAAGAAAAGCTGCAGTTAGACCTAGAAGTATGGAAAATGTTACAAAAACCATATTACAAATTAGGGGAGGTGACAGATGGGAGGGCATACACATCTTTCACATCATGCCTCAGATTTGTACATAAGAAACAAATCTAGCTATTCCAACACCAATATATTCTAATACAGCCAGAGGTTGTAGGCTGTAGGTATTTTTTGTTACCTTATTTGTATCTGCAAATTTCCAGTGTCTAGAATTCAAAATTTGGTGGGAAGTGGATAACAACTGGCAGATCATTGCAGATTTATGTATAAATGTTCTGCTTGCAGTGATGTCTGAAAACACCAGAGTATTAATTTTTCATAGAAACAGCCAAGTCACTACACTCTGTTTTAGACGATACAGTTTGATAGCAGTCTGCTAAATCTCAGTTTCTGCAGTACTCCTTCATTAGATGCATCAAGATCCAGCATCTGTGGAGCTGTGAACGACATCATGCCCTTCTGCTGTTTCTTGGGTACTGCAGTCTGTCTTTGAGTGAAAATGTGAACATGCTGGTGTTACTGAATGCCAGGTTTTCTAGCTTGGGAAAAGGAGCCAGGCGAGACATCACAGATCCAGAAGAGAAGGATTTACCCTGTTTTTGTCGAAGTTCTCCTTGACTTTGAAGCTGCTTACTCGGCAGTCCCTCTCTGCTTTGCTGCTGCCCAGCAAGGCTAGTGCCAGCAGCAGCAGCCAGGGCACAGCTCTCTCCGTGGGGGCCATTCTGTCCCTGCAGCAACAGCAAACAGACAGAGAATAGCATCAGAAACAAGCTCTGTCACACAAGTGAGGAAGGGAAAAAGCTGCCCTAACAAGTTCCCAGAGCATTGTGCAGCTTTTCCTGATGCATGTGCAGGCAAGGCACCTGCTTGTCCCCAGCCCACCACAGGAAGATCCTTACTGACAGCGCTGGTCCCTGTCGCCTCTTCAGTGCACAAGTGTTGGTGGCAGTGGCTGACTGCCCAGACAGTGAATGCTTTATGTAGTCTCGGGGCTTTCGCAACCCCCTGAAGTACAAAGCCAGCATTGGAGAGGAGGGAGGTCGATGGATGCTACAGGCTGGGGCCCCTTCATAACAACCTATTGCGTAACACCCATGAGCTCAGGTGGTCTTTGACCCTGACCTGCAAGCCAAGCAGGTGCTATGAGCAAATGGCTCTCTGATTTTCCTAACTCAAAGGCAGAACTCATGTCTGGGGAAAGGGGTGTACATAGGTGTTGGGAGGAACAAAGAAGAGAGGCACCCCTTTTTTGCACAGAGGAGAGTAAGCTGCCTCCACCTCTTTACACACTGCAGTTCAAAGTTCTTCTTACCCAATGTGCTCAACCCAGTTACAAGGTGCAGACTTGTTTCCTCTACCTCCTCCCCAAATTCCTTCCCTCTCTTCCACTGATAAACAGTGGCAAACACCACGCATGCAAGTTTCTGCTAATGTTTCTGAAAGCCTGGTCATGCGAAAACCCCTCCAGATCCTTGTGACTAGCTCCTTCTGTTTCCCAAAAGCTGGCTTGTGTGCTAAACCATCTCACAATTGGTTGCCAGGGACAGGAACTGGGGTCTGCAAATCTTCAGGAAAGCAAAAGAGCACTTTTGTTATGTACGGCAAAGGTGATGGGATGTACGCGTGGTCTGCAAATACCCAAGTGCATGTACACACCACATTTAGCCCTTTTGAAATAGACCTTCCAGATTTTCTATTCTGTTTTTTGGCAAACTGTTTTCAGTTATATAAACCATTATTTTCTCCTGTCTGGGCAAGTTTTGCTGTCTCTCCGTCAATATTTGTTCTATAGTTTCAACATCTTTAGGAAGCATTAGAGAAAACCTGTTAATTATTTTCTAGACATGTAACCAGAGCGGGATAGGAATGATTGTTACCAAGAGAACTAATTAACCTACCTTTTTTCACCTCCCATTTTTGAAAGAATAAAGCCAGAAGCCTTTCAGTTGAAAGATCTGTGTTAATTACTTTAAGACTTAAAGAATATAATTTAAATATGGATATATCAATGTAGTATAAAAAAAAATAGTAGAGAGTTAAATCAATTTATTCAATGTGGCCTTTCCCAGAAGTTTACTTGAGCCTTCTATTCTTTTAATTTATATATAATAAACTTTTAACCTTTGTCACCCTTCACAATCTTTTTCATATGTAATGCAAATAGTGGCAGTCTGTTTATTTTCTCTGCCTTGTGTTAGATTTTTGTGCATAGAAAGCATGTTTTTGTTCACCTTCTCATCAAGGATGTCCTCCTCTGAAGCCTTTTGTTCTCTGGCACTACAATTTCCGTTATTGTTAATACTAATCTTCTAATTTGAATATATTTAACACAGATGCATATTAACTGTCTTGAAACTTTCAACATTCAGTAAGTCATTCAATAAGCCAACATTTTCAATTTTAAATGGAGTTTTAAAGGATTGCTAGTTCCCACAGAGACTGGAGAGAAAGCAATCTATATCCCTCCAATAGCTTTTAGAACCTTGCTCCAGCCTCTAGAAATGGTGATGTGTATCTATCTATCTATCTATCTATCTATCTATCTATCTATCTATCTATCTATCTATATATGCATTTTTGCAAAGCTTCTACAAAACACTCACTGATCTTAATACATTAATTCATCATATTTACAAGATCATTATCAACATAGATTTTCTTTGTTCAGTGTCTCACGTGACTAAGAAGAGGGATTATAGCTTAATTTACAAACTTTACATCTGTTGCCTTCTTTAATACCAAAGAAAACAATTATTTCTTTATTCTCTGCCAATTCATGGGGTATTATTTCTCCTAAGTTTGTCCTCCTAAGTTTGTCCTCTTCAAAAATCTGTATACTGTTTTATATTCCCAGAGATGTTATTTCTATTCAAATCTATTCCTAGGAAATTTTGTCAGTAACATAATTATCCATGAAAATTCTGACAGTGCTTTTGAAAGGAATGTAAAGTCACTCATCCAAATTAATCAAAACCTGATGAGATTTGATCACCTCTGCAAATCTACGTCAGTAATCCTATTACACTTAACTGCTTGTTGTCCTCAGCAGTTTTACAGACAGAAGACCAATCCACTGATCTTTGGCAATTCATATCTGGTGGAGGTGCCCGGCAGACATTTAGCAGTTATTATTACTGATTCATTCAGCTACTGAAGTTTGGGATCTCAATAAACTCTGGGCAGTGCCTGAGAAAACTCTTCTTTTGAACTGTTATCATTTGTGGATTTGTGAGAGCACAACTACAGTGAAGTCACACAAGTATTTCTCCTGTTTCAAGAACTGCAGAAGAGGAGCTGGGCAGATTGGTACAATTTGAATGCTACGTAGCAGAAGTTTGCCTCTATTCCTTTTCTGGTTTAGCTATACTTTCAACTGCCTGCCTGAGATGTGGCTTACCTTAATGAAATTCTCTCACCATTAACAGATAAAGCACTTATTTGGTTCAACAGGACAAGGTTTTTACACAAAAAGGCTCCTCTCTTGTCAGGTTGGGAATGTATTGGAAAGTGGATGGCAGGTTGCTGGCAGACTAGCATCCTTATGGAAATTCAAGGGTAATTTTTTTCTCAGTCCTAGCAGATGTAGCCATGCAACTATGTAAACTCATAAATGGTGCCTTTGGTAACAGTGCCAAACGGTAAACTTTGCCTCAGTTACTAATCACTTGGATTGACTTGCGCTATAGGTTCACTTGAGAAACGATGGGAGTAAGGCATCCTCATCCAGATCTTTCAAATCTGGATATAACAATTGCAGATTTGTACTTCTTATGCAAACAGAAAGGAAAAGAATTTGGATTTCAAACTGATTCTGAGAGCAACATACACGGATCAAGTCAATGGTGTCAGATGATTGTTAGTTTCTGGGAAAGCTCAGACAAATAATTGTAAAACAATTAATAAAATATTGATAACAATTTAAAACATGCAAATAACCTCTAATGCAAAACTTGTGCCAAGTTCAAGACCAAGCTTGATAAAAGTCATATATGAACTTCTTATTCCAATGTTTGAAGCTTGAATATTATGGAAAGTTTTTGAGAAGTCAGTATATGCTGGTTTTGGAACCACATTTAATTGAAGGGGGAAAAGTCTTCTATCTTTAAATTTTGCCAAAAGGTAAAGAAAGGGGCTAACTTCTGGCACTGATTCTGAGATTGAAATATTTTGTACATTAATAGTCCGTAAAATTCTGCAATGTTTTTCATTAGGTATAGCAACAGAAAATCCATAGAAGAGATTTGCAAAAAAAAACTTTCATCGTAGAAGCTATTTTAGCTTCAGCTCTGAATTTATAATAAAAAAGAAGAAATGGGATTCAAATTACTATTTAAAACATTTTTAACACTGGAACGAAGATCTTCAAGTATTAAAAGAACTAGAATTTTATTTGTGGTCACAAGAATAAGTCTTGCTCTTAGGAGAAAGCCAGCTCAGACTTGGCAATGGGGAATGGAGCATACATTTCCAGGCAGACTGCACATAGCTTGAAAGACTTTTTGCTTTCATCTCATGCTTGTTTATTTATAAAATGTCATTCACAAACACGGACATCTACTAAATCTTTAGAGGCAGATTTTGCAGGGGAACGCATGACTGCTGTGTGTACAGAGCAGTGGATACACTGCCCTGTGGAACCAGACTCATATTAACAAGTGACAACAAATGGCATGACCTGAGCCAAGGAGCTCCGTGTACTTTGTAAGGGACAACTATGTACACTGTCACCATCACAACAGTTCCCCTTGGTGGCAGTTTGAGTACAGAGGTTAAGGACAGATTGGAATTGAAAAGGTTGGCCTTTGCACCATGCCAGACCGTGTGTTACTTGTTTTTTGTAATTTAATGACACAACATTCTCCCTAAGGAGTAAATTTACATTGAACTCTCTATAAACAGTATTTAAACAAACCTGATTTAAAATACTACCTTTATTCTCTATAGCAAACCTTTCTTGCAGTTGTGAGTGGAACAGTTGGAACAGCTGACCTGAACTGACCAAGGGATATTGCATGCTACATGATGTCATGCTCAGCATATAAAGCTGAGGGAAGAAGTAAGTGAGGCATATTTGGGATGATGATGTTTTGTCTTCCCAAGAAACCGCTGCACATGACAAAGCCCTGTTTTCTGGGAGGTTGCTGAACACCTGCCCACCGATGGGAAGTGGTGATAAAATTCCTTCCTTTGCTTGCATGTGTAGCTTTTACTTTACCTTTCAAAGTGTCTTTTCCTCAACCCACAGGTCTCCTCACTTTTACCCTTCTGATTCTCTTCCCCATCTCAGTGGGGAGTTAGTAGGCAAGTGGCTATGTGGTGCTTAGTTACTGACTGGAGCGAAACCAGAACTACTTATTTCATGAACCCCTAGAGCTTATCATCAGTAGTTTAAAGGGACCATGAAAATTTGCAACCATATGGAAAAAAACTAGTTCACTGAATATATTGAATGTTTACCTTTTAAAGATTACTTTTGCAAGAAAAAGGACAAAATTATTTAAAAAGAAATATAAAATTTCTTGTTTATAAAGGTCCCTAAAACATAGTACATCGGTGACATCAAAACATTTCAGTGCCAAAACCTGGTTGTGTTTGGGCTACACAGTACCTGTTGTAAATATCTACAGAATACATTATCACAATAGTTTAGAACCCCCCAAAAGAATAGTATTTCTGAACATGATGGTTTTAAAATGATGAATATGAAGCTCTGACATACATATAGTGGCCACAAAATTATCCAGATCAGGAGCTATGCAATTGAAATAAATAAATTTCATCTCTTTCTTCGGAAACTACATTTCCATTTCTGCAGAAAATCTTAACTGAATTAACAACATTAACTGATATAAGGATGGAAAAGAGACACTGAGATACAAACACAGAGCTGAACTGAGAAACCTTATAAATACCTTTGACATTTATGTGCTGCTCGAACCTATTTAAATAACCACGTCTGTCAGTTATCCTTCTTAGGAGTTTACATGTATCACAAGGGCTCAGGAATGGTCTGATACTAAGAACTACTCCATAAATAGTTTGATTTATCTAGTAACTACGAACGTCAAAGGCAAATAACATCATGTATTGAAATCACAAATTCCACATATTTCTGATGTTCTCTGAAATGAAAGCAATTTGAAAATCAGAGTAACCTGCTTGTCATACTTTTAAACCAAACTACTTCAGTATACAAAAGAATCAAAGCAAAATATGTATTGTTTTTGTCTTTAAAAGTGCTGTGAAAATGACTGTGCAAGGTTGGTTTCCAATGTTAAGCTTCCATGCATGTAATGGATTCTACATTAAAATGTATTTTCATAATAGATTATATTAATAAAAAATTGTGGGAAAGATAACAGTGAAGTCATGTTGGAAAGTGCCAAAAATGTGAAATAGTTTGTTCGCATAGTTTGTTACAATAAATTTCAATACAATTGTGACAAATGGTCAATAGCATGGCAAATAAGGAGAGTAAAGGAAATAGAATAGCAAAGGTCTTATTTCATGACAAAAACTTTAAAATTCATCAGAATACTAGGCCTAATTTGGAAAAATTAATTAAAATACTAGTATATGGGAAAAAAACCAAAACAAAGCAACAAAACATAAATACAAACACACTATATTTTCCCAACTCTAAAGTGCAGACAATTCACAAAATCCCACTCTTGAACTTCTTCTTTTTTAAGGAGCACAATTAAAAGTATTGAGCTAGAAATTAGAAGATACGAAGAGAAATAATTTAACTCTGTGTGTAAATACATATAAAATTATTTTCAAATTTGTATTGCTGTTATGTCTCAAACAGATCACTAAATTATTCAAAGAATGAGATATATGTTAATTTCTTCTGGTGTTTTCTTGTGAAATGTACATGCATACAATGGTGAGAACATCTTGCTGCACTGCAGTTGCACAGTCCTGCCACAAAGTTAGTGTGACCAGTTCACACCTGTAAAGAAGATGCTGCAACCTCAGACACCCACCAGTGAGGGTCCTATGCTGTCCTAAGGCTGCTAGGATTAAGTAACCCAGGCAGAGAAAAGGAACCATGGCAGAATGTGTCCACACTGTGCTGATTTTCACAGGCATTTACAAATCTTTATGGCAACTGCAGTCTAAAAATTAGTGTCTTACACAGCGTTTCATAATATTCAGAGGGAAATCAAATGCAGTGAGTTGGCTGCCATTGAACACCAATCAGTGATCTGTTCCTTGTGCATGAGAGGATCATGCACAGAGGTCAGTCGCCCATGTTGATTCTTTTAGATCTGTTGATAAAAATGGATGTTGACAGACTGTGGCCTCTGGCAGACATAGTTGTACTTTGACAATTACTCTTTTCAAATTAAGAATTGCAAAGGGTCTATTTTTTCTTACACTTAGGATCTCTTTCTGCTTCTGATCAATGTGGATGTCACAAATAGAAATAAGATTACTCGTATTGCAGCCCTCCTACTGTGTGGAAATTCAGATCTGTTTCAATGAACACAGATCATTTGCTGTCATAGTTGGCAGCCTCCTTAAACTCATCCTTCTCTCTCACACGGTCCTGGCGTGTTTGTTCCTAAAATTCAACACAAATTTCATCATTCTTTTTTCCATTCATTTGAGTGATGTTGAAATTCTGGTGGTAGGAAACCTCAAACATCTTACAAGGTACAAGCAGACTCAAGATTACCTGTTTGGCTGCTGTCAATTATTACCTTTTCCCCCACTATTTAAGAGAGCAGAGATCTCACTTTTTTTTTTTTTTTCCTGACTGTGATGAGTAAAATTCTAATTCTTTTACTCCATCTTATCCTTGGTAAATCACTTAAGCAAGGTCAGACTTTTGTTAAGGTCTTTGGAATTTCATCCATTTTATGCATGTATAGCTTCATAAATGTTTACTTCTAATAATCTAAGTTTTTATCATCTCCCAACTATTTCAAGGAAAATGAAATTTTACTATTCTAATTTTTTTCTCAGTAACATTCTGTTTTCCTTCACTTAAGTACCTCTCACAAATACACGTGTGTTCATCAGTGCACGTGTATAATGTGGGCTAAGTATCTAAGTGGAATTCCACTGATTATGTTTTAGTGGAAACTTTTGTATGTATAGTCAAAATACATCCTGTGAGGAGAGGATATAACATACAGGTATGCATATCTACACATCAGAACAATTTTTTAAGGTCTAAGAATTCATTGGTTAGTTTAAAATGCTAAAATGATTCTCTTAGGATTTATGAGCTAAGAACGCTCAGGGATTTAGTGTCCTGACATCTCTTTAATTAGCAGTCTCCAAGATCTCACACTAAGAAGAAGCTAAGCCAGTGCCTTCTGTCATTTCTCAAGAGTTTCAGAAGGATTTGAAGCCACAGAGGAAGGTGAATGTACTATGCCTATGAGCTACACAAAATGTACAAAGTACTGTTTTCTTACTAGTGTCAAGCTAGATTTTGCTACACTCCTACTTTGATGGTGATGCAGTTCTAAAAGAAATTCTAAGAATAATCCAGGAAAAATGGGTGAGGTAAATAAAGATGCCGTTGAAAAATACTTGGAGAACAACCCCCAGTTTGCCAAGGAATACTTTGACCGAAAAATGAGGGCAGAAGTGCTGGGAAGTATCTTTAACGTGAACCCTGGAGACGTGAAGGAAGGAGTCAGCTTCAAAGAAATGTCCCGTCTGGAGGAAAGTACCATACTTTTTGAGCTGGTAACAGAAATCCAGGATGAAGGAGGCACTATGGAAAAGATAGTGCACAAGGCCCTGCAGAGGCTGTCACAGCTGCTGGCAGCTGATCGGTGTAGTATGTTTATTTGTCGTTCCCGAAATGGTATTCCAGAGGTAGCCACCAGGCTTCTCGATGTCACTCCGACTTCCAGCTATGAGAAAAATTTGGTGACACCGGACAATGAGACTGTTTTCCCTCTGGACATCGGGATAGCGGGATGGGTTGCTCATAGCAAGAAGTTTTTTAATATACCTGATGTGAAAAAGGTAAGTGACTTCTTTTGGGGAACAGCTTTCTGTGTGTTTGTTTACTCAGCTTCCTGTGCCGAGCTTGTGGTACAGAGTCATTTTTTTAAAACATCCCAGAGAGAAATCCTTATCAAAAGCATGAGAAAAGCAACAGTAGTTTGCTTAAAATCCAGTAGAATGACATCTATTAGCCTAGTGAGGTAATTCCAGTATCTTTGTAATGTAATGTAATTCACCATAACAACATTATGTTAGATTAGCACAGACCATAAGCATTTGTGTTTCTGCTGAACAAGGCAGACTCCTATTCTGTTGTCCACTATGGGCTTGTAAGTGTTCTCCCTTATCATTCCAATGTCACCATGCACGCACCTCTGAATATATATTTAATTTGCAGATTTCGTAATGAGGATGCTTCTTTACAACTATGTGAATAAAACAAGATGAAAATGATGTCAATGTTTATGTTCAGCTTCAAAAGACTTAATTTTTTATGATGTCCATCCAGGTCCAGGGCTTTTGTTTTGAACCACCTATAGAAGAAGATTAATCAGCCAGAACTGCTCTCACATTTTTGGAGTTTCTGTTGTATTTGCATGAGATAATCTTCCTTTAGCTATGAGGGTGGTGTACATTATTACAATTGCTAAATAAAATGATGAGTGACCTAAGAGAAATTTAACATGCCTGAGAAATTGCTCTGAAATACACAGGCAAACATAAACGTGCTTTGATTATTGTAGATTTCTTTAAAGATAGCTAACCTTGTGTCATCAAATGGTGACAGCTTCATTTCTTTTTAGTGTTATATGGAAAATCTCAGCATACTCAAATGGTGTTAATTATACAACATGATATTCTGGCTTCTCAGCATTTTCTGTACAGTAATTTTAAAATTCTGGGCCATTTTGGAGATGGAAAACGCCTCAGTGTCCTAAGCTCAATGGAAATAATAAAAATCTTTATACATAGCAATTATCTATTTTTTCCAGGAGGTAAACATAAAGTAATGTATCTTATCTTGTTAAAAGTTGTCAGACATAAAGAAATAAATCACTGCTTTTAAAGCTCTGAAACAAATTAAAATGTATTGGTATGTGAAAAGAACATTCCAATATATAGTAAACTACCTCAGATGTGCAAGGAAGAATAACAGGAGCAAACAGGACGATGACTTCTTTGAGGAAATAAATAATTTGATGTTTATAACTGACCACTGAGATGCTTTCTTTGATGGCTGCTGTTCTGATGAGAAGCATGTGATTTACTGCCTTTTACCACCACATGGGGAGATTGGAGGATAATCCTTCTAAATTCATAAGGCTGATTACATGAGAAAAGATCAGGAGGATCAAAAAAGATGTGTCTTCTATCAGACACTGCACTCCTCCGTAATGTCATTATGTGAGAGCTGCCCAGAGAAAGGCTGCCCAAATAGTTCTGCATTTGCATTCGGATTTGGTAAAAATTTTGTAGCAAACTTAATTCAATGGTGCATAAATAAGAGAACCTTTCTATCAATCTCATCCTTCTAGTTAAACATTTTGCACTCATAAATTAGTTCATGTTGGCTAAATATCAATCCAGCTATTAATCAACCACTCTAAGGTAATCTTAGGCATGCATTTACTTGCTTAGTATTAATGAGGTCTGTGCCATTAGGCCCACACTTAAAAATGTAGTTAAACCATATTGCCATTAATCCATATTTGGTAAATAAATGGCATCAAAGCATTGATATTTTATAAGTTAATTGCAAAACTTTGAGAGACTCCTTCAGAATCAAGATTTGTTTTTTTTTAAAACAACCCTGAAGGTCTCTAAATTATCACCATTACCATTCTATTTGTACAAAAAAGTCAAGTGCATAAATCTACACTCCTTACACAGGCAAAGTTCCCACTGTCACCAGACTCTTCTTATCCATAAGGAATTCAGAACTTCAGCTTTAGTAATTACCTTTTAAGAAATATAATTAGTTGATCTCAGCAGAAATAGTCACTGAAGCCTTTATCATGTTTTTTTAAAGGAACATTATTTTTCACATCACTTGGTACACACTTCAGTCTACCTACATTGTCTGCTGCCCAAATCCTGAGCAAAACATTACAATCAGAGTTAAACCAGAGAGAAATTTTGCCTCTACTGCCTTGTCAGAATACAAAATGTACAATGAACAATTCTAGATGGCTACAATACTGCGGTGGGTTAGGAACTTTCCACCGCCTCGCTACTGAAATTTACCAGACCAGCTCAGATGGCTTGGAAGTAAGATGAAGCTATATTTACAGCAAAACAAAATATATACACAATATATTTACAAGTATTTACAATTATATACAATTTAGAAATAATACAGAAATCCAAATTCCCTCCCAGGCAAAGAAACTGCCCAGAAGAGGCTCAAAGCCTCTCTCTCTCTCTCTTCCTACCCAAACAGAAACCAAAACAACCAGCAAACCTTACTTGTTATCTGGTTAGCCAAGGTTAGTGGAAGATATTAGAATGAAACAACGGAGAAGTGAAGAGAAGCAGCATTCCAGAAGAGGGACAAATTATTTAGATTTTGGTTTTTTATCACTTTCAAGAAAACAATGAATGATACAGACTTCATCATAATTTTCTTTTTACAATCAGTGATCTAATTCCTCTCATTAAAATATTCCAATTAGTCACAAAGCAGCACAAGTACTTTAAAGATGTCATGCCTATCCAATTTCTATTGTTGACACAATCCACATCCAGACAGCATAGTGTTTAAGTCCTAAATATATGATGACATTAAAAATCTTAGAGTGGAACATTTCCATGCTTTCATTTACCACCTTTTTGTAACATGACTGAATGTAATGAAAGACAACATTAGCAATAAATAATTAAAAGAAAAAATACTCCATTTTTAGTGCCTGGTAGTCAGTTCTTTAGAGATTATCTTCTCCTTCAATTTAGAAAGGTATCAATAAACATGAGGAAGTTCCTCATCCTGACTAATGCTTCAGAAAAGAAAAGCAGAGAGAAAGATACAGACCTTCCATAATTAACTTAGTAGCCAGAGCAGTCTACCCCGACAAGATTACAGACCTGTTGACTGCAAGAGCTAATAGCATTTAATCCAGGATTTAGCAATAGTGAGAAATAGGAGGCCAGGCAGGACCACTACTCTAATAATTTGCCTTACATTATTCCCTGGGTCTGGCAGAGGTCATGACTCAAATATTCCAAAGTAAAATAATAAATTGCATAGTATATGGTATGTCTATTAGTGTTCTTTAAATGTTAACTGATAACAGACAGCATGATAAATGAGTACACTACCTTATACATTTTGCTAAGGCATTGTATCCAAATAAAACTAAAAAATAGTTAAACAAAGACCATGTCTTCTAGAAAATCAAAATTGCACATTCTCAACCTGCAAGAACCAGCAATAAAGACTATATATATTTGCTTTGATCCATCATGTAATGTGATGGTTTGGGAGTTCCCCGCCCCCCCACACTTTGTAAAATGACCCAGACTAGAACTCAGCCGGCTGGAAGTTAAGGACTGAAGCTCTATTTACAGCTCAGCACAATGTACAAGCAGAGATATACACTATAGACAGGAATATTTACAGAAATACACAAGTTAAAGGTAATACAGAAACACAACAGCCCTCCCAGAAGTCAGAGACCCCAAGAGGGGCTCCCAACCACCCTTCCACCTTCTCCCCACCCCTACACCTTACCCCAAGGTTTGGCTTACGTGCAAGGTGAGCTTGGAGGATCGGCCAGGGGGGTTAGAAGAAAACTGGTTAGTGAAGATTAATCAGCAAAGAGAAGCCAGAAGCTAGACCGCCCGAGACGCTGTGCCCCCAGAGAGAGACAGACTGACTTATCTAATGTTTTGAGTTCTTCTCTTAAACATTTCAGCCAGCCTGAGTGAAGTAGACATCACCATGTTTTCCTTTCACAGCCTACAGTGTAATTTTCTCTAATAAAATATTCCAATTAGCTCAAACCAGCACATGTAGTTAAATAATTGCTTTGTATCCAGAGATACTTGAAGACAAAGATTTAAACGAGGAATGGAAATTCAGTATTTCTGACTATTGTAGAGTATAAAATTATATGCATGCTTCAAAAGAAGTGAAGGCTTTTGGATTAGATCTATAAAGGCTCTGAATGTTCTAATGCTGAAGTAACAAATCCTCATTTTTAGAGGCCCAGCATTGCAATCCCCAACCCCTACTGAAGTGAAGACACAACAGACTGTGGAGAGATTCAGATTAAGCAATCAGAGCAGTGATCATTGTGGCACCTAATTTAACCACTGGAAACTACGACACAAAACAATTTAAACACATCTTCTAGTTGCAAGCACTTGTATCATAATTTTGTAAAGTCATCCAGCTTATTTGCACGAGGGCTTTTTTTTTTGTGGGAGTTCTACTTTGTTTTAATGCAAGGGTGGGAGAGGCTTTTAATTCCAGGCCTATTTGAAGTGACAAGAGTTTTATATTCATGGGAATGTGTCAATCCCCATACTACAGGATGGAATGAGGCAGCCCATCCCTTTTGTTGAATCTACAGAAAACTACAAAATAAATTAAATATTTTTTGAAGAAGGGAGAGAAAAGAGTGAAGGGAAGCTTGCTTCTGAAACTCAGTGGTTCAGATTGCTATGTGGAAGTGAAGTGACCTAGACACTAAACTGTTGTCCAGCTGTGTGTAAACAGTTGCTCTGGTAACACACAGCAGTGGTGCTGAGACCAGGTTATAAATCTTAGATGCCCTTTTAGGCCAAGAACACATAGCTGGAATCATGTAAAAAACATGAAGTGGGAAAGCACAGGAGACAGCAAGATGGACAATGATGCAACTGGTTGCCCTGCAAATGGAAAGAATTGAGTCACTTTGTGGTGGAGCTGGTAGCAGGGCAGTCACTTGCTAATGAAATGTCTCAGTTCTTGTATTCCTAACACTGCTAGTCCCCTCACAACATGATCTTGGAGAAGTACAACTATCCAACACAGCCACAAGGCAAAGTGTATTAACAAAAGTTCAAAAGGCCAGAGGAAGATTGTCAAAATAATTGTAGAGAGAAACTCTTGAGAAGTGACCTCAAGAGTTGATAAGGTGAGAAGAAATAGGAACAAAGATACACAATGCTACAGAAATGCTGTCTTCCTAGGTATCTGGAAAATAGTGAATAGAGAATTGAAGAAACTGATTCCAAGAAAAACAAAGAGTGGAAGAAAAGGGAGAGGTTGACTTTCACCCCGGAAGAACTTGCATGTCTGCTCCTCCATTTTATCATTCTGATAATAACAGAAGATTGTCTGATGATAACAGCAGATTGTCATAAACTCACTCTCAATATAGTAAATACTAACTGGGAAAAAAATGTTCTAATCTAAGTTGACAAAGATTTAGTCAACTTACAAGAAAATACTTTAACACAGGAACAAATTTCTAGTATCATGCATTCGAGAAGAAAAATCCAAACCTTTAATTCTTTCCTTGAATTAATTCATGCTAAAAGAAAAGCTCCCTAAACTGAAGAAAAAAAAGAACATTAAAAATTAAAATGAAAACTTCCCTTTTAATTTTCTTGTTTTATGTGAAAAAAATACTTAAGCAAGACAATACAGAATAAATTTTAAAAGGTTTCTAAATAGCCACTACCCATGGCAAATAAAAAGCAGATATTTCAGTGATATGACTGAAAAGCTCAGCTCCCAAATGCTGCTAATTTTCACTTGATTCAGTTTCAGAACCCTCATGATCTTAAAGTCCATCTGTTCTGTAAGGCTGATAAGTTACATGCCAAAATGCAGCTCTTTTACATCCCTGACAATACATGGATTCTTTCAGTGTGGCCTCATGAATGGCCAACTCATTTAGCTAATTGGTTGGCTCCTTCATAGCTGATGGTAGGCAGTTTTTCCTTTCCATTCACACACAATTATATCATTATGAATCAAAACCATTTGTTAATTCAAATTAGAATAAGCAGAAATAAGCAATGAAGCAATATAACACACCAATGCAACCTACTCAGTAGTAAAAAAAATGAGAAACTTGAGACAATGCAAGACAGTCAGTGGGAGAACAAAATATAAGGATGAGAAAATACTGCATGGCTGCCAGAAAGGAAATAAAAAGCATATTAAAATGGTGCAATGGAATGTGTGATAAGGATGAGTGTGACATCAGCTCCTGAAGTCAGAGGCTGCTGCTGTTCCTGTTCCAGTAATGGCTCCAGACCCACTCCTGGTCATCACACATCTAAAGGGTGATGTATTATGTCTGAACCCATCTCTCTAACCTCTATGAAAGTAGTCATAAATGCAAGGGGTCCCAGAAAGCCATTCTTCCTGTGTGCTTTGTAAGAGGAAAGAGGTGAAGAAGAGGCCTCTGCTCTCTTGGTACTATCACCTCAGCTGTGGGATTAAGTCTTATTGCTTCTTAGTTATGATATTTGAGGCACTTGACCAAGCTCAAAATGGAGTAGGCAGAAGTCTCTGTACTAACAACTTTGAGCTGCTGTTCTTATTACCTGAAATCAACTAGAGCAATTAATCTCCTCCCTGACTAGCTGAACAGAAAAGATCCTTGTTACCTTAATCTTTAGTTTTGAGTTGCTTTTTACACTTCCTCATTTCTCTGTCCCTATTTCTCTGTATATGGTATAAACTGTATACTTTTGCATATGCAATGGAAGCCAAATTGGCAAATTAACAGGGGTTACACAGTCTCATTCCTTATAACAGTTTTTTGCATTTTTTGACCAAATTTACACTCAACAACTTACACAGCAGACTTTGACCTGGAGTTTCCAGTAGTGTCAAATTCATATGCCTCAGGCTGCATTTTGTCCTTAATCCCATCAGAAATGCTCAAGGCTTAGCTTGGTGTTCTGGAGCACAGTTTAGCAAAAGATAAAATAACATTTTGAATTGGGAGATGTGCATCTTTTATCAAAGACTGTAGGATGTTTCAATGAATATTAGAAAGATGGTCATAATTGGTTTTTAAGCTTGGCCTAGGATAAAGTCTGTGAAAGTTTAGAACTTTTTGCAGAGATTTTTTTCATAGTTTGCTTAAAGAATTGTGAGATATCTAAAATCAGTCAATGAAGAACTAATCATGAAAGAAATAAGGCCTTAAAAAATGGATGAAAGGAAACAGAAAAACATAACAATCCCACAAAAGGAACTCAGATATGCAAAGAGAGACATAAAATAAGATCCCTCACTGTTACTTTCTATCACCTACAGCAGAAAGGTGAACACAAAGAGGCATTCTCTTTTTCCCCTCTTGTATGCTGGTGCCAGCTTAGTGCAAATCCAGGACATGTTACACATATTAGGATACCTCTGCAGAAAAAACCCAAAAAGTAGAGTTAGTAGAAAATGTTTTCAAATGTGTTGCAGTTAAGAAGTTATCAACAGATCAACTTTCCTTCATTTAAAAAAAAGCATATTTTGTGATTGAAGTACGAGCTGTAAGTTCACAACCATCTAAAGGATGGTTGGATTCACAGGATCAGACTCAATAAACCAAGTGTCCACATTCATGCATTAATGGGACTACCAAGATGCTTTTTGGGCTCTGGTACTGCAGGAGCACAGTTCTGGCTTATTTGTCTATGAACGTAATTTTCTATACATCACGAGAAATTATTTTCTTTGACAATTAAAGGAGGTTCTTATGTTCTTAAGAGCAAACATCTGAAAATCTGGATTGGAAATAAAGGCTTCGCACTCCTAGCAATTGTCTGCAAAATATTTAGGAAAGCAAGCTCTCAATCTAAGCACAAATTTTTGCTTCTATATGCAAATCACAGGCAATAGGGTTTTTTGTTCATGCTGTGGGAATGCTGCCAATATGTTGTGAGGTATTTCTATCCTTCTGCATTTCACTATGTAGGTGCAGCTCAGGAAGGCTTGTGGTTCTTGAACTTCTTGTTATTAACAAATTTCTCCTATCCTCTTCAAAAAATGTACAACCAAAGCGCTTCTGAAAAATTCCATACGCCACTGCTTGTACCTTCAGTCTGGAGTTATTAAACAAATTAAGACTCAGCACCTGCATCCTGCTGATTCAGCTCACTTCATGTATACAGGTCTCTTTTAAGTATTCAAAAGTGCAGGAGTGCCTGGAATTTTTATTTATTCCTTCATAGCAGCATACAGTGCTCTAAACCCGGAAGCCTGTGTCTCACCATTATGCTAGAGACTCTTGATGAGGTAGAAGGCCTGCAAAACAAATTAACAAATTATATATCTGATTAACTTTACTTTGAATTGCTTAAACTGTTGGAATTGCAGAAATTGGTACTTAAACCCAAAACCAGAATGGTTGTGCCAAAAGGTAATACATCTCAGAGAAGATCAAATATTTCCATGAAATAACATAGTTGTTTAGCAGACTCCAGAAAAATATTTGATTCTTACATAGCAGAGACAGATTGACTGGCATTTCCCCTGGATGTCTGTTAAGTAAGATAACCTTGATACTCTTCTCTGAGAAAAACAGAAAACAGAAACTCAGATGTAGTTTCATAGAAATAAATATCCCCTCTTCACCTGGATGGTGTATTTGAAATTGGCTACGCTTCGTAGGAAACCCAAATACACCCTGATACGTTGACCTCTAGAGAAAACATACTGGTTCCTTTTACTCTTCTCAGTGTGATTTATGGGATTGGCACAGGCTAAGAGAATTGATTCTGTGTAAATCTAGAGATTAGAGGTTAAATGTAGTCTGACCTTCCCTGGTCATCAGGCCACTTGCTGCCTCTTGACATTCTCATTTAGTACCAACTGCTCATCATCTTGAGAAATTTGAAGCGGACTTGTTAAAGGAAATTCTGGAATAATTTGTCATAGAACGTGGACCAGCACTTGAGTGCTCATCTCTTCAAAGTTTGAGAACTGACTTGCTAGCACTGCCAGATGTGAGGGGACAGAAAAGGCTCAGTGAAGACAGTCTGGCTATTGTATCTGCACATAGTGAGAGATTTCAATCCCCCAACTCCTAACTTAGCTCATTTAGATATATAATCATAAGAGCATTACAAAACACAACAACCCTTGACAAACAGATTTCCCTGAAATTTCGTATCTCTTTTCTAAATAGAACACTAAAACATTTCAAAGGGAACACCCAAGAATTTCTATCATAGAGGAGATGAAACAGATTTCCATGAAACATGAACCATTTTCCCAGTACTTTTTACATAAAAGAATGAAAGGAATAGCTTTTACTAAATCCTCCTCAGCACCCAGTTTAAGGATAAAATTGGTAATGTAGATAGTTGTGGCTCATTTATTAATCCTGTGGTCTCATTCCTACATGATCACAAACCCAACAAAAGCTGTTTTGTGTCCTGACATCCCTGATACTACATCCTCCTGAAGAACATGTTGGTCTGGGAGCAGCAGGAATGGGGGTCTGTCAGACTGGAAGAAGTAAGAAACAGCTCAGGGAGATGCATATATGCTCAGGATGTCTCTGCCAGAAGCATTTTTAGCCATATACATTCAGGACAGATAGTAATTTCAGACTATCTGTCTGAAATTGACTATCAGTCAATTTCAATCTGAAATTGACAGAGACAATTTCAAACATTGTATGATGGGTCAGTTTTATGATTGCTACTAATAGAGATAATTAAATAGCAAGAAATACTAACACAGCTATGAAGTAGTTCTCTTACATGCAAGCCCTACATATTAGACCCTCAGGTAGCCATAAAGTCATGTTACCCCCTCCTTTATTCTCAATTTTTTCCATGTTTTTAATTCCTCAAATTCCTCATCATTTTAACAAAAACCTGCACAAGACTTGGTTTCAGAAGCTATATTCATAACCAATGCCTAAGCTAATCTTGTACATGTTAATTCTGTAAGACTGAGTTAAACAGTAATACTAACTTAGTGCTCTGTGAAACTGTGCTCACAGCATTACAAACAAATTATCAGATTGAACGATCATTTGCTCTTGGGGTGGAAACTGTTATGTGCATTTAATTTATGGGTTATCGTTTTCCTTTTTCTTTCAGAACAACCATTTTTCTGATTTCATGGACAAAAAAACTGGTTATACAACAGTCAGTATGTTGGCAATCCCAATTATGCAGGGCAAAGAGGTGCTTGCTGTTGTGATGGCACTCAACAAATTAAATGCCCCTGAGTTCTCAAAAGAGGATGAAGAGGTAATAACCTCAGATTTCACATGATAGCACCATTATTAGTTCAACAAGTAGTTTGAGTGAATCTGTCCCTTGATTTGATGCTTTTGTCTTATTTTTGCTCTTTGCCATTTTCAGGTCTTTAAAAAATACCTCAATTTCATATCTTTGGTCCTAAGAAATCATCATACGTCATATCTCTACAATATTGAATCCAGAAAAAGTCAGGTATAGAAGAAATTTTTAATGCTAATACTTAGTTTTAGTGTGAAACCATTATTATTCCCCCTATTTTATATTCTCACTAATTATTTTGTAACAGTAATGCACCTTATTGTTCTATTCTGGAATGCCTAGGGTTCATATTTTTATGTTGTAAACATTTACCCTCTTTCTCTTTCATTCTAAACAGATGCTTTTGTGGTCTGCCAACAAAGTATTTGAAGAGCTAACAGATATAGAACGTCAGTTTCACAAAGCACTGTATACTATTCGAGCATATTTGAATTGTGAAAGATATTCTGTTGGCCTGCTGGATATGACTAAAGAGAAGGTAACAATCATTCTACCTACTTGCTACAAATGCACTACTCTCAACTTCAAGTTATAAAAGCCATCCTTCTAATCCACTCATTCTGCATTATTTCTAGTGCATGTCTCACCAAGACACTAAACTATCATGCTCTATAACCCCTTGGGATAATAGCCACGTTACAAAAATTACATCCAAAATTACCTTGGCAAAGAATATAACCACAATAAACAGAAATGCTAATTCTGAAAGAATTTTTCATATTAAGGATTCCATGTGAGAAAGGGTAAAAGAGAGAAGTGCAGGTCTGATTTCTGCTTTATAAACACTTGCCTCCCAAAACAACAATTAAGCTATGCAACTGTTCAGAGATAAGCTTCAAACTGGCCTGAAATTTACTGGAAAACATTTCTTGCCTGAATAAATTTAACAAGGTTTTCTTATTACTGTCTGAAATGTGATCATAGTACAGCTATGGAAAAGGAAAAATAAAAATTGCTATCCACAGATGTCAAGTTATCTATGAACACAGAATTGTTTTGTTTTGCTTGTTTTTCCCTTTGCTAAACCTTGTGTATTGTTTTCCCAGGAGTTCTATGATGAGTGGCCAATCCGGCTGGGGGAGGCAGAGCCTTACAAAGGCCCCAAAACACCTGATGGACGAGTAAGGATATTAAATTTTCTTTTAATGAGTCATAGTTTTGACATTGAAGTCAAACAGATCACCTACACGTTCTTCTCTTTTTATTAGGAAGTGAACTTTTATAAAATTATTGACTACATTTTACATGGAAAAGAAGAAATCAAAGTCATTCCGTGAGTATTCTGTTGGCAGCCTGTGAATGTGTGGCAGCTAGATATATTGCTGGGGTAGCTTAATCATATTGCAGAAATGATTTAATTTCATTCTTTCTCTAAAGGTCACCTCCACCAGACCACTGGTGTCTTATCAGTGGATTGCCAACATATGTTGCTGAAAATGGATTTGTAAGTTCATGGTAAAAGTAAAAACTAGAAGTTTAATTTCATGCAGCCCTCCTGATTGAAGAGCAAACCTCCTAATCATTCCCACAACCAGTGACCTCTACAAAAATGCCATGCTGCTTCCCTTGTCACTGGTTCCCAGTGAAATCATGTGAAACCATGTGTGGATGGAGACAAGCCCCCAGCACAAACAGCCAGAACATCAGGAAAACTTCCCTCTGATTGTAGTGACATTGGAGGAATAATGTGCACACCTGATGCCACTTTCCAGGTGTGCTAACTAAGTCTCACAACAAAATGTCAAAGTAAAAAAAAAACATCACATACACAGTTTCAAAATTTCCATTTTTTTTTCACATCTCTTAAGCCATTACAGTAGACAATATACACAACTCAAAGTTGTGATGTGTGACAGTTGTTAGCAATCCTTTGGCATTTTTTAACAGCAGCAAGGACAGAACTCTTACCAGTTATTTATTTCTATACCCTTCCTGGTTTATAGGAATCACCAGAAGTTATTTTCTTAACCGTTATGCTTATGTAGTTTGGGACACCAGACATGAGGGACTTTGTTACAAACACTCCAGAACGATGTTACAACCACATCTAATTTAATAGGTTTTACTTTCTGTACCTTACTTTCTGTAGAGTGCTCACTGTTGTTAGCTTAGCAAATAAATATGTTTTTTAAAACATCAGGCCAAATCTTGGTGCACCTCAGATTTCATTTAAACAACGCTTCCTTTTCTTTCTGCTGTAGATTTGTAACATGATGAATGCACCAGCAGATGAGTATTTCACATTCCAGGTAATTCCAGTAATGTGAATAATTATAGATATTCTAGAAAAATCTGCTAATGCTTTCCACTAATTAGTGATATAATTACATTTATCTTGTGTTTGTGAAGCACAGATTTTAGTGTCACATTGCCTATATCGATAGCTGTATCGCTACTTTAAAAAGGAATACACATTCCCTTTTCTTTGACTTTTCTACAGAAAGGACCAGTGGATGAAACTGGATGGGTGGTCAAAAATGTCCTGTCATTGCCTATTGTCAACAAAAAAGAAGAAATTGTGGGTGTTGCAACATTTTACAATAGGAAAGATGGAAAACCTTTTGATGAGTATGACGAACAGATCACTGAAGTAAGTTTAACAGGATTAAAGGCTTGAAAAGGACATGTGATGTTAATAAAAACATTATTGTAAAAAGTAATTTTAAAATGTCTAATAATTTTCAAATAGGTTATGTTAGTATCTAACCAAATGTCTATCTTCTTCTCTAATCAGTTTGTTAAGAATGAGAAATTTTATTTCCCTTTATAAACCTGAAAATTTATCAGAGATCATAGAACCATAGAATGGTAAGGTTGGAAGGGACCTCAAGGATCATCTAGTTCCAACTCCCTGCCACAGGCAGGGACACCTGCCTCTCATTTATATTCCAATAATGCACATATGTCAGATACAATTTTAATAATTTTTGGTGTGATGATCAGTATCTTCCAGTTAGTAGCATGCTGCTTGCCAATAGATATGGTGGCTGTGATCATAGAAGTCCATGATCACAGGCACTTGGGCATGGACTAGTGTACCCAAGTCCACTCAGCTTTACAAGCCTCCAAGTTCTGTATACAAAATGGCACTATGGACCCTTAATTACTAGACTGAGTTATTAAAAGCTGCAAGGTGCTAACAGAACCTGTTTCTGGAAGGCAAAGGCTTCTAGCAAGTAGACCTTTGCTTTTCAAAGGACACTAACAGAAAGTAGAATTAAAGAAAAGTAAGTTCAAATTGTCGGTTCAATTTTATTGTCATGGTGTCATCTCTGCTTTGCTTGGCTTTGTTTCAGACTCTCACACAGTTTCTGGGGTGGTCAGTTTTAAATACTGACACTTATGACAAAATGAACAAGCTTGAAAATAGGAAAGACATTGCTCAGGAAATGCTTATGTACCAGACAAAAGCCACCCCTTCTGAAGTTGAATCTATACTGGTAAGTTGCTGCCCTGAGTCACAAAATTAGAGCAGAAAATTTGCAAGAATTTGCACAAACCCTGAATTTATTTTCTTTTTAGAAATACAAGGAGAAATTAAATGTAAATAGCATAGATGAATGTGATCAAAAGGATCTTATCAGGATTTTGGTAAGTCATTAAACTGAAAACTGTGGTGGCATGTTTGTGTCATAGTATATAGTTTATACATAGTAATGTGTTCTCACTATAGAAAAGTGGCATATAGTAAACCTTTGATTTATATAATTGATTTTACCTATCAGATCCACAAACTGGACTGAGATGGTTTAATAACATATCTTCAGCGTCTTCAGTTCTTATACATGCAGACCTCACTGCCCTATAGGGCAACATTCTGTCCCAATGATGTCAGCAGACATACTTCTCTGCATTTCCTTAAGCAGAGAAGTCCAAAGACAATGACCACTGACTTGATAGTGATGAAACATATTTGAGCTAATCAGTCAAAACTCTGCTACCAGTAAACAAAAAAAAAGAGTCAGTTTCTTTTCCAGACTGTGCAAGTTCTTCTGGGTGCCTTAGTATTTCAATCTAGGAAGGGAGTGGTCTTTTTTTGGAGGAAACTATGAATGAACTCACATTGTTAATGGATCAAAGCAACCTAGACTACAAAAAAAGGGTCAAATGCACACAAACCTGTTGACTTCCAATACCATTCGCATCACATATTTCCTTCTGTTACACCAGATTTATTAATGTAGACATAGCCACAGGGAAAAAAAAAAGATTTCATTACACTGTTTTTAGTTATGTACATGGTGCATGCCAGAAGGCAATGGTGTTAAGGTTTTACTGGCTCCCACAGAAGAAATGCTCGCACAGCTTACAAGTGCTGGAAAAACCCACAAAACATGAACAGACTATGTGAAGCTTCACATACCTTTTAAAGTAAATTAGCTGCATGAGGGATTGCAAAAAATAATAGGTAAACATTATAATATCTATTGGTAGGGCAACAAGTGATTATTATGGCACAGGCTCCAAATATGAAATATAATACTGGTAGGAATTTTTAAATCACCCAAAAAGCAATCAAAACGAGTTCCCACAATCAAAACGAGTTCCCTCAATGCTGTGGAGTCACAAATTCAAAGGTCTAATATCTTCTGCATTGCCATGGCTACATGAAATGCTTTATCCTATTATAAGACCTGGAATCTCAGATAGCTAATGGGATAAAGCAGGTGTTTCTAGATCTGATGATTCACAAAGTAATGGGTCTTAAAACACCACTGCTCCAGGTTTCCTTGTCCTTGACCTCAGATCAGAGCATGGATGCTCAGCCTTATTTATTGATATAAATGCGTACACTCAGTCATCTTTTTCCCTTATCTGTAAAACAGAGATCTTTTATATACTACTATGGAGGAAGGAACTGTGAATATATAATCTGCTTTTTGTTCTACACAGGACTTCCCCTGAAGTAATTCTTGTTTGGACTAAGGCACATTCTTTAAATATAGTATCATTCTCCTTAGGCTATGGGATACACAGATGAGAAGTGCTACAGAACAGTTCACTGGTACTCTTGTTACCAATTTGGCAATTTAATGTGACTGTATATAAAAGAGGCAATTTACATTTAATACAGGCTCTTTAGCCTTCATATCCTATACACCTTAGGATTTGGTATATATTTTATAGACATTACCCAGAACAAAAAGCTGGTCTATGCTCTGTATCTGCCCTTCAGAGAAAGAAAAATCCCTGAATGGCATCCACACAGAAATTTAACACACATCCACATGAAATTTAATGCATGAAGAAAGATTATGCATCTGCATAGTTACCTACTTCTGGAATCTTCTCTCATTTTCATCAGTGGTCAAGACTGCTCAGAATAGACTGCTGTGAACTACAGAAAGGTCATTACTAGGACAGAATCCCCACCAACCACAGCACTAGAATCTAAATTAACATATTTGAAGTAACCTATAAAAAACATTAATTCTAAATGCTTTGTAAATTTCAGCATGGTTAACAAATTTTACTTTATGCATATATTGAGATAAATCAAGAGCCAAGCAGTCAATAATCTACTTCAAGTAGACAAATAAAAGCAAAAATAAGATTTGTGATTTTTTTAGGATTCTCCAGTTCACTTTGCACGTACCAAATGAACCTGACAGGTTTGTCTGTCTATTAAGTGTATATAGGCTAGAACAAAGACACACTGTCATAGGAGACAAGGTAAGACAGACTAATTTTGAATGTTGATTGTGGAGTAGAAACAAACTACAATTCCAGAGATTAAAAAGTACACAGGACTCTTTGATTTCCTGTAGACTCTTCAAGAGAATACAAGGCTATGGGTAAGTATGCAAGTAAGCCTTCTGTTATTAAAAAAGGTGTTGTTTCTGTACTTCATTCTACCATAAAAATAAAAAACATTTTGTCCTAGACAGGTTGGTTTTGGTCACTATATTCATCACTATTCGAAAGGACCAAAAGGGAAGATCAATACTTAACAAGAATAATTTTGCTTAAAAAAAGAGATGAACTCACACCTTGAGACCAGGCTAAAAATGGGAGAATTGTGTGATTTTATATCAGTATACCAGATTTTATAGCAGATTTTATTTCAAGGCCTGAGATTTCTGAGCTACAGAAATGGTGAGATGGCTGCAACAGATTCGCGTTGGAATTCAGAGTAGGAATAAACACTGTCTCACCAAGACTTTCACCTATCTTCTTTGAGAAGCTAGAAGCATTAAGATTGTGAATCATAACTTGCTACACATTAGTTTGTACTGAAACCTGAGGCCTTTGAAGATACATTAAACATACTCTCCTTAGGCAATGTTTCTACTGAAGTCAAAGAAGAATTTTGGGGGTTTTTTTTCAATTCTGTTCTTGCTAGAAAAAAAGTTGTATTTTTTACTTCTCCTAACAGAAAGAAGAACTGCCTGATCCAAAAGATTTAGAACTGTATGAATTCCGCTTCAGTGACTTTCCTGTTACAGAACACGGCCTGATAACTTGTGGAATACGACTGTTCTTTGAGATAAATGTTGTTGAAAAGTTCAAAGTCCCAGCTGAGGTCTGATTTATTTTTTTCTTCTATCTTAAAATACATATAAACAAGACAAATAGATGACTATAGGTAGTTGAATATAGAAGCAGGCAATACTAAAAAACTAACGGCATGAATAACAATCTTCCATTCTTAATTAAGCTTTTGTATATTTGTAACACAGATTTAAAACTAATCCTGAAATTGTGTGAGCTATGGAATTAAATGAGCATGCATTTACATGAGAATAATTTACTGTGTTCATGTTTAATTCAGTGCAAAGTAATTATTTTCATAGAACTTGCCCATTATTCCTGTAACTTCATTGTATATTCCAGTAATTTTGTAATGATTAAATTCTTACAAAATTACTGGACTATACTATGAAATTACTGCAATAGTGTGCAAATTCTACTGCACATTGTTTCTACATTTCAATTAACATCAGTCTTAATCACTTTTGTTCATGATAGGTCCTTACAAGATGGATGTACACAGTTAGGAAGGGTTATCGAGATATCACTTACCATAACTGGCGACATGGATTCAATGTGGGGCAAACAATGTTTACTTTGCTGATGGTAATGTTGCTAATATTAACCTTACTTACATTATTTAATTTTATTTGAAATTTCAATTAGAAAATTCAGGAATGTACACAGAATTGTCTGTTTTCTTATACAGACAGGCAAAATAAAGAAGTACTATACTGATCTAGAAGCCTTTGCCATGGTGGCTGCTGCTTTCTGCCATGACATTGATCACAGAGGGACCAATAACTTGTATCAAATGAAGTAAGTACAAATGCTCAAATATATGAAAATGTAGTAATGTTAGTGGCAAATTAAAAATACCTGCCAAAACTTGCAAAAATAGAAGTATACATTCCATATTCATCTGGCATGAATAAACATCTTTCCTATGGAAGATTTCTGCCTCAGAGCATTTGTCATGACAGCCAAAACACAAAGACAAAAAGCAAAAGTGGAATCGTAGAAGGATCTCCTAGATCTGCAATTAATTTTTAAAACTCTAGTATTACTTGGATTGCAGCAGAGCCTAAATAAAGCCATAAATAAATGAGAAAAGTAAATTAAATCCCAAACTAGATTACTTTTTCTTCAAGACAGAGCATAACCACTTCACTGAAGTGGGATTCAGGATGCAGCATAGACAACAAACACCTCAGAGTGAGATAGTATTTAAGATGCATTCTTTTTTGCAGTTTTATACCATCTAATTTGACTAGTTCAGTTTTTCCCCCGGCCCCCTCAGTTACTGACTGATGCAGGATCTCTCACAAGTTGTAATCTCCTCAGGATTCAAAGATAAAGAGCTTGTGTTCTGCCCCTTGGTTCACATGCCAGTGACTTACACTTCATGAGGTTAAGCTTTGCAATTCATGCTTTTTGTTCTGAGAAAATATTCTAAACAATTTATTTGAAAATTTTCCTTTGTTACCAAACACTATTCATTAGTAAATGCTTGTTATAAAACAGTATTAATTACTTTTGTTTGAAACTTACTGTTTTACTACAACTTTAAATATCATGGTGAGATCCACTCTTCTCCTGAAGAGTGAGCAATCTACCATTCCTTTTTACATGACCTGTTAGGGCATATTTCTGTGTGCTAGCTAGAGAACAGAGATTTCTCAGAATATCATGCGTAGCAGAAGATTGTAAATATAATTTTCTGAGCACAGCTTCCAACCAGTTCTATGTCCAGAGTGATTCATCCTCCTCTGACCCTTGATACACTCTTCCCAGGAGAGGTATTTCAGCTTGCGTGCTAGAGCAGTGACGCGAAGGGATTTTCTGATTATTCTCAGGGATTCTCCAGGTGACGTAGGAGAATGACAGACACTGATTCTTATTCAGCGGACTGCCTCTCATCCAAATAAGTTTAAGGGGTTTTTTTAATCTTCCTACTGTGGTCTTCCCTAGCTGAAAGCCCTCTGCATGAAGTCACGTGCAGTAAATCTATTTATAAATGTCACCAGGCTTTACCACAACAGTTCTAATCACAAGTCAGAAAACACAGGTAGCACGCAGCTATCCAAATCCGCCTTGGGTTATCTGAGGAATGGAATTATTAGCCAAAGAAAGAAGGAAAATACATTTCCAAACATGCAGAACAATCTGAAGCTTATGTAGGTAGGACACTTCTCCCTTCCTCCCAGTATCATTGTCTGAGTCAATTTCCACTGATTGAAGCTTATCCTGATGTCAGATGAATGCTTTGAACTCTGTGATTAAGACTGAACACATCTCAGCTGTCAGGATGTGTACAGTCCACAAAATGGTGATTTTGAGAGAGGAAAGGAACCCAAGGGCATTAGAATTAAACACCATTATGCTGTTATTTTAGATTTATCTCAGTTAGAGTCTCAGGCAATATGCCCCACAGTTGTTACAGACAGACAAAAGCCATGCAACAGAGCTCTGAGATGTGGATAAAGACTATTTTTAAGGTAGACAGAAAGCATGTACATTAATCTAACAGCAAAATTGAACATGCAAAATAAAACAAAGGCATGTTTGAATTTTGAGGCATCTAACTATACTTTTGATTTTTAATGGGCCCTGATCACCAAGTGCTCTCTAATTTCCACCTAGGAAGACAAGGGAAGACAACCAAGTTGTGTTTTTTTTTAATTTGCATTATACCAATGATTCAGATATATAGAATAAACTATTGAATATGCAGAACAGAAGCATTTCAATTCTGAAAACTTGAATCAAAAACATTGGCTCCAAAATACTACACAGAATTACATCTTTTTCAACAGGTCAGCTGCTCCGCTGGCAAAGCTTCATGGTTCTTCCATTTTAGAAAGGCATCACCTCGAGTACAGTAAAACCCTACTGCAAGATGAGGTATGTCTGATCAATGCAAAAGATCCAAGTAAATGATCATGTTCCAGATTTCACTCTGTCTCATTCATTCCTCTGGGTCCAGATTAAGAAATAATGCTAAAATTTGGAAGTTTTAATCCAAATTCTTTTGCATTATCCACTTTAAGAGAAGCATTGGTAGTTCTACGGGAAACAGGCACAAAATAGAAAGCTTTCCCTCTGGGCCTCCCTCTCACTCCTCAGCTTTTTTCCGCTTTCACAAAACAGCAGATGTCGAAAACCGAGCAGAAACCAAAATACATACATACAAAAGGTTGCAATTAAAACTGCTGTCCCTGATTCACTGGGTCTGAGTTCAGCTGCTGGCTCTGGCAGATGAGGAACAAAGGGATAGAACTGTTTATGACCACCCCCACACCTTACCTTGCTAAAAGAGAGGTGTTGTCATGAGACCTTCCTGCAGCTGTCATTACTGATCTTCCCTGAACTAGGCAAATGCCCTCAGCTGCCCTTCCCCAGCAGGTGCAGAGATGAGAGGCCTCCCCCCAGTCTCCTCAGGTTCAACAAAATGGTGGCAGCACAGGCCTTCTGCCCGGTGCAGGTCAGCATTCTTCCTTCAATACTGCTTGGTCTGCCCTGCCTTCAAGGAAAGAGACTGTTTACAATTTTTTAATACATATTTTGAAGGGAAATAACAGGCAAGGCTCGAACATGCAGCCCTTCCATCCTACTTGTTTGCATCAGTGTGGCAGTGTGTCACTTCCATCCTCATTTGCCATTTTCTAATCACTGTCGGTGGTGCTGTTTCCTGACCTAATGAGGCCATAGACTAAGTCCTTACAACGATCAGTAGCACAATGATCATAAAAACTCCGGAAGACTTATGATTTAAAAAAACCTTAACAAACATAGCAAGCACCTTTACTTTTATTGATGGTGGTGTCCTTTTTCAAAGGTAAGATGTTGGGGGCTAACTGCTCTTTGCTGCAGTAGTTGTCAGGACCTCTAGAGGCTCTCAATAGTGGCACTGCTGTGCCCCATGTTCTCACAGCTACTGTGTCCCGTCAGTTAAGGAAAGGAGAAAAGTCAGAAGACTTAGAAAAGTGCTAAGTGATGTCTTTGTTTCCTTTGCCTGAGGAAAAGGACATTGTACCTGCAGTGGCAGGTCTCATAGCACTGCAGGCAATTGTGCCAATTGAGGTTAACAGGAGGAAAAGGTCTCTGATGTGAATCTTTGAAAAGCCTAGGAAAATCAGGTTTATGGAATGTGAACTGTAGTTATGAAGTTATGAAGAACTGCCATTTCTTTACTAATTAAATGGAATGAGGATGACTTTCTTTGGTTTTAAATAATATATGTCAAGAGGACTTGCAACTGTGAGTCGGTGTGGATTGTTATTTGTGCAGCTCCTGAGAGCAGCATCTTAGACCCACCCAACGTTCACAGAGTTATTTAGCCATGAATAAGGACTGTACTTATCAACTGACTGATTTTTCATTTGTAGCATCACTTTAACTTAGGGATTGGAGTTGGACAATTTTGTTATACTGTTCTGTGAGACAACCTGTAGAGTACAAACCAAAGACAGTGTTATAAAAGGAACTGAATTCGTAAACTTTCCATCTTGCAGAGTTTAAACATCTTCCAGAACCTAAATAAGCGACAGTTTGAAACCGTTCTACACTTATTTGAAGTTGCAATAATAGCAACTGATTTGGCTTTGTATTTCAAGTAAGTACTAAATTCTGTGTAACTTCCTAATGAAAAAAAAAAGTCACTCCTGTAGAATTTATAAATGTAGATTTTAGTTGTTTATATGCAGACTACAAAGCTATATTTAAAAGTGTTATTAAGTCTTAAGACATCCCTAGATTCACTCTAAGCTTTCAAATTATAAAATACAAAAATGTTTATAAGCCTAGTATACTTTTAGTAGGTCATTCAAACTTGCTTTTAAAGTAAACACTGTATTTCAGAAGTGTGTAGCCTAACCCTAAGGTTGTGTGCATGTGTGATACTGAACTAGAAACTCATATTAAAGAGAAGTATGCACATGACATGGAAATTAAGATGCTAACTGCAGACATCAACTAATCCCACTGCTAAGTATGACAAAGATTTCAAATATAAAATCTTCCATCCCATTCCTAAGTTACTGACTTAATGTGCTTTTATAATGATTGTTTTCTTTAAAAATATAGAGAGTCTTTTGTTTGATCTTATGACTAGGACAACTTAAAGTCAGGAGACAGGCAACGATTCAGCAAGTTATTCAACAAGGGTTATTACATTTTAGTGAACAATAACCCCATTATTACATTCATTGTAAATGTAAATCAGATTTCTTAAGCAGCAGCAAGTGACATTTTTCAAAGTTCAAGACTTAGTGCTTCTTTGGATTTTTGAGGGAGGGAGTGGAAGAACATTCATTACACTACAGGAAGTAACAAACATGTAATACTAAATAAACAAGAATGTCACATCAAACAGTTTAATATGAAGAGTTAGGAAATGGATTTTTTCTGTCAGGAATTCTGACAGTACTTTACATGTCAGTGGTATATAGCAAAAAATAAATGTGCTAGGTTATCTGAAAAGTTTGAGTTCAAGAGGAAGAAGTTGTTACTTTGATAATACTATGGCTAGAATGCTCCTTTGGAAAATAAAAAATATCAGAAATATGATTTCCTATTTAATTTCTAATGCTTTCTAATGTTTATTAATATATAGTTTATTGGTATGTTTTAACAGGAAAAGAACTATGTTTCAGAAGATTGTGGATGCAATTGAAAAAATGGAAACGGAGGAGGAGGCTATTAAATATATATCTATTGACCCAACCAAAAAAGAAGTCATCATGTAGGTGGTTAATATTTTACTGTTTATTCAATCAGACACCTAGGGCAAGAACTGAAAATAATCTGGGCACCTAAGCATGTAAATTAAGACTTGGTATTATTGTCTGATGGTGAGCATAACCATGATTTGAAATTAGACGTCTATAATCCTCTCCAAATGTGCAAAACACGCATCCCTCTGCATGCTAAATTCCTTTGAAATTTTTTACTTTTCCCCCCTAACATCATGTTAACTGCTTTCCTGTTATGTTTTGTACTTTCCAAGGGCTATGATGATGACTGGATGTGACCTGTCTGCAATAACCAAGCCTTGGGAAGTGCAAAGTAAGGTAGGTGCTTTTTGGATACGTAATATTGCATTTACTATCTGTTTTACTCTCTATTTAGTGCATAACTAAAAAAAAAAAAACAAAACAACTTATCAGTTGATAGATTAACATTCAAGTATCTGCATACAACAGTGTTTCCACAAAAAAAGTCTGTCACTGTGAGTGTAAAGGTTCCATGATACCCTGTCTCCTCAATCACTACAGAGTTGTTCCATCCTTCTCTACTTGTCCTCCAGTTAGAACTGGCATCCTTTATTCTGGCAGCTCTTCTAGCTACCCTTAAATACCACTCAGTTGTTTTGGTGCTGGTTTTTTAGCTAATTTTTAGGTACAGATTTATCAATACTATGACTTTGTGTCTATTCTGTAGATTTTGCTGCCATTGCAAAGCAGCTTAAACACACTAAAATTAAACCCTTCAGTACCTAGTGACACTGCTTTGTACATAAGTGCTTCAAGAACTCCAGTACTTATTGAGCATCACACTGAAGTTCATCACTTAGCCTTACAGGAACAGGTTTTAACAACGCATAACCAAAATACAATCGGAAGATGCTTGTGGAGCCTTCAAAGTAATAAATCACGTTATAATTAAGAGACATTGCTAATATGGCCTTGTTCCTGTTGACAATAATCTATCATTTACTCAGTACATATTGGAATATGGTAGAGATAATTTGCTGGGAAAAGTCTTAATATACCTGAGAGTATCTTTAATTCCTGAAAGATGTGTTTGACTACCCCTATAGGGATAAAAGAGTGGAATTCTTTTATGTTTCACCTAAACTCCCTATTTCTGGAGGAGATGTAAAAATATTCAGAGATAATGCAGATAACAAGAAATATTCCCCTCTTTGTTGATGGGAATTTAGTAATAATAGTTAAGTAATAAGCAATAATATGGCAATCCTTGGCGAGTCAACATTTTCATACTTTCTGGGAAGCCTAGTTTATTTATTTATTGAAATTTCCACTGAATTGTGATTATTCAGGTTGCCCTCATGGTTGCAAATGAATTCTGGGAGCAAGGTGACCTGGAACGAACTGTGCTACAGCAACAACCAATTGTAAGTACTAAATAATTTAACTGTGCCAAGCAATATTAACTGTTATAAAAACAGTGAATAGATAATAGGCTGTGATGCTTACTAGATCATTATACCCAAAAGCACATTATCTGCATCACTTAAAAATTACTGCTATTGTGTTCTAGCCTATGATGGACAGAAACAAAGGAGATGAACTACCTAAGCTTCAAGTTGGTTTCATAGATTTTGTATGTACATTTGTGTACAAGGTAAGAATAATTTTCGTTTGTTTTCCCACAGCAGTAGTTCTGATGGCACAATTAAAGACAAACTGTAGCAGTTAAAAAAAAAAATTAGAGAGCAGCAGGACTCTTGGGTCACAGGGTAAACAACTATCACAAAAGCCACAATTTTTCATTCTTTTGTTACATAGAAGACTTGCTCCCACAAAGCAAATTCAAGAGATGTTAAGTAAATCTGTGGAAAACGAAGATCTTAATGTCCACCTTGATGGCTACTACCTGGAAACACTGAGTTAGAAAGCCCAATTTGATTCTTCACACTTCCAATGAGTACAAGTACTCAACATGTGGATTGTTACATGTGTTGTAGTTAATTGCACAGCAAAGAAATAGGAAATCTGCGATATTCTGGAAACACAGATATTCTGTATCTTCTGTAAGGCACTGAAATAGCAAATTATTAATACCTGTTTAGCTTGTAATGTTATCCCAAAATATTATGCAGAAAAGTGACATGTACCATTTTAACATTTTCAGATACATCCTCATCTGCTTGGAATACACTATAGAACATGAGGTTTTTTTATTAAATCACAATGTTCATAAACATTCAACAAAATATATTTTATTATATTGTATCAGACTATCAAATGTAGGACTAGGGAAGGTACTAAAATTCATGGTATATAATTCAGATTTTTTTCTAACTGACTATGTGCACAATAGGGATTATCCCAACAGTATTTCCAACAATATACAGCTACTGCATAATTAAGAACAGGCTTTCAAACGTGCACCAGCAGGCAGACACTTTTTTTTTTTTCTTTTCAACAGAAAATGCCCTACCACAGATGGAATCAGTGCTTGAAAAAACCAGCTAAAACAAATAAAATTAATTACCCTAGTAATATACTGAATTAGATGTAACAGAAAAATCAAAGTTGGTTGTTGTTTTTTGTTTTTTTTTCTGTAAAGTAACAGTATTTCCACAAATACAGAGTTTATAGATCATCAATGTTTACAAATTTCTAATTCACTAACTTAAATTGTTTGTATAGGAATTCTCAAGGTTTCACAAGGAAATTACACCTATGTTTGATGGTCTTCAAAACAACAGGGTTGAATGGAAAACACGAGCTGATGAATATGAAGAGAAGATGAAAGTTATTGAGGAGCAAAAGAAAAAGGAAGAAGAAGAAGCTGCCAAAAAAGGTTAAGTAACTTCTATGGTTTTCATTTATATATATTGTAGTCAATACATTTTCTCTCTCTATTTCACACTTGCTGTGCACTTGTGCGATATTCTATTCAACTTTATACTAATGGTATGCAAGTTCTGACTTAGCCAAATTAGCTTTATCTTCACTTGGAGGAGGAGTACCCTTTAAAGATTACACAAATCCAGTGGACTGAACTCAGTTTTTACACTGCAGAATTACACAAAATATGACCATCATAAAAGTGAAGGGATTGTAAAATTTCTTTTCTCTAAAGACTTATACCAGAATGTAATTAGACATTTATCTGTGGATACTGCAACTGCCTGAAACACTACAGATGTACCAAAATTCTGTGTGGCACCAGCTCCAAATATATTCCAGTTCTTTAAGCTGAAAATGAAAAGCATGAGGAAAAGAGATGGGAAAGGATAAAGTCCATTTTGAACATAAAAGAGCAAATCCCCACTTCTTTCAAGTTCAAGGTAAAGCTTTTGGCTCTAGTTCTCTACCATCAGAGACTGGCTGAAATGCACTCTCTCTTGTATGATACATTTAACACTACTCTTCCTAAGACAGCCCAAGTCTTAAAGTTGGTTCTGTGCACAATAACCTAGAAGAGAACCTGACTTTACAGAAACTGAGAACCTATCACTTAAGTGTAAGAATGAAATGAGTCAGTTATTCTTATTTTGTACTGCTTGTGGAACAGCAGCTCGATAGCTTAGCCAATCATGTGAGATGACTGTAAAGGCTCAGAGATTAAAACAAAATGCATGTAATCACTACAGAACAATTCATTGTCAGCTAGTTTGAAGAAGAAAAGTTTACTCTGTTTCACATCTTTAAAACTTAAAACAGTACTGAATAATTTATTTGTTGATCAGTGTCTGTTGGAAATAGGTGAGTATTCCTCACATTTCACACAAAGCAGAGGCTATACAAGGCCATCAAGACAGTAACTTGATGAAGTTACTGTTAGAGTGTGAAGTGGAAATAGACAATTATTTGCTCCAAAAAAAAAAAAACCAAACCCTAGGCTAAAAATTAAGAAGAAAAAAAAAAAGTTCCAAAGTGGTTTAAAAAGTACTGTAGGCTATATGACTTAATCAAAGTAGATCTTGTACTGAAATTATGAGAAGTGTTTTGGCCTGCTGTGATACCACTTATGTACACTTCCATAGAAATTATGGCCACTCCATTGTTTCCCAGTTTTTTTTTTTTTTTTGCAATTAACAATATAATACAATCTTATTTATTTAAGATTAATTTATTGCTGAGAACTAGCTGGTTGTGATATGAATGAACTACTCTCTTCTTACACTTGAATGTAAGCATCTGAACTTCACAGAAATACCAGCAAAACGAAACAACCTGGAACCTACACACAAATATTTCCTTTCTTGGCAAATAGTATGAGTACTGAAGTATGATCCTATGCCCTTAATCATACAGTTCTTAAAAATCAAATTATATATATAGGAAGATTCGAGTGTTTCTACTCCCACTTGAAGTCAGTACCATCTTACATCATTGGTTATTTTGGAGTTAGTCACTGACTTAAGGAAAGAAATTTTCTCCCTCAAAGAACATTACATAGGCAAGCATGGAAGGAGTAATTTGCAGGAGATAAGGATATGACCTTTGCATATCATAAGTGGTATCATAAAATGTAAGTGAATTATTTTGCATCTTTTTAAACGTGCACTGAAATAAGGCCATGCACATTTATGAAGAACAGATCTGACACTGTCAAATCAAACCTGTGTAAATATATGGCTTTGTTAAGTCAGTTCATACAAACTATAATCAGATACATGCTGAACCACAGTGGTTTCTCTAGATCACACTGACCTGGCTATTTTTAGCCGTTCAGCAGACAGAAAACAAAATAAACATATTTGCTGAACCACTACAGTGGAAAGTTCAGAACTGAAACTAAAGCAGAATACATGCAATCGAACTAAGAAAATACATAGTTAGTAACATAGTTTTGATTATATCCACAAATTACAGAGGGTGGGCCACTGATTATGTGACATGTTTCAATGCAGGTGGAAAGGGTGGAAAGGGTCGAAAATGACCTAGTAACATGGTGATCCACAGCTTTCAAATGTAAGTTTTAATTCTAATATTGGTATCTTACCTTAAATGAACCTGGAAACGCTATTTATTACATTGGAAGAATCTTACTTATGACCAACAAGCATCTGTGGAATCATTTGAGAGAGACAGTAACAGAATCATTACCTATAGATAACAAACATAAAAAATGTCTCTCTTAATTGGTAATTACAAAGGGATTTGTGCAGGGTTGGATAAAGGCTTATACAATTAGGTCAAATTAAAGTTTTTGTATGATCCACTTCAAAAATAGATTCACAGATTATATTGATCCAAGTTTACTTCTTTTGCATGGCTTGCATACCTCAGTTTTGTATGTGTGGGACAGAGCTATATAACTACTGAAACTTTCCAGTAAGAGTGGTTCAGTGTGTGTTTGGTCCTTTGAGAAATGTTGGCATCAGCTACTACACTATATACACATACATATATATATGATGTGTTGTTTCTTATTCCATTTTCCCTGACAAGTAGCAAAAGTGCAATTAATTATCAGAAGGACAAACACGTATAATGTGCTTATTTCCAAAGCAACACCTTTTTAACAAGAATTTAGAGCAGCTAAAATTCACAGAATATACTGACTTTACCCTTCTTCTGTTTTACAGCTGAAAATGCCGCAGGAGGTGGCAGTGGAAGTGCGGAGGACGGGAAATCCAAAACGTGTATAGTTTTGTAATTCTTTGTCTCAGACACTGTTTCTGATACAGAAAAGGCATCTAGAAAGAACTTCAATGAGCCTCGGTGGATTTCTGCTTCGCCTAGAATAGTATAGATCGATCCCTTAACAATCCTCTTAAATGCCTGCTGTTTGTTGGAAAGAATTTATAATGGAGTAAACAAACAGTTTCCGTTACAAACTGGAAAATTAAAAGAAAAAATAATGGTGCAAAATGATTTAATTGTGCGCTCTAGATGTTTTTTCATGTCACAAAAAAGTCCTGTTACAGGACTTTTATCACAATATGCAACTTCTGCACACTGTCCACAAAAAGTATAAATCAACTTTGACAGATCTTACATGAAACTACTGAATGAAATTAGAACATGTACAATTCAAAGAAAACACTGGGATTTTCCTAACTTGTCTAGTTAGATTTTTATATTACGGGTATTTCTTTAATCTGAAATTGTCCTTTTCCTTCACTCTCAATACTACATAAAGTTCTAGTGTAAACATCTTCACTGTAGAAATGCTCGACACAATTCTCTGGCTCACATCTTTAAAAAACAGGTCTCTGGTACACAGTATTTTTTCAAGACTACTAAGGACAAACCTGTAAATTGTAGCCATAGCTCAGAGAAGCCCATATGCACATGGCTCTGCCCACAGTTCCTTCATTGTAAAAATGTAAAAAGGCAGACCGTAAACATCATACTTTGCATACAAGTTTACTAAGATAACTCAGCATATCTATAGGATCTACATTCAAATGCATTTTCAAAGACCAAATGCACCTTTTTAAAAAATGCAGTAAATGACTTGAAAACCAATGAACTGGCACCAATTGAATCTTGGGAGGGAGAGGGCATCAGAAGCAGAGTGCATCAGAACTCACATTATCTTCCTTTCTACAACCAAGATTAAAGACTGCACACAAATTAGCTCTTCAAAAACAACGATCTCTCTCTACCAAAACTTTCTCTTCTTTAAGAATAACAGTGTGCTCCACACCTTCTAGTTAGGTCTCAGGAAGCTAGTTCCTCCTGCAGATGTAAGGAAGGAAAATGGCTAGTATATTAAGCATGGATCTGAGTATTCTCTGAAACCACTTCCAAAGCTAAGAAGAGATGAATGTCAAATATAACTCCCACAACAACCAAGTGTCACATGCAGACTCAATCCTGCCACTTTTCTTCCCCCTCTAACAAAAGCAATAGGGGGAATGATTGAATGGTTTCCCACTCTGTATACCTTCCTCAGAATGTTCTACAAACACATATACAGCTATCACCCACGATTAAAGGAATCCACCCAAAAAAATCCCACTTATTACATCTTTATAAATGGGCCAAATATCTTATGCAAACTAAGAAATTACATAGAACTGGCTATCTTCTGCATTAAATGCAGATATTAAAGCTGTTTCAAGGTTGTTCAATCATGTAATTTTATTCAAACTGTATTAAATAATGTATTTCATATATATAGTATTTCATAATATTATATCGAAGACTCAAATAGCAGTTACTTACCTAGAACATGTAATATACAATACTTCAAGCAATGAATATAGCAAGACATTTGGCAAAATGCCCCTTTGGTCAAGTTGCATACATGTAAGCAGATTGCTGCAGATTGGATTTGACTCTCAACCAAGCTTGCAAGTTGACAGAGAATTAACCTTTAAATCCACCTTCTTACCTAAAGAAGCCTTCATGCAAGGTTTCTTTCTTACTCAAGTATATCCTAAATGTGTCCTTGTACCGTCATCTATTATGTAAGTACAAACTGTTTAAAATGTAATTATGTTAAGTAACACTTGTAAATAGTTCTCATCTTACTGAGTGCATGTAAAATGTTCATAAATACACTGCAACCATCTCTGCTGTTATGTTTTCCACATGACATGCTTATAACAGATACTTTCTATATATATTTACAGTGGGAAGTACTTATCAAAAAGGTTTTATATATTAACTTTGCTCATAATAACATGAACCTTTAATTAAAAAGTTTGCCTCTTACATCCAAAGTAATTTTCACCCAACAAAGAAAATAGCCACTCCAACTATTCATGTGCAGATTGTTTCTTTGGAAATATATAATAAAGAATGTTTAAAGTTGTGTTGCAATTTAAAGAGGAAAATGAACCCAGTGAGTTTTTCAAGCAATATACATTCTTTACTTAAATATTTAGGATTACACCTTAAAGAAGGATTAACATTCAATCAACCTTAAGGGGATCAGAAACCATAGATAATCTACAAGCCACATGTACAGAAAGCTGCATGTTTTATTTTTTAATATAAAAAAAGTCACCAACCAACAAGATTTTTGTAAGTGGTATTATCAGTCACATCATATTATAACTAAAATTTAAAACAAAATAAGTCACAATGAACTAAACTTTTCTAAAAAGTAGGGCAGACATCTTCCTTAGAGCTTACCTAATTCAAGCAAAAACCAAAAAACAAACCCTGAACTTTTCCAATACTTACAGAGACAAATGCCTGTATATTAAAGTCTACATGACCAATAGTTAAGGGTATTCACTCTTGTTTAATAAGTTAGAAATATGAATATATTAAAATGTATGCGTTTAAGCTAAGAATGGAATCTTCTCCCAAAATGCCTCTTTACAAAAATCTGACAATAACTCAAGTTTGGGATAAAACAAAAAACAGCCAACTTCCTTAATGTAATGTCAATAAACTATATTGTTTGTTTACATGTTTTGAGTGCTATTTTTGTTTTTGCAATGAACTGAAAGGGAAGAAAACCCAAAGTTTTTAGACCTGAAGCCTTCCACAAAGACAATTTACTGAGATGGTCCACATGAGTGACTGTAGAAAAAGTATGCTAACAAAACAAGTTCTCCTTAATTATGACTGAATTTCCAGACTTTCACCTTCATAATTCATGAAGATCAGCACACACAGGTTTCAAGTTTCAAAGAAACAGGTCTTGAAAATACTCATCGAACTCCTCCTCACTGTAAAAAAACCAAAACAAAAGTCAAAAGGAAGTTCTGCTTTAGATTTGTACCTAAGAGACAGTCTTTGTATGAAAAAGATTCAGCAGACTTCTGAGTTTTTAGCTGGTATAGATCATTTTGACTTATTCAACACTTCCCAGTATCCTTAACACTTCCCCTTTTGTGCAACAGCAGTGAATTGACTGTTAGGAATTACTTTTAGGATAGTTAACAGCAGGGTAAGGTATACAGCAGTGGGATGGTAGTGGCTTTACAAAGGTGTTGTTTATGCCATTACATGGAAGGACATCTGATATCATTTTAAATCCCTTTTCTAGTTCTGATCAGACACATTATGTCTTACTAGTTACAAGTTCACTAGATCAAACTAACCGTGACTTTTCATTTGGTTCTTGTAGAGGACCTTTCCAAAAGTCAGCATCTGAAGGACCATCTTGTGCATTGCTGTTATCTGAATCTGTTAACAAATGTAAAGTATTTATGAAATTTTTTTTTAATTGATTTTAAAATAGATTTAAGTATTTAGATGAAATAATGCCAGCAGCAATATTTTTCTAACCATAAGAATAACAGGAACACTTTGTGTAAGGAAAAAACCAAAAATTATTTTCCACTATTATTTAATACAGTATTATACTCTTAGCACTTGTATTTTGCCTAAACGTAACAACAATAATGTCAAAACACCAAACCCAATATAGCAGCAGCATAGCAATTCATTCCTAAAATTAAGGGCTTATAACTACAAATCCAGAATTACAGTACAGTTTCAACTCATTATATTAAATGAAACTTTTGTTTTTATATGAATGACAACTCTCATCGATTGTAATTTATCAGTGAAATTTTTGGAAAGCATGGAGTATTTCATGTCTGCTTTATGTAAATATACAGAAGTAGTGAAAACAAAAATGCCTACATTATCAGAGATATGCCCTGACCTAAAAAAACCCCTATCTTCCAACAGAGTTTTCCTGACAAAACAGAGACTCGAGTCTTAAGGAAACTATTTCAGGTCTTCCAGTACAGTCTGGGAACACGCATGTCCTTAGGACACTGCTGAAAATGTACAGCACAGCAGAGCAATTAGTAAACACTTAACCACTTCTAGACACTCTGCAGAAAGAGCTGCCACAACCAATAGGGTTTGCTTCATCAAAAAAAATACTGGAGATTGGAATTACTGAGCTACTGAAACATCAACGTCTAAAGAGTTACACAGAATCTGAGTGCATCCATGAGTTACTACAGGTTGTGGCTCAAAAATACCTTACAGAACTTTAGAGGTTGGGAGGCATCTCCAGAGATCGAGTCCAACCTCCCTGTCAAGGTAAGATCACCTAAGGTAGTGCACTCAGGAATGCATCCACGCAGCTTTTGAAAGTCTCCAGAGAAGGAGACTCCACAACCTCTCTGGACAGCCTATTCCAGTGCTCTGCCACCCTCACTGTAAAGAAGTTTCTCCACATGTTGAGATAAAACTTTCTATGTTCCAATTTGTAACCATTGCTCCTTGTCTTACTGCTGCTGATTATCAAAAAGAGATTGGCCCCGCACACTTGACACCCACCCCTTGGATATTCGTATACATTGATAAGATCTCCTCTCAGTCTTCTCCAGACTCAACAGCCTCAGGTTTCTCAGTCTCTCTTTGTAGGGAAGATGTTCAAGTCCCCCAGTCATCCTGTGACTCTCCACTGGACTCTTTTCAGCAGATCCCTGTCTCTCTTGAACTGGGAAGCTTTAGTTAAAGCCTACAATTTACTTAAAATCCATTAATTGAGTACATATTAGTATCATTCCCTGAAAGGAAATGTAGTCATTATTTTTATCAGGAAAGTACTTTCTTCACACATTTGCATATACGGGCTCACTAACAATTATTAAGAATTACCAATTATTAACAATGTACCTACCATCGCACCCTCTACTCTTTTCTGGAACAACTGTCAGCAAATAAAACTAATATCAATGACAAATGACCATGACACAATTTATTACAAAACCATGACATGCAGAAGAAATTAAAGTACTTTACCTTTATCAGAATTATCTGAATCTTCTGAAGAAGTCTGATCTGAAAAGGAACACCATTTAAAAATAGTAAGTTTATCTTGGTTTTCCACACCTTAAATTGTTTAGAAGGGCATTGTTTGCATAATATAAACATGTGCATACACACACATGCACTATGCATTCACAGAAAGCAAGCAAACACTGACATAAAAAAAACCTTTGGTTTGCATGAGTTTAAAGGTTACCGGTTTAAGCTCAACTATGTTATTCTATGATCAATGGTTTTAAAAGGTTATCTAACACTTCCAAAAGGCTTTCAACCTCAAAGCCTCAAGGAATTACTCTTTCTGGTAAGCAATGTCCAAACCTTGGTCAAATTTTCCCTGAAACAAGTATTTTTCAAAAGGCCCTCCCTCTCTCTGTAAAATGCCAGAAATTTTTTTTCCCCTCCAAATTTATTTTAGGAAATTTTAACTAAGAAATCTATCCTTTTTTACTACCTTACACAGACAAGAAAGTTACATATATTTATACCTATGCAGTTATAGTAAACATTTGACTATTTTAGTAATTGAAGATGTAAAATTTTACTTTACCTTTATGAATCTTTTTTTTGGACTTATTTTTTGCTGAATGAGACAATTTTGTCTTCTTAATTTTTGGCTCTTCAGAGGTCAGTAGAGCTGTGCCTTTTTTCTTGTGTGCTTTGACTTCTTTCCTCCTTTTAAAAGAATAATGAATATACACCTCTATTATATGTACTCTTCAAGTATCAGTAAATCTTGAGTATTTAATTCAAACAGTTGTCATTTTTTTATGAAACTTATCACCAGTTAAACTGAAAAACAGTTAAAATGCAAAGTGCAAAGGACAGGAAATGCTAAAGCTGTTAAAATGGCACTGATGCAGGCAATAAAACCAGTGAATTGGCAAATAAAAATTAAATATAGAAAATACATTTACAACATGAAAAATTCTTATTTATACTGAAAACTTTCTCTTTTTTTCTTTTAGAAAACAAATTCATATATAAGTAATGAGAAAAAGAAAGTTAATACCAAGTTTTTCATATTTTCATATTTGATAGTGACAAGATCTGAGGTAGAAGAACCTCAAGTCTAAGAACCTGCTGCAGACCAACAATCCATGCATTTTATTTTCACCATTACTTATAAAGGCTATGTAGGAACACAGGCCAACTTTTTACTGCTTTTTTGCACAAGCAGTCACTAAAATTGTTTCAAAGTGCTTATTACTTTGCAATTGCTAAAGGGGAAATGGAATACATATCATGCTTATTTTGAATTCAAATGCATTTACAATTTTTCATTCCAAAAAGAAGCAAATAAACTAATAACAATTCATTCTCCTACTTAATATATACCTGCACAGTGCTTTAATGTAATTGAATATGAATTAACTTTTTTTAATGGATTAATTAACTACCTTGGATACATCCATCTAGACACAAGTTTGATTTCTATTACTTTAAAGAAGAAATCATATGCTCTTCAAATAACTGTATAGCTTAGTTACAGAGCTGTACAACTAAATTCATGCCATATCATTTCAGAAAATCATAACAGATATTTGGGAATCAATAGTGGTGGAACTCAGTGAGATTGTATAAAAAAATTATAAAAATCAAAACAAATCTCAGTGTACACATTTTGTAGATTCAAAATCCACTGATTTTCTCTCCTTATATTAAGTGAGCAAATGCTTAAGTTCAACATTTCAAAACACAGTCACTTGGCACATATAAACCCACTATTTTCAAGAAAAGGAAAAGCATTCCAATTCTTAAAACACAGCAAGTTTAGCACAGACTTTCAGAGACGAAAAATAGTAATTAGTCTGAAATTAAGTAAAGAATTTTTTTTTTGGGATTTGGAATGTGATTTGTCCAGTTTAAGGGGTTTTGTACTTTCAACAACATTGAACAGAATTAACAGAACCTATCCATCATACTGATGTTTCTAATAATCTAGTTTTAAGTCTTCCTCCTATTTGCTGTTTAGCATAACTGTAATCAACCAACAATTCAGCCTTTAATTTCAGCAACCATTCATACCGGTGATGAAAGTTTAGTTTGTAGGAACATTCTGGACATAGTCCTGAAAAAAGAGAGATTGAAAACATTACACCCATGTATCTGACAAGCATAATTCACAAGATTTATTAATACATATATAAAACTAGACAATGCCATCTTCCAATTTCAGTAGCTTTTACTTCAAAACAAAGGTTACAAAGTAATTGCAGCCAGGGTTGAGAAAAATACCATGAAAAAGTCTTCAATACAAACCCAGATTTTATACTAAACCTGGAGGAAGATCTCAGGTTTAGCACTGGCAACTCTTCATCAAAAACTATCAGTGCTTATCAGATACAGATATGCCATTTTTATGGATCTTTGTGGACAGATTAAATTGTTCTACAGTTACAACGAAGACCCACAAGTCTCTTAGAGCTTTGCTAGAGACCACATTCTGCCACATGGAGTATTTTATGCACAGAAGCAAAAAAACCACATTAGCTTGTTTTACACAGAGTAACTGTGGTAAGTTTAATTATCTGATTAACATAACAAAAGGTACACCATAATAAGTAAGAAAATTGCAAGAGAGAAGACTGGAAGTGACTTAATTAAATTTAGGATTTTGGGAAGAAAAATAAAATTAATAGAGCTGAAGGTATTAAAGAGTCATCTGAATCAAAGTGCTAAGGACTCCTAAGCCACATAACTGATTAAACAATGACACTAATGAAACCTTCCTTTCAATGCAGTATTGTCCATTAAAACTAGGTATGTTTGTATCAAACCAGCTTATAATCAATAATAGCTGTGCTCCCTTAATCAGATCATCACACTGCCTGCAATTAATAAAATTATCTTCTGTGTGGCATTTTCCATTTTGTATGAACCAATATCATTATCACTGGGGTCTTACTCAACAGCTTTTAAAGCACAAGATTATGTGTCTTTTTTAAGTCTATATATTCTTGAAGGGCTGACTTACTCAATTTCACAAGTGCGTTCCTCTTTTCACCATGCTCTAAGTAGCCAAAATTCACCTCCCAGCTCTTCAGGCCTTCTTTCTCATCACACTGCTTATTTCCACAGGAAAACTGACCTTTAAAGAGATGAAAACCAGCAAAATTGCAGTTCAGTGATAAACATGCATATGTTTGGGGTTGTTATGTCCAGTTTTGCTCAGTTTTTGCTTATTCTGTTTACTTTTCTTGCAAGGAAAGAAGCACAAATCTAGAAGTAGCATCTAGTTTAAGAAAAAAAAAAGAGACTAACAAAGCCATCAATCATACTCACTTTATATTGTATATCTGCAATGAAAGAACATAACTTGAATTGTTTTTTACAACATACAGGTGAAGGTATATGTTATGAAATAGTAAGCCTAATACTGGACTCTGAAGAAACAAGTGTCTGTAGGATACATTCTATAACTGAAATGATGACTTAGCAGAGGCTGATATATCAGGAGAAGCAATTCAGATACTCATCTTTGATATTCAACTATTCAAAGCATCATGCATGTACAACATTGCCATGCCCACGTTCTTATTACCTTACCAGTTCATATACTGGACACAATTTTTTTTATTCTAATGACCTTCCATAAACTTTTTTTCTTTAAGAAAAGGAAATCCAATTTGATAAGAAACTATACAGCACTTTTAAAAGCTTCCTTATTATGTTGAATACAATACTAATCTTAAAAGAACTTGTACATAATCAATGTTGTTTATACAACAACAACAGAGAAATAGACATTCCCTTTGCAGAAGACTAATTTGTATGGAGAGCTGGTGGTAAGGATGTGTATTAACAGGCTCAAAAGCATGACTGTGGTGAATGATTAACCTCAGATCATTCTGCTTAAGTTGCTAACTAATAGATTGGCAGTGTCCTCAGATATTTCAGTTCTGCAATATAAAACCACTTGCAATGATAACGTTTCAGGAAAAAAAAAACAAAACAAAACCAACCAACCCCCCCCAAAAAAAACCAACAAAACAAAACAAAACAAAAAACCAAACAAAAAAACCCCTACAAAACAACAAACCAACCCCCCAAAAACCCCACAATAACAAACCAAACCCAAACAACACCAAAAAAACCCAAACAGACAAACAAAAACCCCCAATGACCCCAAAGGTCCCATTATAAAAGATAAAAGTTTCAAATTAACATACATCAAATATGTTCACCTCTATGTAAAGATGAACCCCTACTGTCCTCAGGAAAAATTTATATCCATTATAAAGAAGTAAAATTGCAGCACAGCCTTCTGATGTGTAGTCCATTTTTTCTACCATCAGCAAATTTGCTTAAGGTATGCTCTGTCCCTTCATGCAGGTTGTTGATGTTGAACAAGTCTGGACACAGTACTGACCCCTGGGGAACACCACTAGCCAAAGGTCACTGCACCACAGTGACCACAGTCTTCAGTGATCACAGCCTTCTGAGCTCTATCATTCAGACAGTTCACAATTCACCTCACTGTCCACTCATGTAAGCCACAATTTCCAAGCATTACACAAAAATGTTACAGCAGACAGTGTCAACAGTTTTTCTGAAGTTGAGGTAGACAACATCACTGCTCTTTCCTTGTCTACCCAACCAGTCATGCTATCACAGAAGGCTATCAGATTGGTCAAGCACTTACAACTAGTAATATATCCCCTTTCACTCATTTTCTTAGTGACCTTACAAAGACAGACACTGAAAGCAACCAAATGTGAGTAACCCATTCTTCTATTCCCTTCTTAACACACCCCAAACCACCGCAGTAGTTCTCACCACCACTACTATCGTCACACTTAGAGTAAGTACATGCTCTCTCTTTTTAAATGTGAACTATCAGACAGGTTTTAATGCCTTATTATGTTTAATCAAAGCAATCTCTGTTACTGATTTATACTTAAAAATGGGAAAGGCAAAAAAAAGCCATCAATTATTCACTGTATTTGAAAAGAGCACGGGAAGCAAATCTAAGGTTGGGCTCTTGCTCCCCTTAGTGGCAAAGACATAATTTCACAATTCACATTCTAACTGTTATGTTTCCCATTAGGAATCCATCCAAAAGCCTAAAACATGTAATTTTGCACTTTGTCACATATTTTTAAATATGAAGTACCTAGATATTAAAAGTACAACACAGTTTTAAATTATTTTCCCCATGAAGATGTAACAGTTCATAAATTACTCATTTCTCCTTTAATTTTAATTATCTTTTTTAATCAGCCAATAAAGCATATAATTATATCAGATGTAGTTGTCTGCTAATATAATCTGCAGTGCTGTATGCAACATATGATTACAACTACCTTTAGGAGATTTAATCTTCAGAGATTAAAAAACTCCCAGCTTTAAAGTTTACATTTGCTCCTATGATACATACATACATACATATATATATATACACACATACTATGAGAAGAGAGATATATATAACAAGTGTATTTCTAACCTCTCTAAGACATTGTAATAACAGAGCTGTTTATTCTGATCAACAGTATCACTCCATGTAATTTACTTGCATATGCATGTACAACTTCTGAAAACCATAACTGTATATGAAGACTACCCACAGGAACAGGAATACATTAATCTAATTTCCTTGCTTGCTCACCTACTTGAATGAGTTCATGTGCCATGGAAAAAGGCCATAGAATGGGGACCACTGTGCAAGGTCCAATAACACATTAGTAAGAACTCTAAGAAGAATAGCAGCCAGAATAATCCAGTGACTTAGAAATAGGATTTGGACTTAAAAGAAATGATTTCCACTGAAACTTTTCAAAATCAATTTATTGTCTGTTATCATCTGATAAACTTACTGGTATTGTAAAAATACCATCTAACAAAATTATGTCAAAACACAGCAAGAAAAGTGTAATACAGAATGAAAGACAGCATTACCTTTTCCTGAAATTACTTCTTTCTCATGTCGCCATCTAAATCCAAACTGTTAAGATAAGAACCAAAATTAAGTTGTGAATAGTGAATATGCGCAGTAACATAAAAGTTAATATCAGCCAATTGATGTTCTGCATGTGGTTCATCCATTCAACTGTTGCAAGTAAAATTTCTTTCTCTGTTAATTAGAAATATCTTTCTGCTTCCCAAAAGGAGTCCAATTTACACATGCACTGCAAATTCCAGTAGATGATGCTCAATACTGAACAACAACTTTCTAACAAGCTTCATAGCCAGTAGAAAAACAAACAAGACATCTTTACTACATACTTCACTGCAATCTTGTCCACACTAAAAACTGCAAAGACCACTGGAATACTGAAAAGTCTTATTAGCACATATTGATAGATCATCTCTTTACTCCCTAAAGACTAAAAAAAACCCAAAAACAAAAACCAAAAACAAACAAAAAAAAGAGCCTGTATATCTCTCTACACTACCTAGAAACTTCACATGTAGATAACTCACCTATTTTTGTTTTCCAGTAGAATCTGCTCATACTCTCAAAATGGAAAGTAATCAAGTGACTGAAGATGGAAGGGAATGAGAACAGGCAGGGAAAAACAATTTTGTTTTCACTAACAAATACAAAAAGAGGATAAAATTCAGAGATACACTAATTCATTTAAAAAGTGCTTTCTTGTATTTCATTTCAAAACCAAGAAAACAAGTATGACAAGAAGATAAAATTACTACTCTCTAAGCAAAAAAGAGACTCTGAACTTCATGGTTAAAGATGGGCAGGGCAGAAGGGTTACGAAAATCAAAGTATAAAAATGGTTGTAAAGTCCATCTTTGGTATCTGAGTTTCAAAGCATCCTTTGGAATAAATACAGACCTTTTCTTGGTGCACTCTTAGACTGAACCCACACAAATGTGCATTTATGAGATGCAGTGGCATAAATTACGTTATATACTGGATTGATTTTCAATACTTTCAATCTAATTTAAACACTGTATGTAAATACAGGTGTCTATTGGCATGTGAACTTTAATGTTCAATTTTTTAAAATAAATCATAGCAGTTCTTTATCTGAAGGGTTCTCATGGAGTTCTCATGTATAAAGTTGTATGTGGTTCATAGACCATTAGAAAAAAAACACAGGAAAAATAAATTTTTTCACGGTATCACCAAGGTTGGAAGAGACCTCAAAGATCATCAAGTCCAATCCGTTACCACAGACCTCAAGACTAGACCATGGCACCAAGTGCCACGTCCAAACCTGCCTTGAACACCTCCAGGGACAGTGACTCCACCACCTCCCTGGGCAGCCCATTCCAGTAGCAAATGACTCTCTCAGTGAAGAACTTTCTCCTCACCTCAAGCCTAAACTTCCCCTGGCGTAGCTTGAGACTGTGTCTTCTTGTTCTGGTGTTGGTTGCCTTCAGGTAGTTGTAGACAGCAAGAAAGTCTCCCCTGAGCCTCCTCTTCTCCGAGCTTAACAATCCCAGCTCCCTCAGCCTCTCTTCATAGGGCTTGTGCTCGAGGTCTCTCACCAGCCTCATTGCCCTTCTCTGGACATGTTCAAGTACCTCAATGTCCTTAAATTGAGGGGTCCAGAACTGGACACAGTACTCAAGGTGTGGCCTAACCAGTGCAGACTATAGGGGTAGAATGACCTCCCTGCTCCTGCTGGTCACACTCTTCCTGATGCAGGCCAGGATGCCATTGGCCTTCTTGGCCACCTGGGCACACTGTTGGCTCATGTTTAGGCAGGTGTCAATCAGCACCCCCAGATCCCTTTCTGTTTGGCTGCTCTCCAGCCACTCCGATCCCAGCCTGTAGCTCTGCATGGGGCTGTACTCTCATATAAATGTTTTGCACCTGAATAGCAAAACTGAAAAAAAATGAGCGGAAAGGCACATATAGCCCAAAGTATTCTTTGCACTGATTTTCTGCAAGTCAATCTGTTATATAGACAATGTCTAAAAAGACTAAAAGTTTGTAAACCAATGGGATATTTGTCTCTTTAAACATGTCCACTAACATTCACAGAAGATCGGGTTCCACTGTCATACTGTGTAAGATGACAGTTTGCTAAGACAGGTCCAAGTTGTGTTTGGTCTACTCAACAAATCTACAGTGAGGTCTAAAATATCATGATACCAATCACACTCCAGTCAGACAAAAATTAATCAGTTGTAAAAAAAACACGAACTGTACTGAACAGTTCAGTGATAACAACATAAATTGCATCTGTAAATATAAAAGTGTAAAATACATGATGGAAACCAGTTGATCTAAATAGTGATGGTAATTGGTTTTGCTATTTTAATGGGTATCTGCTGGTTTAAAGGGTATTCTAATTCTGAAAAGCTTGTGACATAATTGAAAAATACAGCGTTTAGGATGAAACATCAACAGTATTTTGGCACCAGTTTTGCATGTTACGCTGCTGGCAATGAAGAGTAAAAAACAAATTGACTTTATCAGCACGTCTGTTTCTTCATAGTCCATCCATCTGGTACTTCACCAATCATCAAATTATCCATGCTCACTTTTGCTACTGAAGTAGATTTTTATACAAATTTTCCCTCACAGACCAAACTTGACTGAATAAAATATTAATCAGATTATATCCTAAGATATTATTCCTGCAATGAAATCAAGAAAAGGAAGTAAAACAGAAAAAAGGAGGGAGCCAGAACCACCCATAGATTGTCTAGGAAAAAAGTTGTCTTCATCTTCATTCAATTTTGCCAATTGCTCTTCCACAAGCTTATGGAAAATGACAGTGAGCAAGGCTAAGAAGAAGCAATAAAATATAAGGAAAATACAGTTGAATTCCTCTATGCTAAAATATCAGGAACAGATTGAACTCTATAGGAAAACTGAAAATTAGGGCAGTAGGCATGCAACATTAAGAAACATAAAAGCAGAAGCAGCACACACCATTTATTCTGACTCTTGGATTGTGTCCAGTTCTGGTGCCCCTATTACAAGAAAGATCTAGACACGCTGGAAAGTGTCCAGAGAAGGGCCACAAAGATGAACAGATGGCTATAGCACCTCTCCTATCAAGACAGACTGAGAGAGTTGGGCCTGCTCAGTCTGGAGAAGAGAAGGCTCTAAGGAGACCTTATTGTGGCCTTTCAGTATCTGAAGAAAAAAGCCAGAAATCCAGTGAGGGACTTTTCAGGATGTCAGCTAGTGATAGGACTAGGGGGAATGGAGTAAAACTAGAAGTGGGTAGATTCAGACTGGATGTTAGGAAGAAGTTCTTCAGTGTGAGGGTGGTGAGACACTGAAACAGGTTGCCCAAGGAGGCTGTGGAAGTCCCATCCCTGGAGGTCTTTAAGGCCAGGTTGGATGGAGCTCTGAGCAATCTGATCTAGTGTAAGGTGTCTCTGTCCATGGGAGGGGGCGTGGAACTAGATGATGCCTGAGGTCCCTTCCAGCCCTGACAATTCTATGATTCTTTGTTAAGGGAGTTCAACTAGACTGTAAAAGAGCTACTTTTACAAGGTAGACCAGGATCAAGTAGAACAACTCTAATACAGACACTTTACAAGAGTATCAAATTACTAACTTAATGAGAAATTACAGTTTTAATTATGTGAAAAAAAAAACAATGCAATATCCACATTAACTTCCAAATTAAATATGGACTGCTTGTGCAATATGGACTGGCTGCAGCAACAATTAGTATGCCCACAGTTGTGTTTTTCAGAAAAAAATGTATAAATTTAGGCAACACTGTGGAAAAATACCATAAGTATTTTAAATATTTTTGTTTTCACAGGAAGTCTCCAGGCTGGAAAACGATGACAACAGAAAACACATTAACACTACCAAGTGGAAGACAAGTTGGCCTAGAAATCTGAAAATGAACTAGAAATATAAACAAAAGTGTAAAATGTATTGTGTTTAATGACCAGGTGTCAGATGGATTTCATTTATCAGCAAACAGGAGACATCTACAATCTGTTAAGTCAGAAAATAAAGCAGAGAGACAGCAAGTAAGAACTTTTCTAGGAAAATAAGACAATAAAAAGAACATTTCTAGTCCAACGCATATCAAAGTATGCACAGTACTCTCCCTTACTGCATTGCAAAACTGACAACAGAACTAAACTATCTGACAGTACAGATGGACATTTGTCAGATTCAAAGCTCACAGACAAGGTTCTGCACTAAAGGTTCCAAGACAAATTTGACCTAAAAAATTCTGTTCTAGAGAAAATGCAAGGAGTAACACAGCCATCACAAGCAGGAGCTGTCAGAGTTTCTCTAAGTAGCCTCACACCAGAGGGTCATGCTGGCGTTTCTCATTAAAAGAGAACAAAAAGATTTTATTTCCTAAACACACAAACAGAAGCAGGATTGTGGGTCACAGGGTCCCACTTGCCTGTAGGGCCAGCAACTGAAGTAAGTGGGTCTCTAAGTATAAAAGTACAATGAGGTGAGGAGACCCCAGACATCTGTGCCTGTGCATATGTGAATGAAACAGTGAACTACAACAACTAGCTGTGGCCTTGGAGGTTCATATGTCTTGGGTTTATTTGAAATTTCACCTTTACCAAGGTGCTCTGCTTATTTCTTGGATCTTGAGAGAGCCTCTCTGATGAAACTGACCTTTATCATTACCCAGTGCTTTTTCTCAGTATAAACTTCTAAATGAGATCTGAGCTACAATCTCTGTGCTGAGGTCTTTAGATGAACTAACTGGTTAAAAGATTTTGGCTAGTTGCAAAACAGTTACAATTATGAAAAGAGATGTATGTATAATGTGCAAGTCTCAATTCTATGAAATATATATAGTAAAAACATCATAGAATACTGATCTCTGACTTGACTTTGACACCACCTAGCAGGATATAGAAACATACAAGCATAGCTTGGGTTGAAAGGGATCTCAAAAGACCGTGTGGTCCACTCTTTTGTGGGAAAGGCAGCCTAGATGAGATTATCTAGCAACCTGTGTGACCACATCTTGGAAGCCTCCAGCAAAGTGGACTCTACCATGTCACTGGGGAGGTTGTTTCAGTGACTGAATGTTCTCACTGTTACAATTTTCTTTCTTATATCAAGAGGAGGCATCATCATACAAAGTATCAATAACAGCTGAGAAGCTGGGTACCTATTCTGCACTTCTCATAGCACCAGCACTGCAAAACAAAAAGCACAAGTAGCTAAAGATATCCAACTTCCAGTTTCTGGAAATGCAGAAAATAATCAAAGCAGGAAAAATCTGAAAGCAGGGACAGTATTCCACTGGTGCAAATGGGATCAGCAGCTTACTCCTGACTTCCAAGGAAAAAACTACTTAGACATATTTCTGTATCAAACATGGGCATGGATAAATCAATACCTGAGAAAAATCTCACTTTTTCTATTTTTTTAATGAGAATCTCTAAGAAATTCTTTTTGCAAAGAAGATAGCAAACATATTGAAGCTCAGCACAGTAACAAAGGAAACAAAATCTGTAAGTTTGCTCAAAGGAAAAATCAGCTGAGGGAGTTGAGAGAGATATGAGACTGCTATAGGAAAGAAACATCAAATTTGCTCAAAAAAAAAAAAAGGAAGACATTGTCAGCATTTTACTTTTTGTTAATTTTAATTTAATTTTTGTATTTTTGTTTGAATTTTCTTTAGAAGCCTGTCAGCTTTTCTGCCTAACATTAAAGGCCAGACTTTGCAAATATGTACTGAAGAATCTAAGGTTCAATACTATAAATAGTCTCCAAGAACTTTATATAGACACTGTTTGCAGGGATTGCTTGTTACTATGTACTAACAACACTAAAACACATTTGAGTTCAGCAAGGCTGTTCTGGTTAACAAGAAAAACTGGTGCTGGAAGTGGGCTGTTTCTCTTAAGTAACTCTGTTTATCTACAAAGAACATACAAGTTCTGTTTCCATAAGCAAAAAGAAAAAAAGAATAATCAGCAAAAGACTGTTTTATAACAGCTATTTCCAAAACTGTTTCTGCCAGCATTCAAGTACAAAACCCTTTCTTTGTAGATAAAGCCCCTCCCCCCCACCTTTTTTTTTTTCACAGTAACATTCCCAGAGATTTTTTTTTTAGGCTTCCTCTAGTGCTTCTCTGCAGGCAAGACCTCTTTAGCCTTCTTTCCTTAACCTCTCTGCATTTTCTGCCTTTCTTACACACAATGTACCTCTTCATAAAACACCATCTGACAGAAATGCTCCTGTTCCCACAGAAGCACATTTTTGGGGCAGTGACAATGCTTGGATTCAAAGTACTGGTGCTTATTAAAAAACTTGACAAGTTCTCTCAACAATTTTTCTAGCATAAGAGTACTAACATTCTGGTTTCATGACATATCCACAATTATAAGGAATTTTTAAGAAAAAGATATAATTTAAAACCAAGATGTACTAAAATCATGAAACATACCTTATTCTCTTTGTATCTACTGAGATCTGCTATACAGTATTCCTTGAACAATTTATCATAATACTTCTTTGCAAGCCTCTTCTCCCTGTAACAAAAGGTATTACTTTTTTTAATTACAGAATGTGACACAAACCATTTTACGTTTTAATGAGATTAGCAAGACAAAGACATCTTGCTTCATCTGAAGAACACAAGAAATGCATAAATACACTTACTGAGCTAAGGAGTAATTTCCATGAACTGGAAAATTACATCTAAAATACATCTGCAGTGCATACTAAACAGTTTTGGGGTTTTCTTTCCAAACTAGGCTCCCTTCAGAGTTTTCAGAAGAGTCCATTTGAATCTCAGACAATGGCCAAATATTTCTTAGTTATTTTCGTCACCATTTTGCCAATGAGCAACATTACAATATGAAAGACCTCAAGAAGGTCTTTCATTTTTAAATGCAGTAAAGATCAAAGAATAATCACTAAGTATGCACAGTAGCTCTTAATTGTTAGGGAATACCATAAATTTAGTACAAGTGATCTAAAAATAACGTTCTGTAATATTTCCAGGTACCAATTCATGTCTGCTTCATCATCTTCGTTCCACAGGAATCTATGGTTTTCTCTAATGACATCAAGATCCGTCTTGTCATTTGCTCTACAAAAGGACACTTTTTTTTAGTACAATAAAACGTGAAAATGAAAAGTCAGTCAAATCATGATTTGAAAAACTGAGTATTTGGTAAAACCAGTATTTCAGTTGTGATCCCCATCTCATTGCATAAAGGATTACATTGCTATAGAATAGAACTATCCAAAAACGACTACAGCATTTATGGCATACTTTTCCCAAATGAAAAGCTCATAGTGGTAAACCACAGAATGTTTTTAGTTGGAAGGGATCTTTAGAGGTCACCTAGTACAATCCTCCTTCCCCAGGATGAACTAACCTAATTCTCTCAGCCTTTATTTACAGGAGAGGTGCTCCCTCTGATCATTTCTGTGGCCATCCTCTGGATTTGCCCCAACAGGTTCATGTCTTTCTAGTGTTGAGGACTCCATGACTGAGCACAGAATTCCAGGTGAGGTCTCACCAGAGCAGAGTAAAGGGGTACAACTACCTCCCTCAGCCTGCTGGCCTTCAGGGCTGCAAAAGTACATTGCTGGCTCACATCCAGCTTTTCATCTAGCAGTTCTCCTAACTCATGCCTTGCAGGGCTGCTCTCAATCCCATCAACCCCCAGCCTGTATTGACACTAAGGATTGCCCCGACCCAGGTGTAGGCTCTTGCACTTGGCTTTGTTGAACCTCATGAAGTTCCCACACAACCACTCCCTGAGTTTGTCCAGGTGCCTATGAATCACATCCCGTCACTCTGGTGTGCCAATCACACCACTCAGATTAGCAGCCACTGAAACTGTGGATGACTTGAACTTGTCTGAAAGTACACTTTTTATACTATTAATTGAAGACAGTAATGTTAGAAGGCTCCTACAGATAGTTCTGAAGAAGGTTATTATTCTGGACAATGGATAGCAATTCTGCACATTTCAGAAGTATTTCAATTCGTTATTTTGAAGGTACTGCCAGATATTTCTCAATGTACCTTGAATTAATGCTCACCCGTCATCTTTTCTTTTACATAACAAAACAAGAATAATTCAGCTCATGGCAAGTCCTTATATAAATAAAAGTATACAAGGCAATTTTCTGGTTTGGATATTTACAATGACTGTAGCTACCATCTGTAAGCAAAATAATTAGTAATTTTGATACATAGCCACATCCCTCTGCCCCCAAAATCTTGATATATATTTAATAGTTTTACATAACATGGGACTTTTGAGAGTATGAAAGGAAAATAGCTGAGTTCTTACCCAGAACGTCGGAAATCCTCAATTTTGCCCCCGTAGTATAAAATGTAATCACTCACAAACTTTCTATGTCTTTGATACTTAATAAAGTAATTAAGGATTGGTTCAGAACTTTTATTTTAACATACATTAAAACAAACAAAAAAAGAAAAACAAAAAGCTTTTCATACATGTAAGTTTTTTTCTTAAAAACAGTTCAGGAATTTCCAGAAAGGAATTAATAAGGAATTTTTACTTAATAATGTCTAATAAAAGTTCTTTTCCAAATACAGAAATTCAAGGCAATTTAATCTTTAGAACTTCAGCTGTTGGGCTTTTACAATATTTACTTCCTTTAACAAAGATGCTCTGTACACATATATCTAGATATTGAGTTCATATTTTCAGCTGTAATTTATACAGCAGCTTATTAGTACTGCAGTTTTGGCTTAAACAGGTTTAATATTTAATGCATTATAAAGATAGTCTGGCTATTAAAGTGGAACAATTTATTATGGTTTTTTAGAAGTTACCTTCTTTAGTTCAGAGGTGAAAAAACAAGCGAAAATGTGTCATGCTTTTTTAGAACACTTCCTCCTCAAAGATATGATATGAAATCCATTTTGTACCACAATTTGAGAAAAAAAAAAATAATTACTTTCTCAGAAAATAAGTGTCTTCACAAACAAAGCCACTATATGGCTATTAAAAATATTTTCAATTAATCTCTATGGTGTTTCTGAAGCAACAAATTATGAAATAAATTATATTCTGTTATATAACCTGGCAATTACCATATCACAGTGAATAATCTGTAACAATACACTATTCTGATATGCATCACATTTTTATTGAGAAAACATTTAATTTTCCAAAGCCCACCCAAATGTTAATTTAACCTTAGTTTGTGTAGGGTTTTTTACTTTTTTTTTTTTTTATTTCCACCACAAATGCAAGGAACAGAGAAGCACTGCAACAACGTGATTTTGTGCTGCCATTTGAGTTACAAGGCATTAAAACTGTATAACAGTAAAAGGTTTAAAGGGACCACCAAAAATCATTAGTAAAAGCTAACGTAAGTGAGTTTCGTGGTCATTCCACAATGTATGAGCTTTTCTATAGCTAATGACATTGTACTGTGTTAACAGGACTGATAAAGGTATGTCCCCTTTACAGGCATATGATGCTTAATGTAGTGCCTGGACAAATTCTATGCAGGTTAGGAGACATTACTTTCTGGAGTCTTGACTTTCCTAGTTATTAGTTGTTACTGCTGAAGAACTGCCACTTCAACAAACAAGGAATTGATTGCATTTCAGATACAGTCAGTCAGAACANCTCCAGATCATGTTAAATGAGCTTACATTAGAATATCTAGTAATGTAAGGCCAGAGATATACTTTTTTGAATATACTTTTGAATTAATTTATGCATTTTAAAATTTCCAGTAGTAATATATTTCTCCACAGGTAACAGGAGCCTTATATAGAATTAGGTTCTGCATAAATTCAACCGAAAGAGCAAAGTATCTTTGTGCCAGCCTAAATAAAGTCCACCGTGTAACATTTTTGTCCCAACCAGGACCAAATGGCCATGTAGGGAGAATCTGGAAAATTGTCAACTGAGTAGAAGCATTCTCAAAGACATCTCAGCAACAAAAAGAAGCTAATTTGAAGAATGACTCAGTATCTGGTGCTGCACTGTCAACTGCTGTGATAACTGAAAAATCCCAGTATTTCACCATAACGGATAATTTGCGCCCCATCTTCTAACTAGAAAAAATACATAGAAGGATACGGCATCCATTGCTATCAGATGAAATCTTCTTTTTCTTGCTTCCTCCCTGTTAATAATAAATACATTTCAGTTGAAGTTATCTTTACATGAAAGGAAAAATGTCTCACAAAAACAAAATATAAAAGATACCTATCCCATTCTTCAGCTGCGAATTGTCTGTGAACCACATTGCCTTGCTTTGCCTTTTGGAATGGCTTTGTCAGAAGGCCATCTTCCTTTTTACTAAAGGTAGGGAAGGAAAAATGAGTCAGTCAGTCAAGAAATTTTCATAAGCAATAAATTTTCCATATGCCAAATCTGACTAATAAAAATTGTTATATTGCTAGTCTCTACAGGAATAACTATCAGCTTAGGTTTTATTTCATTTGCAGAACAAAATCGGAAAGGCATTTGCTTACAGTCAGCATTTAAAGAAAATTGCTCAAAACAGTAACCTGGAATATTTGTTTTTATAAATATTATCAATAGAGAACCACAATGAAAAAAACTTGAAGTTTTGTCAGTTTCACTCTACATTTAAAGCCCTCTGAAAATTTTAACTATGCAACCAAGTAGGAACAGGAAGGGATAACATGTTCATTGAATAAAAGTCACTTCTAGTAACCTTTTCCCATCCTTTCATGATAACATCTCAACACTGCATTAAACAGCTCCAAAGCTCTTCCTCTTGTAGTGTAACTACAAGAATGGCTAATTTAAAACTTAAGCACTGTGCTGTGATCCTAACTTGTCAGCAGACAGCTAAAAGCACTTTCAGAATTCCAGAGTAATAAAAAGTTAAACACGAGTGATACGTTTAGCTAGCAAAAAGTACATTGTTTCTTTCATTCCTCAACAAAAGTGAAGACTTCAACATAATTATCAGCTGGCAGAAAGAATGGAAGTCAGAAATCGGCATAAAGCAAGCCAGGGAAATTGTATTTCCAGCTAGGAAATATAGCATTCTAGAAATTAAGGATAACATTTACTCAAAAGGATCTGTAAGCACAAAATTCCCATAAGGAGACTCCATAGAACAGCAATATGAAGAAAACCTAAAAAACTACTGTTTTCCTTAAAGTGAAAATAACTATCATCATAGAGCAAGAAAAGGATGTATGTATATATACAGTGAACCTACGCAAGAGCCCTTCTGAGAATACAGGTGCCAGAACAAGGGTAACGATTATCTCTACAACTCCATGAGACGAGACTGGAGCCAGGTGGGAGTCTCTTCTCTCAGGGAACAAACAGGGCCAGAGACCAATGCCTCAAGTTGTGTCAGGGTAGGTTTTAGGTTGAATACTAGGAAAATGTTTTTACTGAAAAAGTTTGTCAAGCCCTGGACCAGGCTGACCAGCGCACTGGTGGAATCCCCATCCCTAGAGGGGTTTCAGAGCCATTTAGACGTGGTGCTGAGGGTCATGGTTTAATGGCGACCTGGTAGTGCTGAGTTAATGGTTGGACTCAATGACCTCCAGAGTCTCTTCCAACCAAAACAATTATATGATTCTATGATTTTTGAAAGGCTCCTTATGGTTAGTTGATATTCCACCAGGAAGTGAAATGGTGTAATGTGTAATGGTCTTTTAAAGAAAATGAAATCTGAACAAAACCAGTCACTGTTTTAATAGAGAACAGCTATATTTATAAAATAAATGGAACAGCACAATGCCTGCTATTATTCCAATGATTAAAACATGACATTTTTTCCCAGAATGCAGTCAGACACTACAAAAGTCATTCTTTCAATTTTACTACAGAAGAAAATATGCAAGAGTCCTAGGAAAGTTTCCAGAAAGCCTTATTAAATAAAGTCCAACAGCAGAGTAAGCGAAAGACAGGAAAAGGTAAGAAAGATACATGCACAATGCAGCCAAAACATTCAGCACAACACAGAAAGCATCAAAGGACTATAGTGCCAAAGCAAACTAAACAAATAAATAAAAATCTTAATAATACAATGAGATCAGACTACAAAATTCAAGGTGATTAATTGTGCAAACTATTGAAAGAACTGGCAAAGATGGTATCCAATAAGAGACATGTAGTTACTTTTCAGTGACTGAGTAAAACACAGCTCACCAATTTGTGGGTCTCTTCGAAAATTAAATAATAAACATGTAGTCTCAGTACTTCACTTCCTCCAAGTAGATGTTTTAGATCTACAAAGCTTGCTACATGCAACTACTTCTCCCTTGCTCTCTTAGCTGTTCCACATGTCCTGATGGATCACAGTGAACAGTGCAGAGAAACCTCAGCAGCTGATACTAATGCTTGGAAAAATAAAAAACTGCTCCAAGAACTGAGAGGTATATAGACATCAAATGGACATGGCAGAATGCACCTTAATCAGCTGTCCCTGGAAGATGACGTCCTTTGGTAAGCTTGACATGAGGAGATGCCGGAACCAAAGAGAACGATTTTTCAAAAACCATTTCAACAGCACACTTAACATATCACAGTATAATCTTCTATACACAGGCCATTTGCAAAAATGCATAATGCAAAGTGCCAGTTCTGCATTACCTTTTAGTCTTTTGCACGGTCTTTTCTTCATTCTCCTCGTCACTAAAATCAGAATCATAGCCTCCACGGCCACGTGCCTGAGAATAATAGACAACACAGTCAATATATCTGCTAATGTCCTATGGACATGGCATAGCTAGAAACTGGTAGCGTCCATCAGGAATAAAGGAAAGACAGATGGCAAGCAAGCAGGTGCATATTTTCACATGTCTAAACCAAAGAAAGCTCAAAAGTATATTTCATAGAATCATAGAATGGTAAGGTTGGAAGGGACCTCAAGGATCATCTAGTTCCAACCCCCTGCCATAGGCAGGGACACCTCCCACTAGTACAGCTCACTCAAGGCCTCATCCAATCTGGCCTTGAACACATCCAGGGAGGGAGCATCCACAACCTCCCTGGGCAACCTGTTCCAGTGCCTCACCACCCTTACTGTAAAGAACTTCCTCCTAACATCTAGTCTAAATCTCCCCTCTGCCAGTTTAAGCCCATTGCCCCTTGTCCTGTCATTGCAGGACCTTGTAAATAATCCTTCCCCAGCCTTCCTGTAGGCCCCCTTCAGATACTGGAAGGCTACTATCAGGTCCCCTCGAAGCCTTCTCTTCTCCAGGCTGAAGAGCCCCAACTCCCTCAGCCTGTCCTCATAGGAGAGCTGCTCCAGCCCTCTGATCATCTTTGTGGCC